>CM055127.1:151373142-151525906 GCA_029206835.1 Rana muscosa | reverse complement strand
ACCGAGGAGAGAGAGAGAGGGGCACCCAGACATGGCACAGAGGAGAGAGAGAGAGGGGCACCCAGACATGGCACTGAGGAGAGAGAGAGAGGGGCACCCAGACATGGCACAGAGGAGAGAGAGAGAGGGGCACCCAGACATGGCACAGAGGAGAGGGGCACACAGACATGGCACAGAGGAGAGAGAGAGGGCACCCAGACATGGCACAGAGGAGAGAGAGAGGGCACCCAGACATGGCACCGAGGAGAGAGAGCTGCACCCAGACATGGCACCGAGGAGAGAGAGAGGGGCACCCAGACATGGCACCGACCGAGGAGAGAGAGAGAGAGAGGCACCCAGACATGGTACCGACCGAGGAGAGAGAGGGGCACCCAGACATGGCACTGAGGCGAGAGAGAGGGAGCTGGACCCAGACATGGCACCGACAGAGGAGAGAGAGAGAGAGGGGGGCACCCAGGAGAGAGAGAGGGGCACCCAGACATGGCACAGAGGAGAGAGAGGGGCACCCAGATATGGCACCGAGGAGAGAGAGAGGGCACCCAGACATGGCACCGAGGAGAGAGAGAGGGGCACCCAGACATGGCACCGAGGAGAGAGAGAGGGGCACCCAGACATGGCACCGAGGAGAGAGAGAGGGGCACCCAGACATGGCACCGAGGAGAGAGAGAGGGGCACCCAGACATGGCACCGAGGAGAGAGAGAGGGGCACCCAGACATGGCACCGAGGAGAGAGAGAGGGGCACCCAGACATGGCACCGAGGAGAGAGAGAGGGGCACCCAGACATGGCACCGAGGAGAGAGAGAGGGGCACCCAGACATGGCACAGAGGAGAGAGAGGGGCACCCAGACATGGCACCGAGGAGAGAGAGGGCACCCAGACATGGCACCGAGGAGAGAGAGAGGGCACCCAGACATGGCACCGAGGAGAGAGAGAGCTGCACCCAGACATGGCACCGAGGAGAGAGAGAGGGGCACCCAGACATGGCACTGAGGAGAGAGAGAGGGGCACCCAGACATGGCACTGAGGAGAGAGAGAGGGGCACCCAGACATGGCACTGAGGAGAGAGAGAGAGAGCTGCACCCAGACATGGCACAGAGGAGAGAGAGAGGGGCACCCAGACATGGCACTGAGGAGAGAGAGAGGGGCACCCAGACATGGCACTGAGGAGAGAGAGAGGGGCACCCAGACATGGCACTGAGGAGAGAGAGAGGGGCACCCAGACATGGCACTGAGGAGAGAGAGAGAGAGCTGCACCCAGACATGGCACCGAGGAGAGAGAGAGGGGCACCCAGACATGGCACTGACCGAGGAGAGAGAGGGGCACCCAGACATGGCACCGAGGAGAGAGAGCTGCACCCAGACATGGCACTGAGGAGAGAGAGAGAGAGAGCTGCACCCAGACATGGCACTGAGGAGAGAGAGAGAGCTGCACCCAGACATGGCACTGAGGCGAGAGAGAGAGAGCTGCACCCAGACATGGCACTGAGGAGAGAGAGCTGCACCCAGACATGGCACTGAGGAGAGAGAGAGCTGCACCCAGACATGGCACTGAGGAGAGAGAGAGCTGCACCCAGACATGGCACAGAGGAGAGAGAGAGGGGCACCCAGACATGGCACAGAGGAGAGAGAGAGGGACACCCAGATATGGCACTGAGGAGAGAGGGAGAGAGGGACACCCAGACATGGCACCGAGGAGAGAGAGCTGCACCCAGACATGGCACCGAGGAGAGAAAGAGGGGCACCCAGACATGGCACCGAGGAGAGAGAGAGAGGGGCACCCAGACATGGCACCGAGGAGAGAGAGAGAGGGGCACCCAGACATGGCACCGAGGAGAGAGAGAGAGGGGCACCCAGACATGGCACTGAGGAGAGAGAGAGAGGGGCACCCAGACATGGCACCGAGGAGAGAGAGAGAGGGACACCCAGACATGGCACTGAGGAGAGAGGGACACCCAGACATGGCACTGAGGAGAGAGAGAGAGCTGCATCCAGACATGGCACTGAGGAGAGAGAGAGAGAGAGGGACACCCAGACATGGCACAGAGAGAGAGAGAGGGACACCCAGATATGGCACAGAGGAGAGAGAGAGCTGCACCCAGACATGGCACTGAGGAGAGAGGGGGACACCAGACATGGCACAGAGGAGAGAGAGAGAGAGGACACCCAGACATGGCACTGAGGAGAGAGAGAGAGAGGGACACCCAGACATGGCACTGAGGAGAGAGAGAGAGAGGGCACCCAGACATGGCACAGAGGAGAGAGAGGGCACCCAGCCATGGCACTGAAGAGAGAGGGACACCCAGACATGGCACTGAGGAGAGAGAGAGAGGGCACCCAGACATGGCACTGAGGAGAGAGGGCACCCAGACATGGCACTGAGGAGAGAGGGCACCCAGACATGGCACTGAGGGGAGAGAGAGAGAGAGGGACACCCAGACATGGCACTGAGGAGAGAGAGAGGGACACCCAGACATGGCACTGAGGAGAGAGAGAGGGACACCCAGACATGGCACGGGGGAGAGAGAGGGCACCCAGACATGGCACGGGGGAGAGAGAGGGCACCCAGACATGGCACAGAGAGAGAGGGCACCCAGACATGGCACTGAGGAGAGAGGGCATCCAGACATGGCACTGAGGAGAGAGAGAGAGGGACACCCAGACATGGCACTGAGGAGAGAGAGAGAGAGGGGCACCCAGACATGGCACTGAGAGAGAGAGAGGGACACCCAGACATGGCACTGAGGAGAGAGAGAGGGACACCCAGACATGGCACGGGGGAGAGAGAGAGGGCACCCAGACATGGCACGGGAGAGAGAGAGAGGGCACCCAGACATGGCACTGAGGAGAGAGAGAGAGGGACACCCAGACATGGCACTGAGGAGAGAGAGAGAGGGACACCCAGACATGGCACTGAGGAGAGAGAGAGAGGGACACCCAGACATGGCACTGAGGAGAGAGAGAGAGGGACACCCAGACATGGCACTGAGGAGAGAGAGAGGGACACCCAGACATGGCACTGAGGAGAGGGACACCCAGACATGGCACTGAGGAGAGAGAGAGGGACACCCAGACATGGCACTGAGGAGAGAGAGGGGCACCCAGACATGGCACTGAGGAGAGAGAGGGCACCCAGACATGGCACTGGGGAGAGAAAGAGAGGGCACCCAGACATGGCACTGAGGAGAGGGGGGGCACTGCACCTGAGGAGAGGGGGCACTGCACATGAGAGGGGGCACTGGGCCTAAGGAGAGGGAGGCACTGCGTCTGAGGCGAGCGCTGTGCTTAAGGTGGTCACTGAGAAGAGGGGACACTGTGCCTGAGAAGGGCACTGAGGAGAGGGGGCACTGTGCCTGAGAAGGGCACTGAGGAGAGGGGGCACTGCGCTGGAGGGGAACACTGAGAAGAGAGGAGTACTACACCTGAGGGAAGGGGGCACTGCGCCTAAGGGGGGGGCACTGAGGAGAGGGGGAAACTGCACCTGAGGGGAGCACTGAGGAGAGGGGGACACTGCACCTGAGGGGAGCACTGAGGAGAGGGGACACTGCACCTGAGGAGGACATTGAGGAGAGGGGGCATTGCACCTGAGGGGGAACACTGAGAAGAAGGGAGTACTGCGCCTGAGGAGGGTACTGTGCCTGAGGGGAGTACTGCACTTGAGGAGATGGGGGCACTGCGCCTGAGGGGAGCCCTGAGAAGAGGGGAGTACTGCACCTGATGAGGCGGGGCACTGAGGAGAGGGGACACTGCGCCTGAGGAGGGCATTGAGTTGAGGGGAGCACTAAGAAGAGGGGAGTACTGCACCTGAGGAGAGGGGGCACTGTGCCCGAGGGGAGCGCTGAGATGAGGGGAGTACTGCACCTGATGAGGCGGGGAACTGAGGAGAGGGGACACTGCGCCTGAGGAGGGCATTGAGCTGAGGGGAGCACTAAGAAGAGGGGAGTACTGCACCTGAGGAGAGGGGGCACTGTGCCCGAGGGGAGCACTGAGATGAGGGGAGTACTGCACCTAAGGGGGGGCCCGAGGAGAGGGGACACTGAAGATAGAGGACCATTGCACCTGGGGGGAGCACTGCACCTGAGGGGAGCACTGAGAAGAGGGGGCACTGCGCCTAAGGGGTGCACTGAGGGGAGCACTGAGAAGAGGGGGCACTGAGGGGAGTATTGCACCTGAGGGGAGCACTAAGAAGAGGGGAGTACTGTTCCTGAGGAGAGGAGAGGGGGGGTACTGCGCCAGAGGGAAGCACTGAGGAGAGGGGGGCACGGCGAATGAGGGGAGCACTAAGGAGAGGGGGGCACTGTGCTTGGGAAGAGGGGGGCACTGTCCTGAGAAGGGGGCACTGCACCTGAGGGGGGTGCTACAACTCTACACGGAACATACAATCTATTTCAGGCTTTTTTCCTTTACTTATTACCTGGTGAGCCTGGCAGTAACACACACTTCCTGTCTGGGGTGACCACACTCACTGTGCTGGAGGAGTCGTTTTGTCATCCTAGGTATGGTGAGCGTTGTCAACCTAGGACAGGAAGTTCTTTATGGCTACAAAACACCTACCCCCATGTTTTGGAGAAAAGAAGAGGGGTAGGTGTTCTTTAGTCCTAAAACACTTCCTGTTCTAGGGTGACAACACTACTCCTCCATAAATACAGCAAGTAAGTGTTGTCACCTTAGGACAGGAAATGTTGTAGAAAGACATACTTGGGGGGCACACCCTAAAAATGCTATACATCTACGATGGTGCTGCTATAAGAACCACAGACAGTACAAAACAGATGATAGCGCACACATGCAAAAATGACATTTATCCTGCAAGGCTTAGTTAATAACACCTGAACATATTCAAAAATGACCATATAGTGTGACCAAACCCCCGTATTTTTGAATATCTTCAGGTATTTTTAACTAAGCCTTGCAGGATAAATGTCATTTTTGCAGGAAATGTAGGACTACAGAACACCTGCCCCCATTTTATGGAGGGAAGGAGAGGGGTTGGTGTTATGTAGTTCTACAACACTTCCTGTCCTAAGGTAACAACACTCACTGTGCTGTATTTATGGAGGAGTAGCGTTGTCACCCTAGGACAGGAAGTGTTTTAGGACTAAAGAACACCTACCTTTTATGTTATTGAGAAAAAGAGAGGGGTGGGTGCTCTGTAGTGCTAAAACATTTTTTCTGTCCTAAGGTGACAATGCTACACCCCCATAACTACTTTGTGGTGATCGTTGTCTCCTAGGACAGGAACTGTGTTAGAACTACAGAACACCTATCCCCATTTTATGGAAGGAAGGAGAGGGGTTGGTGTTCTGTAGTCCTACAACACTTCCTGTTGTAGGGTGACAACACTCATTTATGAAGGAGTAGCGTTGTCACTCTAGGTATGGTGAGCGTTGTCAGCCCAGGACGGGAAGTTCTTTATGGCTACAGAACACCTACCCCCATGTTATAGACTAGAGCAGTGGTTCTCAACTCCTGTCCTCAGGACCCACTAACAGGCCAGATTTTAAGGCCTCATGCCCACGGGCGTTTTTTCAGCCGCGTTTTTGAGCGTTTTTTACAGCTTAAAAACGCCTGTCCATGTTAGTCTATAGCTTCATGCCCACCTAGGCGTTTTTGAGCTGTAAAGAGCATAGGCGTTTGTAAGCTGTAAAAAAAACCCAGGACCAGTGCGTTCCTCAGCGTCAGAATTAGGCAGAAAAAAACGCGAGCGTCAAAAAACGCGCACTAACGCGCAAAAAACGCGCGGTCGCGTTTTTAGCTCCGACGTTTTTTTTTTTTTTGTTTGTTTTTTTTTTTCAAAAAAAAAAAAAAAAAATATTTACAATAACATGGACAGGCGTTTTTAAGCTGCAAAAAACACAGCTGTAAAAACGCCAGTGGGCATGAGGCCTAAGTATTACCTTGGTGAGATGCAGACTAGAATACTGCAATTCCTGAGCAACAAATTATATCACCTGTGATGCATTTCAGTTATCTTGCAAACCTGGCCTGTTGGTGGGCCCTGAGGACTGGAGTTGAGAACCACTGGACAAGAGAGGAAGGAAGAAGCAGCAAAGGAGCCAATCAGTTGTAAAGTGCTAACAAGGGGCATCCATGGTGGAGAGAGCAGAGTGAGTGAGTGAGAGAGAGATGAGCTCATCAGTCTTCTGCTTCTCCTTTCACTGTCCAGTCACAGGCTGGGAGAGGGAGAAGACCTGGAAGTGGAACTTAACTGCAGCAGAGAAAAAAAAAATCAGATCTCTTGCCCTGGCAGACTGAGCTGTGCTGCATTGCAGACATAGACGTGTGCCTGGGCACATCGTAATCACCATGTGTGGCGCAGATTCCCCCTATTTATACCCCTGATATTGCAACAAAGTCCCCTGACAGGGCTCCTAAAAGATTTGTAAAAAAAATAAAATTGTAAAAATAATTAGAAATTAAATAATAAAAACTACTGACACCATCAGCTGCCCTACTGACACCAATCTCTGCACTACTGACACCATCAACTGCCCTGCTGACACCATCAACTGCCCTGCTGACACCAATCTCTGCACTACTGACACCATCCGTATATATGTACATGCACACACACATATACTATATTACCAAAAGTATTGGGACACCTGCCTTTACACGCACCTGAACTTTAACCACTAACCATTCAGTCTATAGCAGAATGACGGCCGGGCAGTGGTTTAGTTATCCTGACTGGGCGTCATATGACGTCCAGCAGGATAACAGCCACCGCCTGCCCGTGGGGGCGCGCATCGCGGCGATCGGTGGTGCGGCATGTCAGTCTGACACACCGCTAAACCGATCTCGGTAAAGAGAGGCTCTTTAGCACGTGATCAGTCGTGTCCAATCACAGCTGATCACAATGTAAACAGGAAGAGCCGTTGATCGGCTTTTCCACGCTCGAGTAGAGGAGAGCCGATCGGCTGCTCTCCTGACGGGGGGGGGGGGGTCTGTGCTGATTGTTTATCAGTGCAGCCCCCCCTCGGATGCCCACCCAGGATGCCACCCTAGACCACCAGGGATATGCCAATCAGTGCCCAGGCAGCTGCCAATCGGTGCACATCGAAAATGCCTGCCAGTGCCATCAGTGATGGCTATCAATGCCACGTATTAGTGCCCAGCAGTGCTGCCTATCAGTGGCACCCATAAGTACCCATCAGTGCAGTCTTTCAGTGCCCGCCAGTGCCACTCATCAGTGCCACCTTATCAGTGCCCATCAGTGAAGGAGAAAACGTACTTATTTACAAAATGTTATAATCGAAACAAAAGAAAACATTTTTTTTTTTTTCAAAATCTTTGGTCTTTTTTTATTTGTTTAGCAAAAAATAAAAAATGCAGAGGTGATCAAATACCACCAAGAGAAAGCTCTATTTGTGTGACCCAAAATGATTTTTGGGTACAGTGTAGCATGACCGCACAATTGTCCTTTAACCACTTGACCACTGGGCACTTAAACCCCCTTAATAACCAGACCAATTTTCAGCTTTCGGTGCTCTCACATTTTGAATGACAATTACTCAGTCATACAACACTGTACCCATATGAATTTTTTGTCTTTTTTTTCACACAAATAGAGCTTTCTTTTGGTGGTATTTAATCACTGTTGGGTTTTTTATTTTTTGCGCTATAAGAGAAAAAAGACTGAAAATTCTGTAAAAAAATGATTTTTTTTTCGTTTCTGTTATAAAATTTAGCAAATTACTATTTTTTCTTCATAAATTTTGGCCAAAATTTATACTGCTACATATCTTTGGTAAAAATAAGTACAAATTGGTGTATATTATTTGGTCTTTGTGAAAGTTATAGAGTCCACAAGCTATGGTGCCAATATCTGAAAATTGATCACACCTGAAGTACTGACGGCCAATCTCAATTCTTGAGACCCTAACATGCCAGAAAAGTACAAACACCCCCCAAATGACCCCTTTTTAGAAAGAAGACATTCCAAGGTATTCAGAAAGAGGCATTGTGAGTTTTTTGAAGTTGTCATTTTTTCCCACAATTCTTTGCAAAATCAAGATTTTTTTTTTCTCTTTTTTTTTTTTTCACAAAATTGTCATATTAGCAGGTTATTTCTCTCACACAGCATAGGCATACCACAAATTACACCCCAAAACACATTCTGCTATTCCTCCCGAGTATGGCGCTACCACATGTGTGAGACTTTTACACAGCGTGGCCACATACAGAGGCCCAACATGCAGGGAGCACCATCAGGCGTTCTGGAGCACCCAGGCCAATTCTGACATTTCTCTCCTACATGTAAAAATCATCATTTGTTTGCTAGAAAATTACATAGAACCCCAAAACATTATATATGTTTTTTTTAGCAAAGACCTTAGAGAATATAATGGTGGTCGTTGCAACTTTTTATCTCGCACGATATTTGTGCAGCAATTTTTTTAACGCGTTTTTTACGGAAAAAAAATGTTTTGTGCTTAAAAAAAAAAAGAAAACAGTAAAGTTAGCCCAATGTTTTTACATAATGTGAAAGATGAAGTTACGCCGAGTAAATAGATACCTAACATGTCACCCTCCAAAATTGCACACACTCGTGGAATGGCGCCAAACTTCGCTACTTAAAAATCCCCATAGGCGACGTTTTAAATATTTTTACTGGTTACATGTTTTGAGTTACAGAGGAGGTCTAGGGCCAGAATTATTGCTCTCGCTCTAATGTTCGCGGCGATACCTCACATGTGTGGTTTGAACACCGTTTTCATATGTGGGCGGGACTTACGTATGCGTTCGCTTCTGTATGCGAGCTCACTGGGACAGGGGCGCTTAAAAATATATATATTTTTTTATTGTTCATTTTACTTTATTTATTTTAGTTTGACATGTTTTTCCACCCCAAAATTTTTTTTGATCACTTTTATACCTATTACAAGGAACGTAAACATCCCTTGTAATAGGAATATGGCATGACAGGTCCTCTTTACAGTGAGATATGGGGTCAATAAGACCCCACATCTCACCTCTAGGCTGGGAAGCCTGAAAAAAAATCCTGGCTTTGATCATAGCGGTGAGTCAGTAGAAGCACCGGAGGGTGGCTGGGGGGGGCGACATCCCCTCTCGCCTCCCGTAAGAATGATCAAGCGGCGGAACAGCCGCTATGATTGTTGTTATGGTGTAGGGAATCGCCGGCTGAAAAAGCTAATATCTGAATGATGCCTGTAGCTGCTCCCATCATTCAGATATCCCCGCACAAAGTCAAGGACGTCATATGAAGAGGGTATTAAAGAGTATTGCAGAGTATTGCACCAGGGTATTGCAGGGCATTGCGCAGGGTATTGCAGGGCATTGCGGAGTATTGCAGGGCATTGCGGAGTATGGCAGGGCATTGCGGAGTATGGCAGGGTATTGCACAGGGGGTATTGCGCAGGGTATTGCAGAGTATTGCACAGGGTGTATTGTGCAGGGTATTGCAGAGTATTGCGCAGGGTATTGCAGAGTATTGCGCAGGGTATTGCAGAGTATTGCGCAGGGTATTGCAGAGTATTGCGCAGGGTATTGCAGAGTATTTTGCAGAGTATTGAGCATGGTATTGCAGAGTATTGCGCAGGGTATTGCAGAGTATTGCGCAGGGTATTGCAGAGTATTGCGCAGGGTATTGCAGAGTATTGCGCAGGGTATTGCAGAGCATTGCGCAGAGTATTTTGCAGAGTATTGCGCAGGGTATTGCAGAGTATTGCGCAGGGTATTGCAGAGTATTGCGCAGGGTATTGAGCATGGTATTGCAGAGTATTGCGCAGGGTATTGCAGAGTATTGCGCAGGGTATTGCAAAGTATTGCGCAGGGTATTGCAAAGTATTGCGCAGGGTATTGCAGAGTATTGCGCAGGGTATTGCAGAGTATTTTGCAGAGTATTGCGCAGGGTATTGCAGAGTATTGCGCAGGGTATTGCAGAGTATTGCGCAGGGTATTGCAGAGTATTGCGCAGGGTATTGCAGAGTATTGCGCAGGGTATTGCAGAGTATTGCGCAGGGCATTGTATTGCGCAGGGTATTGCGCAGGGTATTGCAGAGTATTTTGCAGAGTATTTTGCAGAGTATTTTGCAGAGTATTTTGCAGGGTATTGCACAGGGTATTGCGCAGGGTATTGCAGAGTATTGCGCAGAGTATTGCGCAGAGTATTGCGCAGGGTATTGCGCAGGGTATTGCGCAGAGTATTGCGCAGGGTATTGAGCATGGTATTGCAGAGTATTGCGCAGGGTATTGCAGAGTATTGCGCAGGGTATTGCAGAGTATTGCGCAGGGTATTGCAGAGTATTGCGCAGGGTATTGCAGAGTATTGCGCAGGGTATTGCAGAGTATTGCGCAGGGTATTGCGCAGAGTATTGCGCAGGGTATTGCGCAGGGTATTGCGCAGGGTATTGCAGAGTATTGTGCAGGGTATTGCAGGGCATTGCGGAGTATTGCAGGGCATTGCGGAGTATGGCAGGGCATTGCGGAGTATGGCAGGGTATTGCACAGGGGGTATTGCGCAGGGTATTGCAGGGTGTATTGTGCAGGGCATTGCAGAGTATTGAGCAGGGTATTGCAGAGTATTGAGCAGGGTATTGCCGAGTATTGCGCAGGGTATTGCCGAGTATTGCGCAGGGTATTGCAGAGTATTGCGCAGGGTATTGCAGAGTATTGTGCAGGGTATTGCAGAGTATTTTGCAGAGTATTGTGCAGGGTATTGCGCAGGGTATTGCAGAGTATTGCGCAGGGTATTGCAGAGTATTGCGCAGGGTATTGCAAAGTATTGCGCAGGGTATTGCGCAGGGCATTGCAGAGTATTGCGCAGGGTATTGCAGAGTATTGCGCAGGGTATTGCAGAGTATTGCGCAGGGTATTGCAGAGTATTTTGCAGAGTATTGAGCATGGTATTGCAGAGTATTGAGCATGGTATTGCAGAGTATTGAACATGGTATTGCAGAGTATTGCGCAGGGTATTGCAGAGTATTGCACAGGGTATTGCAGAGTATTGCGCAGGGTATTGCAGAGTATTGCGCAGGGTATTGCAGAGTATTGCGCAGGGTGTATTGCGCAGGGTATTGCAGAGTATTGCGCAGGGTATTGCAGAGTATTGCGCAGGGTATTGCAGAGTATTGCGCAGGGTATTGCGCAGGGTATTGCAGAATATTTTGCAGGGTATTGAGCATGGTATTGCAGAGTATTGCGCAGGGTATTGCAGAGTATTGCACAGGGTATTGCAGAGTATTGCGCAGAGTATTGCGCAGGGTATTGCAGAGTATTGCGCAGGGTATTGCAGAGTATTGCGCAGGGTATTGCAGAGTATTGCGCAGGGTATTGCAGGGCATTGCGGAGTATTGCAGGGCATTGCGGAGTATGGCAGGGCATTGCGGAGTATGGCAGGGTATTGCACAGGGGGTATTGCGCAGGGTATTGCAGAGTATTGCGCAGGGTGTATTGTGCAGGGTATTGCAGAGTATTGAGCAGGGTATTGCAGAGTATTGAGCAGGGTATTGCAGAGTATTGAGCAGGGTATTGCAGAGTATTGCGCAGGGTATTGCCGAGTATTGCGCAGGGTATTGCCGAGTATTGCGCAGGGTATTGCCGAGTATTGCGCAGGGTATTGCAGAGTATTGCGCAGGGTATTGCAGAGTATTTTGCAGAGTATTGAGCAGGGTATTGCAGAGTATTGCGCAGGGTATTGCAGAGTATTGCGCAGGGTATTGCAGAGTATTGCGCAGGGTATTGCAGAGTATTGCGCAGGGTATTGCAGAGTATTGCGCAGGGTATTGCAGAGTATTTTGCAGAGTATTGAGCATGGTATTGCAGAGTATTGAGCATGGTATTGCAGAGTATTGAACATGGTATTGCAGAGTATTGCGCAGGGAATTGCAGAGTATTACTCAGGGTATTGCAGAGTATTGCGCAGGGTATTGCAGAGTATTGCGCAGGGTGTATTGCGCAGGGTATTGCAGAGTATTGCGCAGGGTATTGCAGAGTATTGCGCAGGGTATTGCAGAGTATTGCGCAGGGTATTGCGCAGGGTATTGCAGAGTATTGCGCAGAGTATTGCGCAGGGTATTGCAGAGTATTGCGCAGGGTATTGCAGAGTATTGCGCAGGGTATTGCAGAGTATTGCGCAGGGTATTGCAGGGCATTGCGGAGTATTGCAGGGCATTGCGGAGTATGGCAGGGCATTGCGGAGTATGGCAGGGTATTGCACAGGGGGTATTGCGCAGGGTATTGCAGAGTATTGCGCAGGGTGTATTGTGCAGGGTATTGCAGAGTATTGAGCAGGGTATTGCAGAGTATTGAGCAGGGTATTGCAGAGTATTGAGCAGGGTATTGCAGAGTATTGCGCAGGGTATTGCCGAGTATTGCGCAGGGTATTGCCGAGTATTGCGCAGGGTATTGCCGAGTATTGCGCAGGGTATTGCAGAGTATTGCGCAGGGTATTGCAGAGTATTTTGCAGAGTATTGAGCAGGGTATTGCAGAGTATTGCGCAGGGTATTGCAGAGTATTGCGCAGGGTATTGCAGAGTATTGCGCAGGGTATTGCAAAGTATTGTGCAGGGTATTGCAGAGTATTGCGCAGGGTATTGCAGAGTATTGCGCAGGGTATTGCAGAGTATTGCGCAGGGTATTGCAGAGTATTTTGCAGAGTATTGAGCATGGTATTGCAGAGTATTGAGCATGGTATTGCAGAGTATTGAACATGGTATTGCGCAGGGTATTGCAGAGTATTGCTCAGGGTATTGCAGAGTATTGCGCAGGGTATTGCAGAGTATTGCGCAGGGTGTATTGCGCAGGGTATTGCAGAGTATTGCGCAGGGTATTGCAGAGTATTGCGCAGGGTATTGCAGAGTATTGCGCAGGGTATTGCGCAGGGTATTGCAGAGTATTTTGCAGGGTATTGAGCAGGGTATTGCAGAGTATTGCGCAGGGTATTGCAGAGTATTGCGCAGGGTATTGCAGAGTATTGCGCAGGGTATTGCAGAGTATTGCGCAGAGTATTGCGCAGGGTATTGCAGAGTATTGCGCAGGGTATTGCAGAGTATTGCGCAGGGTATTGCAGGGCATTGCGGAGTATTGCAGGGCATTGCGGAGTATGGCAGGGCATTGCGGAGTATGGCAGGGTATTGCACAGGGGGTATTGCGCAGGGTATTGCAGAGTATTGCGCAGGGTGTATTGTGCAGGGTATTGCAGAGTATTGAGCAGGGTATTGCAGAGTATTGAGCAGGGTATTGCAGAGTATTGAGCAGGGTATTGCCGAGTATTGAGCAGGGTATTGCCGAGTATTGCGCAGGGTATTGCCGAGTATTGCGCAGGGTATTGCCGAGTATTGCGCAGGGTATTGCAGAGTATTGCGCAGGGTATTGCAGAGTATTGCGCAGGGTATTGCAGAGTATTTTGCAGAGTATTGAGCAGGGTATTGCAGAGTATTGCGCAGGGTATTGCAGAGTATTGCGCAGGGTATTGCAGAGTATTGCGCAGGGTATTGCAGAGTATTGCGCAGGGTATTGCAGAGTATTGCGCAGGGTATTGCAGAGTATTTTGCAGAGTATTGCGCAGGGTATTGCAGAGTATTGCGCAGGGTATTGCAGAGTATTGCGCAGGGTATTGCAGAGTATTGCACAGGGTATTGCAGAGTATTGCGCAAGGTGTATTGCGCAGGGTATTGCAGAGTATTGCGCAGGGTATTGCAGAGTATTGCACAGGGTATTGCAGAGTATTGCGCAGGGTGTATTGTGCAGGGTATTGCAGAGTATTGCGCAGGGTATTGCAGAGTATTGCACAGGGTATTGCAGAGTATTGCACAGGGTATTGCAAAGTATTGCGCAGGGTATTGCAGAGTATTGCGCAGGGTATTGCAGAGTATTTTTCAGGGTATTGAGCATGGTATTGCAGAGTATTGCGCAGGGTATTGCAGAGTATTGCGCAGGGTATTGCAGAGTATTGCGCAGGGTATTGCAGAGTATTGCGCAGGGCATTGTATTGCGCAGGGTATTGCAGGGTGTTGCGCAGGGTATTGCAGAGTATTTTGCAGAGTATTGCACAGGGTATTGCGCAGGGTATTGCAGAGTATTGCGCAGAGTATTGCGCAGGGTATTGCAGAGTATTTTGCAGAGTATTGCACAGGGTATTGTGCAGGGTATTGCAGAGTATTGCGCTGGGTATTGCAGAGTATTTTTCAGGGTATTGAGCATGGTATTGCAGAGTATTGCGCAGGGTATTGCAGAGTATTGCGCAGGGTATTGCAGAGTATTGCGCAGGGTATTGCAGAGTATTGCGCAGAGTATTGCGCAGGGTATTGCGCAGGGTATTGTAGAGTATTGCGCAGGGTATTGCAGAGTATTGCGCAGGGTATTGCAGAGTATTGCGCAGGGTATGGCAGGGCATTGCGGAGTATGGCAGGGCATTGCGGAGTATGGCAGGGCATTGCGGAGTATGGCAGGGCATTGCGGAGTATGGCAGGGTATTGCGCAGGGTATTGCAGAGTATTGCGAGGGTTGTATTGTGCAGGGTATTGCAGAGTATTGCGCAGGGTATTGCAGAGTATTGCGCAGGGTATTGCAGAGTATTGCACCAGAGTATTGCAGAGTATTGCGCTGGGTATTGCAGAGTATTTTGCAGAGTATTGAGCATGGTATTGCAGAGTATTGAGCATGGTATTGCAGAGTATTGCGCAGGGTATTGCAGAGTATTGCGCAGGGTATTGCAGAGTATTGCGCAGGGTATTGCAGAGTATTGCGCAGGGTATTGCAGAGTATTTTGCAGAGTATTGAGCAGGGTATTGCAGAGTATTGCGCAGGGTATTGCAGAGTATTGCGCAGGGTATTGCAGAGTATTGCGCAGGGTATTGCAAAGTATTGCGCAGGGTATTGCAAAGTATTGCGCAGGGTATTGCAGAGTATTGCGCAGGGTATTGCAGAGTATTGCGCAGGGTATTGCAGAGTATTGCGCAGGGTATTGCAGAGTATTGCGCAGGGTATTGCAGAGTATTGCGCAGGGTATTGCAGAGTATTGCGCAGGGTATTGCAGAGTATTTTGCAGAGTATTGAGCATGGTATTGCAGAGTATTGAGCATGGTATTGCAGAGTATTGAGCATGGTATTGCAGAGTATTGAGCATGGTATTGCAGAGTATTGAGCAGGGTATTGCAAAGTATTGCGTAGGGTATTGCAGAGTATTGCGCAGGGTATTGTATTGCACAGGGTATTGCAGAGTATTGCGCAGGGTATTGCAGAGTATTGCACAGGGTATTGCACAGGGTATTGCGCAGGGTATTGCACAGAGTATTGCGCAGGGTATTGCAGAGTATTTTGCAGAGTATTGCACAGGGTATTGCGCAGGGTATTGCGCAGGGTATTGCAGAGTATTGCGCAGGGTATTGCAGAGTATTGCGCAGGGTATTGCAGAGTATTTTGCAGAGTATTGCACAGGGTATTGCGCAGGGTATTGCAGAGTATTGCACAGGGTATTGCAGAGTATTTTGCAGAGTATTGCACAGGGTATTGCGCAGGGTATTGCAGAGTATTGCGCAGGGTATTGCAGAGTATTTTGCAGAGTATTGCACAGGGTATTGCGCAGGGTATTGCAGAGTATTGCGCAGGGTATTGCAGAGTATTGCAGAGTATTTTGCAGAGTATTGAGCATGGTATTGCAGAGTATTGTGCAGGGTATTAGAGAGTATTGCGCAGAGTATTGCGCAGAGTATTTCGCAGAGTATTGCGCAGGGTATTGTGCAGAGTATTGCGCAGGGTATTGCAGAGTATTGCGCAGGGTATTGCAGAGTATTGCGCAGGGTATTGCAGAGTATTGCGCAGGGTATTGCAGAGTATTGCGCAGGGTATTGCAGAGTATTGCGCAGGGTATTGCAGAGTATTTTGCAGAGTATTGCACAGGGTATTGCGCAGGGTATTGCAGAGTATTGCGCAGGGTATTGCAGAGTATTGCACAGGGTATTGCAGGGTATTGCAGAGTATTGCCCAGGGTATTGCAGAGTATTTTGCAGAGTATTGCACAGGGTATTGCGCAGGGTATTGCAGAGTATTGCGCAGGGTATTGCAGAGTATTGCACAGGGTATTGCGCAGGGTATTGCAGAGTATTGCGCAGAGTATTGCGCAGGGTATTGCAGAGTATTTTGCAGAGTATTGCACAGGGTATTGCGCAGGGTATTGCAGAGTATTGCGCAGGGTATTGCAGAGTATTTTGCAGAGTATTGAGCATGGTATTGCAGAGTATTGCGCAGGGTATTGCAGAGTATTGAGCATGGTATTGAGCATGGTATTGAGCATGGTATTGCGCAGAGTATTGCGCAGAGTATTGCGCAGAGTATTGCGCAGAGTATTGCGCAGGGTATTGCGCAGAGTATTGTGCAGAGTATTGCGCAGGGTATTGCAGAGTATTGCGCAGGGTATTGCAGAGTATTGCACAGGGTATTTCAGAGTATTGCCCAGGGTATTGCAGAGTATTTTGCAGAGTATTGCACAGGGTATTGCGCAGGGTATTGCAGAGTATTGCGCAGGGTATTGCAGAGTATTGCGCAGGGTATTGCAGAGTATTTTGCAGAGTATTGCACAGGGTATTGCGCAGGGTATTGCAGAGTATTGCGCAGAGTATTGCGCAGGGTATTGCAGAGTATTTCGCAGGGTATTGCACAGGGTATTGCGCAGGGTATTGCACAGGGTATTGCGCAGGGTATTGCGCAGGGTATTGCGCAGGGTATTGCAGAGTATTGCGCAGGGTATTGCAGAGTATTGCAGAGTATTTTGCAGATTATTGAGCATGGTATTGCAGAGTATTGCGCAGGGTATTGCAGAGTATTGCAGAGTATTTTGCAGAGTATTGAGCATGGTATTGCAGAGTATTGTGCAGGGTATTAGAGAGTATTGTGCAGGGTATTAGAGAGTATTGTGCAGGGTATTAGAGAGTATTGTGCAGGGTATTAGAGAGTATTGTGCAGGGTATTAGAGAGTATTGCGCAGGGTATTAGAGAGTATTGCGCAGGGTATTGCACAGGGTATTGCGCAGGGTATTGCGCAGGGTATTGCGCAGGGTATTGCGCAGGGTATTGCGCAGGGTATTGCGCAGGGTATTGCGCAGAGTATTGCGCAGGGTATTGCGCAGAGTATTGCGCAGGGTATTGCGCAGAGTATTGCGCAGGGTATTGCGCAGAGTATTGCGCAGGGTATTGCAGAGTATTTTGCAGGGTATTGCACAGGGTATTGCGCAGGGTATTGCAGAGTATTGCGCAGGGTATTGCAGAGTATTGCGCAGGGTATTGCAGAGTATTGCGCAGGGTATTGCAGAGTATTTTGCAGAGTATTGCACAGGGTATTGTGCAGGGTATTGCAGAGTATTGCGCTGGGTATTGCAGAGTATTTTTCAGGGTATTGAGCATGGTATTGCAGAGTATTGCGCAGGGTATTGCAGAGTATTGCGCAGGGTATTGCAGAGTATTGCGCAGGGTATTGCAGAGTATTGCGCAGAGTATTGCGCAGGGTATTGCGCAGGGTATTGTAGAGTATTGCGCAGGGTATTGCAGAGTATTGCGCAGGGTATTGCAGAGTATTGCGCAGGGTATGGCAGGGCATTGCGGAGTATGGCAGGGCATTGCGGAGTATGGCAGGGCATTGCGGAGTATGGCAGGGCATTGCGGAGTATGGCAGGGTATTGCGCAGGGTATTGCAGAGTATTGCGAGGGTTGTATTGTGCAGGGTATTGCAGAGTATTGCGCAGGGTATTGCAGAGTATTGCGCAGGGTATTGCAGAGTATTGCACCAGAGTATTGCAGAGTATTGCGCTGGGTATTGCAGAGTATTTTGCAGAGTATTGAGCATGGTATTGCAGAGTATTGAGCATGGTATTGCAGAGTATTGCGCAGGGTATTGCAGAGTATTGCGCAGGGTATTGCAGAGTATTGCGCAGGGTATTGCAGAGTATTGCGCAGGGTATTGCAGAGTATTTTGCAGAGTATTGAGCAGGGTATTGCAGAGTATTGCGCAGGGTATTGCAGAGTATTGCGCAGGGTATTGCAAAGTATTGCGCAGGGTATTGCAAAGTATTGCGCAGGGTATTGCAGAGTATTGCGCAGGGTATTGCAGAGTATTGCGCAGGGTATTGCAGAGTATTGCGCAGGGTATTGCAGAGTATTGCGCAGGGTATTGCAGAGTATTGCGCAGGGTATTGCAGAGTATTTTGCAGAGTATTGAGCATGGTATTGCAGAGTATTGAGCATGGTATTGCAGAGTATTGAGCATGGTATTGCAGAGTATTGAGCATGGTATTGCAGAGTATTGAGCATGGTATTGCAGAGTATTGAGCAGGGTATTGCAAAGTATTGCGTAGGGTATTGCAGAGTATTGCGCAGGGTATTGTATTGCACAGGGTATTGCAGAGTATTGCGCAGGGTATTGCAGAGTATTGCACAGGGTATTGCACAGGGTATTGCGCAGGGTATTGCACAGAGTATTGCGCAGGGTATTGCAGAGTATTTTGCAGAGTATTGCACAGGGTATTGCGCAGGGTATTGCGCAGGGTATTGCAGAGTATTGCGCAGGGTATTGCAGAGTATTGCGCAGGGTATTGCAGAGTATTTTGCAGAGTATTGCACAGGGTATTGCGCAGGGTATTGCAGAGTATTGCACAGGGTATTGCAGAGTATTTTGCAGAGTATTGCACAGGGTATTGCGCAGGGTATTGCAGAGTATTGCGCAGGGTATTGCAGAGTATTTTGCAGAGTATTGCACAGGGTATTGCGCAGGGTATTGCAGAGTATTGCGCAGGGTATTGCAGAGTATTGCAGAGTATTTTGCAGAGTATTGAGCATGGTATTGCAGAGTATTGTGCAGGGTATTAGAGAGTATTGCGCAGAGTATTGCGCAGAGTATTGCGCAGAGTATTGCGCAGGGTATTGTGCAGAGTATTGCGCAGGGTATTGCAGAGTATTGCGCAGGGTATTGCAGAGTATTGCGCAGGGTATTGCAGAGTATTGCGCAGGGTATTGCAGAGTATTGCGCAGGGTATTGCAGAGTATTGCGCAGGGTATTGCAGAGTATTGCGCAGGGTATTGCAGAGTATTTTGCAGAGTATTGCACAGGGTATTGCGCAGGGTATTGCAGAGTATTGCGCAGGGTATTGCAGAGTATTGCACAGGGTATTGCAGGGTATTGCAGAGTATTGCCCAGGGTATTGCAGAGTATTTTGCAGAGTATTGCACAGGGTATTGCGCAGGGTATTGCAGAGTATTGCGCAGGGTATTGCAGAGTATTGCACAGGGTATTGCGCAGGGTATTGCAGAGTATTGCGCAGAGTATTGCGCAGGGTATTGCAGAGTATTTTGCAGAGTATTGCACAGGGTATTGCGCAGGGTATTGCAGAGTATTGCGCAGGGTATTGCAGAGTATTTTGCAGAGTATTGAGCATGGTATTGCAGAGTATTGCGCAGGGTATTGCAGAGTATTGAGCATGGTATTGAGCATGGTATTGAGCATGGTATTGCGCAGAGTATTGCGCAGAGTATTGCGCAGAGTATTGCGCAGAGTATTGCGCAGGGTATTGCGCAGAGTATTGTGCAGAGTATTGCGCAGGGTATTGCAGAGTATTGCGCAGGGTATTGCAGAGTATTGCACAGGGTATTTCAGAGTATTGCCCAGGGTATTGCAGAGTATTTTGCAGAGTATTGCACAGGGTATTGCGCAGGGTATTGCAGAGTATTGCGCAGGGTATTGCAGAGTATTGCGCAGGGTATTGCAGAGTATTTTGCAGAGTATTGCACAGGGTATTGCGCAGGGTATTGCAGAGTATTGCGCAGAGTATTGCGCAGGGTATTGCAGAGTATTTCGCAGGGTATTGCACAGGGTATTGCGCAGGGTATTGCACAGGGTATTGCGCAGGGTATTGCGCAGGGTATTGCGCAGGGTATTGCAGAGTATTGCGCAGGGTATTGCAGAGTATTGCAGAGTATTTTGCAGATTATTGAGCATGGTATTGCAGAGTATTGCGCAGGGTATTGCAGAGTATTGCAGAGTATTTTGCAGATTATTGAGCATGGTATTGCAGAGTATTGTGCAGGGTATTAGAGAGTATTGTGCAGGGTATTAGAGAGTATTGTGCAGGGTATTAGAGAGTATTGTGCAGGGTATTAGAGAGTATTGCGCAGGGTATTAGAGAGTATTGCGCAGGGTATTGCGCAGGGTATTGCACAGGGTATTGCGCAGGGTATTGCGCAGGGTATTGCGCAGGGTATTGCGCAGGGTATTGCGCAGGGTATTGCGCAGAGTATTGCGCAGGGTATTGCGCAGAGTATTGCGCAGGGTATTGCGCAGAGTATTGCGCAGGGTATTGCAGAGTATTTTGCAGGGTATTGCACAGGGTATTGCGCAGGGTATTGCAGAGTATTGCGCAGGGTATTGCAGAGTATTGCGCAGGGTATTGCAGAGTATTGCGCAGGGTATTGCAGAGTATTTTGCAGAGTATTGCACAGGGTATTGCGCAGGGTATTGCAGAGTATTGCACAGGGTATTGCGCAGGGTATTGCAGAGTATTGCGCAGAGTATTGCGCAGGGTATTGCAGAGTATTTTGCAGAGTATTGCGCAGGGTATTGCGCAGGGTATTGCAGAGTATTGCGCAGGGTATTGCAGAGTATTTTGCAGAGTATTTTGCAGAGTATTGAGCATGGTATTGCAGAGTATTGCGCAGGGTATTGCAGAGTATTGCAGAGTATTTTGCAGAGTATTGAGCATGGTATTGCAGAGTATTGTGCAGGGTATTGCGCAGGGTATTGCACAGGGTATTGCGCAGAGTATTGCGCAGAGTATTGCGCAGGGTATTGCGCAGAGTATTGCACAGGGTATTGTGCAGAGTATTGCGCAGGGTATTGCAGAGTATTGCGCAGAGTATTGCGCAGAGTATTGCGCAGGGTATTGCAGAGTATTTCGCAGAGTATTGCACAGGGTATTGCGCAGGGTATTGCAGAGTATTGCGCAGGGTATTGCAGAGTATTGCGCAGGGTATTGCAGAGTATTGCGCAGGGTATTGCAGAGTATTGCGCAGGGTATTGCAGAGTATTGCAGAGTATTTTGCAGAGTATTGAGCATGGTATTGCAGAGTATTGCGCAGGGTATTGCAGAGTATTGCAGAGTATTTTGCAGAGTATTGAGCATGGTATTGCAGAGTATTGTGCAGGGTATTAGAGAGTATTGCGCAGGGTATTGCAGAGTATTGCGCAGAGTATTGCGCAGGGTATTGCGCAGAGTATTGCGCAGGGTATTGCGCAGAGTATTGCGCAGGGTATTGCAGAGTATTGCGCAGGGTATTGCAGAGTATTTTGCAGAGTATTGAACAGGGTATTGCAGAGTATTGAGCAGGGTATTGCAGAGTATTGCGCAGGGTATTGCAGAGTATTGCGCAGGGTATTGTATTGCGCAGGGTATTGCAGAGTATTGCACAGGGTATTGTATTGCGCAGGGTATTGCAGGGTATTGCGCAGGGTATTGCAGAGTATTGCACAGGGTATTGCGCAGGGTATTGCAGAGTATTGCACAGAGTATTGCGCAGGGTATTGCAGAGTATTTTGCAGAGTATTGAACATGGTATTGCAGAGTATTGAGCAGGGTATTGCAGAGTATTGCGCAGGGTATTGCAGAGTATTGCACAGGGTATTGTATTGCGCAGGGTATTGCAGAGTATTGCACAGGGTATTGTATTGCGCAGGGTATTGCAGAGTATTGCACAGGCTATTGCGCAGGGTATTGCAGAGTATTGCGCAGGGTATTGCAGAGTATTGCGCAGGGTATTGCAGAGTATTTTGCAGAGTATTGAGCATGGTATTGCAGAGTATTGCGCAGGGTATTGCAGAGTATTGCGCAGGGTATTGCAGAGTATTGCGCAGGGTATTGCAGAGTATTGCACAGGGTATTGCGCAGGGTATTGCAGAGTATTGCGCAGGGTATTGCAGAGTATTGCGCAGAGTATTGCTCAGGGTATTGCAGAGTATTGCGCAGGGTATTGCGCAGGGTATTGCGCAGAGTATTGCGCAGCGTATTGCGCAGAGCATTGCGCAGGGTATTGCAGAGTATTTTGCAGAGTATTGCACAGGGTATTGCGCAGGGTATTGCAGAGTATTGCACAGGGTATTGCAGAGTATTGCGCAGGGTATTGCAGAGTATTTTGCAGAGTATTGCACAGGGTATTGCGCAGGGTATTGCAGAGTATTGCGCAGAGTATTGAGCAGGGTATTGCAGAGTATTGCGCAGGGTATTGCAGAGTATTTTGCAGAGTATTGCACAGGGTATTGCGCAGGGTATTGCACAGGGTATTGCGCAGAGTATTGCAGGGTATTGCAGAGTATTGCGCAGGGTATTGCAGAGTATTTTGCAGAGTATTGCGCAGGGTATTGCAGAGTATTGCGCAGGGTATTGCAGAGTATTGCGCAGGGTATTGCAGGGCATTGCGGAGTATTGCAGGGCATTGCGGAGTATGGCAGGGCATTGCGGAGTATGGCAGGGTATTGCACAGGGGGTATTGCGCAGGGTATTGCAGAGTATTGCGCAGGGTGTATTGTGCAGGGTATTGCAGAGTATTGAGCAGGGTATTGCAGAGTATTGAGCAGGGTATTGCAGAGTATTGAGCAGGGTATTGCCGAGTATTGCGCAGGGTATTGCCGAGTATTGCGCAGGGTATTGCCGAGTATTGCGCAGGGTATTGCCGAGTATTGCGCAGGGTATTGCAGAGTATTGCGCAGGGTATTGCAGAGTATTGCGCAGGGTATTGCAGAGTATTGCGCAGGGTATTGCGGAGTATTGCGCAGGGTATTGCAAAGTATTGCGCAGGGTATTGCGCAGGGTATTGCAGAGTATTGCGCAGGGTATTGCAGAGTATTGCGCAGGGTATTGCAGAGTATTGCGCAGGGTATTGCAGAGTATTGCGCAGGGTATTGCAGAGTATTTTGCAGAGTATTGAGCATGGTATTGCAGAGTATTGAGCATGGTATTGCAGAGTATTGAACATGGTATTGCAGAGTATTGCGCAGGGTATTGCAGAGTATTGCGCAGGGTATTGCAGAGTATTGCGCAGGGTATTGCAGAGTATTGCGCAGGGTATTGCAGAGTATTGCGCAGGGTGTATTGTGCAGGGTATTGCAGAGTATTGCGCAGGGTATTGCAGAGTATTGCGCAGGGTATTGCAGAGTATTGCGCAGGGTATTGCGCAGGGTATTGCAGAGTATTGCGCAGGGTATTGAGCATGGTATTGCAGAGTATTGCGCAGGGTATTGCAGAGTATTGCGCAGGGTATTGCACAGGGTATTGCAGAGTATTGCGCAGGGTATTGCGCAGGGTATTGCAGAGTATTGCGCAGGGTATTGCAGAGTATTGCGCAGGGTATTGCAGGGCATTGCGGAGTATTGCAGGGCATTGCGGAGTATGGCAGGGCATTGCGGAGTATGGCAGGGTATTGCACAGGGGGTATTGCGCAGGGTATTGCAGAGTATTGCGCAGGGTGTATTGTGCAGGGTATTGCAGAGTATTGAGCAGGGTATTGCAGAGTATTGCGCAGGGTATTGCAGAGTATTGCGCAGGGTATTGCCGAGTATTGCGCAGGGTATTGCCGAGTATTGCGCAGGGTATTGCAGAGTATTTTGCAGAGTATTGTGCAGGGTATTGCAGAGTATTGTGCAGGGTATTGCAGAGTATTGCGCAGGGTATTGCAGAGTATTGCGCAGGGTATTGCAGAGTATTTTGCAGAGTATTGCGCAGGGTATTGCAGAGTATTGCGCAGGGTATTGCGCAGGGTATTGCAGAGTATTGCGCAGGGTATTGCAGAGTATTGCACAGGGTATTGCAGAGTATTGCGCAGGGTGTATTGCGCAGGGTATTGCAGAGTATTGCGCAGGGTATTGCAGAGTATTGCACAGGGTATTGCAGAGTATTGCGCAGGGTGTATTGTGCAGGGTATTGCAGAGTATTGCGCAGGGTATTGCAGAGTATTGCACAGGGTATTGCAGAGTATTGCGCAGGGTATTGCAGAGTATTGCGCAGGGTATTGCGCAGGGTATTGCAGAGTATTGCGCAGGGTATTGCAGAGTATTGCGCAGGGTATTGCAGAGTATTGCGCAGGGTATTGCAGAGTATTGCGCAGGGCATTGTATTGCGCAGGGTATTGCACAGGGTATTGCAGAGTATTTTGCAGAGTATTGCACAGGGTATTGCGCAGGGTATTGCAGAGTATTGCGCAGAGTATTGCGCAGGGTATTGCAGAGTATTTTGCAGAGTATTGCACAGGGTATTGTGCAGGGTATTGCAGAGTATTGCGCTGGGTATTGCAGAGTATTTTTCAGGGTATTGCGCAGGGTATTGCAGAGTATTGCGCAGGGTATTGCAGAGTATTGCGCAGGGTATTGCAGAGTATTGCGCAGGGTATTGCAGAGTATTGCGCAGGGTATTGCGCAGGGTATTGCGCAGAGTATTGCGCAGGGTATTGCAGAGTATTGCGCAGGGTATTGCAGAGTATTGCGCAGGGTATTGCAGAGTATTGAGCATGGTATTGCAGAGTATTGAGCATGGTATTGCAGAGTATTGAGCAGGGTATTGCAGAGTATTGCGTAGGGTATTGCAGAGTATTGCGCAGGGTATTGTATTGCACAGGGTATTGCAGAGTATTGCGCAGGGTATTGCAGAGTATTTTGCAGAGTATTGCACAGGGTATTGCGCAGGGTATTGCAGAGTATTGCGCAGAGTATTGCGCAGGGTATTGCAGAGTATTGCGCAGAGTATTGCGCAGGGTATTGCGCAGGGTATTGCGCAGAGTATTGCGCAGGGTATTGCGCAGGGTATTGCGCAGGGTATTGCGCAGAGTATTGCGCAGGGTATTGCGCAGGGTATTGCAGAGTATTGCGCAGGGTATTGCAGAGTATTGCGCAGGGTATTGCAGAGTATTTTGCAGAGTATTGCACAGGGTATTGCGCAGGGTATTGCAGAGTATTGCGCAGGGTATTGCAGAGTATTGCACAGGGTATTGCAGAGTATTTTGCAGAGTATTGCACAGGGTATTGCGCAGGGTATTGCAGAGTATTGCGCAGAGTATTGCGCAGGGTATTGCAGAGTATTTTGCAGAGTATTGCACAGGGTATTGCGCAGGGTATTGCAGAGTATTTTGCAGAGTATTGCAGAGTATTTTGCAGAGTATTGAGCATGGTATTGCAGAGTATTGCGCAGGGTATTGCAGAGTATTTTGCAGAGTATTGAGCATGGTATTGCAGAGTATTGTGCAGGGTATTAGAGAGTATTGCGCAGAGTATTGCGCAGAGTATTGCGCAGAGTATTGCACAGGGTATTGCAGAGTATTGCGCAGGGTATTGCAGAGTATTGCGCAGGGTATTGCAGAGTATTGCGCAGGGTATTGCAGAGTATTGCGCAGGGTATTGCAGAGTATTTTGCAGAGTATTGCACAGGGTATTGCGCAGGGTATTGCAGAGTATTGCGCAGGGTATTGCAGAGTATTGCGCAGGGTATTGCAGAGTATTTTGCAGAGTATTGCACAGGGTATTGCGCAGAGTATTGCAGAGTATTGCGCAGGGTATTGCAGAGTATTTCGCAGAGTATTGCACAGGGTATTGCGCAGGGTATTGCACAGGGTATTGCGCAGGGTATTGCAGAGTATTGCGCAGGGTATTGCAGAGTATTGCAGAGTATTGAGCATGGTATTGCAGAGTATTGCGCAGAGTATTGCAGAGTATTTTGCAGAGTATTGAGCATGGTATTGCAGAGTATTGTGCAGGGTATTGCAGAGTATTGTGCAGGGTATTGCAGAGTATTGTGCAGGGTATTGCAGGGTATTGCGCAGAGTATTGCGCAGGGTATTGCAGAGTATTAAGCAGGGTATTGCAGAGTATTGCGCAGGGTATGGCAGGGCATTGCGGAGTATGGCAGGGCATTGCGGAGTATGGCAGGGCATTGCGGAGTATGGCAGGGTATTGCGCAGGGTATTGCAGAGTATTGCGAGGGTTGTATTGCGCAGGGTATTGCAGAGTATTGCGCAGGGTATTGCAGAGTATTGCGCAGGGTATTGCAGAGTATTGCGCAGGGTATTGCAGGGTATTGCAGAGTATTGAGCATGGTATTGCAGAGTATTGAGCAGGGTATTGCAGAGTATTGCGTAGGGTATTGCAGAGTATTGCGCAGGGTATTGTATTGCACAGGGTATTGCAGAGTATTGCGCAGGGTATTGCAGAGTATTTTGCAGAGTATTGCACAGGGTATTGCGCAGGGTATTGCAGAGTATTGCGCAGAGTATTGCGCAGGGTATTGCAGAGTATTTTGCAGAGTATTGCACAGGGTATTGCGCAGGGTATTGCGCAGAGTATTGCGCAGGGTATTGCGCAGGGTATTGCGCAGGGTATTGCGCAGGGTATTGCAGAGTATTGCGCAGGGTATTGCAGAGTATTGCGCAGGGTATTGCAGAGTATTGCGCAGGGTATTGCAGAGTATTTTGCAGAGTATTGCACAGGGTATTGCGCAGGGTATTGCAGAGTATTGCGCAGGGTATTGCAGAGTATTGCACAGGGTATTGCAGAGTATTTTGCAGAGTATTGCACAGGGTATTGCGCAGGGTATTGCAGAGTATTGCGCAGAGTATTGCGCAGGGTATTGCAGAGTATTTTGCAGAGTATTTTGCAGAGTATTTTGCAGAGTATTTTGCAGAGTATTGAGCATGGTATTGCAGAGTATTGCGCAGGGTATTGCAGAGTATTGCAGAGTATTTTGCAGAGTATTGAGCATGGTATTGCAGAGTATTGAGCATGGTATTGCAGAGTATTGTGCAGGGTATTAGAGAGTATTGCGCAGAGTATTGCGCAGAGTATTGCGCAGAGTATTGCACAGGGTATTGCAGAGTATTGCACAGGGTATTGCAGAGTATTGCGCAGGGTATTGCAGAGTATTGCGCAGGGTATTGTAGAGTATTGCGCAGGGTATTGCAGAGTATTGCGCAGGGTATTGCAGAGTATTGCGCAGGGTATTGCAGAGTATTTTGCAGAGTATTGCACAGGGTATTGCGCAGGGTATTGCAGAGTATTGCGCAGGGTATTGCAGAGTATTGCGCAGGGTATTGCAGAGTATTTTGCAGAGTATTGCACAGGGTATTGCGCAGAGTATTGCAGAGTATTGCGCAGGGTATTGCAGAGTATTTCGCAGAGTATTGCACAGGGTATTGCACAGGGTATTGCGCAGGGTATTGCACAGGGTATTGCGCAGGGTATTGCAGAGTATTGCGCAGGGTATTGCAGAGTATTGCAGAGTATTGAGCATGGTATTGCAGAGTATTGCGCAGGGTATTGCAGAGTATTGCAGAGTATTTTGCAGAGTATTGAGCATGGTATTGCAGAGTATTGAGCATGGTATTGCAGAGTATTGTGCAGGGTATTGCAGAGTATTGTGCAGGGTATTGCAGAGTATTGTGCAGGGTATTGCAGAGTATTGTGCAGGGTATTGCAGAGTATTGTGCAGGGTATTGCAGAGTATTGTGCAGGGTATTAGAGAGTATTGTGCAGGGTATTAGAGAGTATTGTGCAGGGTATTAGAGAGTATTGTGCAGGGTATTAGAGAGTATTGCGCAGGGTATTGCAGAGTATTGCACAGGGTATTGCGCAGGGTATTGCAGAGTATTGCACAGGGTATTGCAGCGTATTGCGCAGGGTGTATTGTGCAGGGTATTGCAGAGTATTGCGCAGGGTATTGCAGAGTATTGCACAGGGTATTGCAGAGTATTGCGCAGGGTATTGCAGAGTATTGCGCAGGGTATTGCAGATTATTTTGCAGAGTATTGCGCAGGGTATTGCAGAGTATTGCGCAGGGTATTGCAGAGTATTGCGCAGGGTATTGCAGAGTATTGCGCAGGGTATTGTATTGCGCAGGGTATTGCAGAGTATTTTGCAGAGTATTGCACAGGGTATTGCGCAGGGTATTGCAGAGTATTGCGCAGAGTATTGCGCAGGGTATTGCAGAGTATTTTGCAGAGTATTGCACAGGGTATTGTGCAGGGTATTGCAGAGTATTGCGCTGGGTATTGCAGAGTATTTTTCAGGGTATTGCGCAGGGTATTGCAGAGTATTGCGCAGGGTATTGCAGAGTATTGCGCAGGGTATTGCGCAGGGTATTGCGCAGGGTATTGCGCAGAGTATTGCGCAGGGTATTGCAGAGTATTGCGCAGGGTATTGCAGAGTATTGCGCAGGGTATGGCAGGGCATTGCGGAGTATGGCAGGGCATTGCGGAGTATGGCAGGGCATTGCGGAGTATGGCAGGGTATTGCGCAGGGTATTGCAGAGTATTGCGAGGGTTGTATTGTGCAGGGTATTGCAGAGTATTGCGCAGGGTATTGCAGAGTATTGCGCAGGGTATTGCAGAGTATTGCGCAGGGTATTGCAGAGTATTGCGCAGGGTATTGCAGAGTATTGAGCATGGTATTGCAGAGTATTGAGCATGGTATTGCAGAGTATTGAGCAGGGTATTGCAGAGTATTGCGTAGGGTATTGCAGAGTATTGCGCAGGGTATTGTATTGCACAGGGTATTGCAGAGTATTGCGCAGGGTATTGCAGAGTATTTTGCAGAGTATTGCGCAGGGTATTGCAGAGTATTGCGCAGAGTATTGCGCAGGGTATTGCAGAGTATTTTGCAGAGTATTGCACAGGGTATTGCGCAGGGTATTGCGCAGAGTATTGCGCAGGGTATTGCGCAGAGTATTGCGCAGGGTATTGCGCAGAGTATTGCGCAGGGTATTGCGCAGAGTATTGCGCAGGGTATTGCGCAGGGTATTGCAGAGTATTGCGCAGGGTATTGCAGAGTATTGCGCAGGGTATTGCAGAGTATTTTGCAGAGTATTGCACAGGGTATTGCGCAGGGTATTGCAGAGTATTGCGCAGGGTATTGCAGAGTATTGCACAGGGTATTGCAGAGTATTTTGCAGAGTATTGCACAGGGTATTGCGCAGGGTATTGCAGAGTATTGCGCAGAGTATTGCGCAGGGTATTGCAGAGTATTTTGCAGAGTATTGCACAGGGTATTGCGCAGGGTATTGCAGAGTATTTTGCAGAGTATTGCAGAGTATTTTGCAGAGTATTGAGCATGGTATTGCAGAGTATTGCGCAGGGTATTGCAGAGTATTTTGCAGAGTATTGAGCATGGTATTGCAGAGTATTGTGCAGGGTATTAGAGAGTATTGCGCAGAGTATTGCGCAGAGTATTGCACAGGGTATTGCAGAGTATTGCGCAGGGTATTGCAGAGTATTGCGCAGGGTATTGCAGAGTATTGCGCAGGGTATTGCAGAGTATTTTGCAGAGTATTGCACAGGGTATTGCGCAGGGTATTGCAGAGTATTGCGCAGGGTATTGCAGAGTATTGCGCAGGGTATTGCAGAGTATTTTGCAGAGTATTGCACAGGGTATTGCGCAGAGTATTGCAGAGTATTGCGCAGGGTATTGCAGAGTATTTCGCAGAGTATTGCACAGGGTATTGCGCAGGGTATTGCACAGGGTATTGCGCAGGGTATTGCAGAGTATTGCGCAGGGTATTGCAGAGTATTGCAGAGTATTGAGCATGGTATTGCAGAGTATTGCGCAGGGTATTGCAGAGTATTGCAGAGTATTTTGCAGAGTATTGAGCATGGTATTGCAGAGTATTGTGCAGGGTATTAGAGAGTATTGTGCAGGGTATTAGAGAGTATTGTGCAGGGTATTAGAGAGTATTGCGCAGGGTATTGCACAGGGTATTGCACAGGGTATTGCGCAGGGTATTGCGCAGAGTATTGCGCAGGGTATTGCGCAGGGTATTGCGCAGGGTATTGCGCAGGGTATTGCGCAGGGTATTGCGCAGGGTATTGCGCAGGGTATTGCAGAGTATTGCGCAGGGTATTGAGCAGGGTATTGCAGAGTATTGCGCAGGGTATTGCAGAGTATTGCGCAGGGTATTGCAGAGTATTGCGCAGGGTATTGCAGAGTATTGCGCAGGGTATTGCAAAGTATTGCGCAGGGTATTGCAAAGTATTGCGCAGGGTATTGCAGAGTATTGCGCAGGGTATTGCAGAGTATTGCGCAGGGTATTGCAGAGTATTGCGCAGGGTATTGCAGAGTATTTTGCAGAGTATTGAGCATGGTATTGCAGAGTATTGAGCATGGTATTGCAGAGTATTGAGCATGGTATTGCAGAGTATTGAGCATGGTATTGCAGAGTATTGAGCAGGGTATTGCAAAGTATTGCGTAGGGTATTGCAGAGTATTGCGCAGGGTATTGTATTGCACAGGGTATTGCAGAGTATTGCGCAGGGTATTGCAGAGTATTTTGCAGAGTATTGCACAGGGTATTGCGCAGGGTATTGCACAGAGTATTGCGCAGGGTATTGCAGAGTATTTTGCAGAGTATTGCACAGGGTATTGCGCAGGGTATTGCGCAGAGTATTGCGCAGGGTATTGCGCAGAGTATTGCGCAGGGTATTGCGCAGGGTATTGCAGAGTATTGCGCAGGGTATTGCAGAGTATTGCAGAGTATTTTGCAGAGTATTGCACAGGGTATTGCGCAGGGTATTGCAGAGTATTGCACAGGGTATTGCAGAGTATTTTGCAGAGTATTGCACAGGGTATTGCGCAGGGTATTGCAGAGTATTGCGCAGGGTATTGCAGAGTATTTTGCAGAGTATTGCACAGGGTATTGCGCAGGGTATTGCAGAGTATTGCGCAGGGTATTGCAGAGTATTGCAGAGTATTTTGCAGAGTATTGAGCATGGTATTGCAGAGTATTGTGCAGGGTATTAGAGAGTATTGCGCAGAGTATTGCGCAGAGTATTGCGCAGGGTATTGTGCAGAGTATTGCGCAGGGTATTGCAGAGTATTGCGCAGGGTATTGCAGAGTATTGCGCAGGGTATTGCAGAGTATTGCGCAGGGTATTGCAGAGTATTGCGCAGGGTATTGCAGAGTATTGCGCAGGGTATTGCAGAGTATTTTGCAGAGTATTGCACAGGGTATTGCGCAGGGTATTGCAGAGTATTGCGCAGGGTATTGCAGAGTATTGCACAGGGTATTGCAGGGTATTGCAGAGTATTGCCCAGGGTATTGCAGAGTATTTTGCAGAGTATTGCACAGGGTATTGCGCAGGGTATTGCAGAGTATTGCGCAGGGTATTGCAGAGTATTGCACAGGGTATTGCGCAGGGTATTGCAGAGTATTGCGCAGAGTATTGCGCAGGGTATTGCAGAGTATTTTGCAGAGTATTGCACAGGGTATTGCGCAGGGTATTGCAGAGTATTGCGCAGGGTATTGCAGAGTATTTTGCAGAGTATTGAGCATGGTATTGCAGAGTATTGCGCAGGGTATTGCAGAGTATTGAGCAGAGTATTGAGCATGGTATTGAGCATGGTATTGCGCAGAGTATTGCGCAGAGTATTGCGCAGAGTATTGCGCAGGGTATTGCGCAGAGTATTGTGCAGAGTATTGCGCAGGGTATTGCAGAGTATTGCGCAGGGTATTGCAGAGTATTGCACAGGGTATTTCAGAGTATTGCCCAGGGTATTGCAGAGTATTTTGCAGAGTATTGCACAGGGTATTGCGCAGGGTATTGCAGAGTATTGCGCAGGGTATTGCAGAGTATTGCGCAGGGTATTGCAGAGTATTTTGCAGAGTATTGCACAGGGTATTGCGCAGGGTATTGCAGAGTATTGCGCAGAGTATTGCGCAGGGTATTGCAGAGTATTTCGCAGGGTATTGCACAGGGTATTGCGCAGGGTATTGCGCAGGGTGTTGCGCAGGGTATTGCGCAGGGTATTGCGCAGGGTATTGCAGAGTATTGCGCAGGGTATTGCAGAGTATTGCAGAGTATTTTGCAGATTATTGAGCATGGTATTGCAGAGTATTGCGCAGGGTATTGCAGAGTATTGCAGAGTATTTTGCAGAGTATTGAGCATGGTATTGCAGAGTATTGTGCAGGGTATTAGAGAGTATTGTGCAGGGTATTAGAGAGTATTGTGCAGGGTATTAGAGAGTATTGTGCAGGGTATTAGAGAGTATTGCGCAGGGTATTAGAGAGTATTGCGCAGGGTATTGCAGAGTATTGCACAGGGTATTGCGCAGGGTATTGCACAGGGTATTGCGCAGGGTATTGCAGAGTATTGCGCAGGGTATTGCGCAGGGTATTGCGCAGGGTATTGCGCAGAGTATTGCGCAGGGTATTGCGCAGAGTATTGCGCAGGGTATTGCGCAGAGTATTGCGCAGGGTATTGCGCAGAGTATTGCGCAGGGTATTGCAGAGTATTTTGCAGGGTATTGCACAGGGTATTGCGCAGGGTATTGCAGAGTATTGCGCAGGGTATTGCAGAGTATTGCGCAGGGTATTGCAGAGTATTGCGCAGGGTATTGCAGAGTATTTTGCAGAGTATTGCACAGGGTATTGCGCAGGGTATTGCAGAGTATTGCACAGGGTATTGCGCAGGGTATTGCAGAGTATTGCGCAGAGTATTGCGCAGGGTATTGCAGAGTATTTTGCAGAGTATTGCGCAGGGTATTGCGCAGGGTATTGCAGAGTATTGCGCAGGGTATTGCAGAGTATTTTGCAGAGTATTTTGCAGAGTATTGAGCATGGTATTGCAGAGTATTGCGCAGGGTATTGCAGAGTATTGCAGAGTATTTTGCAGAGTATTGAGCATGGTATTGCAGAGTATTGTGCAGGGTATTGCGCAGGGTATTGCACAGGGTATTGCGCAGAGTATTGCGCAGAGTATTGCGCAGGGTATTGCGCAGAGTATTGCACAGGGTATTGTGCAGAGTATTGCGCAGGGTATTGCAGAGTATTGCGCAGAGTATTGCGCAGAGTATTGCGCAGGGTATTGCAGAGTATTTCGCAGAGTATTGCACAGGGTATTGCGCAGGGTATTGCAGAGTATTGCGCAGGGTATTGCAGAGTATTGCGCAGGGTATTGCAGAGTATTGCAGAGTATTTTGCAGAGTATTGAGCATGGTATTGCAGAGTATTGCGCAGGGTATTGCAGAGTATTGCAGAGTATTTTGCAGAGTATTGAGCATGGTATTGCAGAGTATTGCGCAGGGTATTGCAGAGTATTGCGCAGAGTATTGCGCAGGGTATTGCGCAGAGTATTGCGCAGGGTATTGCAGAGTATTGCGCAGGGTATTGCAGAGTATTTTGCAGAGTATTGAACATGGTATTGCAGAGTATTGAGCAGGGTATTGCAGAGTATTGCGCAGGGTATTGCAGAGTATTGCGCAGGGTATTGTATTGCGCAGGGTATTGCAGAGTATTGCGCAGGGTATTGTATTGCGCAGGGTATTGCAGGGTATTGCGCAGGGTATTGCAGAGTATTGCACAGGGTATTGCGCAGGGTATTGCAGAGTATTGCACAGAGTATTGCGCAGGGTATTGCAGAGTATTTTGCAGAGTATTGAACATGGTATTGCAGAGTATTGAGCAGGGTATTGCAGAGTATTGCGCAGGGTATTGCAGAGTATTGCACAGGGTATTGTATTGCGCAGGGTATTGCAGAGTATTGCACAGGGTATTGTATTGCGCAGGGTATTGCAGGGTATTGCAGAGTATTGCACAGGCTATTGCGCAGGGTATTGCAGAGTATTGCGCAGGGTATTGCAGAGTATTGCGCAGGGTATTGCAGAGTATTTTGCAGAGTATTGAGCATGGTATTGCAGAGTATTGCGCAGGGTATTGCAGAGTATTGCACAGGGTATTGCAGAGTATTGCGCAGGGTATTGCAGAGTATTGCACAGGGTATTGCGCAGGGTATTGCAGAGTATTGCGCAGGGTATTGCAGAGTATTGCGCAGAGTATTGCTCAGGGTATTGCAGAGTATTGCGCAGGGTATTGCGCAGGGTATTGCGCAGAGTATTGCGCAGCGTATTGCGCAGAGCATTGCGCAGGGTATTGCAGAGTATTTTGCAGAGTATTGCACAGGGTATTGCGCAGGGTATTGCAGAGTATTGCGCAGAGTATTGAGCAGGGTATTGCAGAGTATTGCGCAGGGTATTGCAGAGTATTTTGCAGAGTATTGCACAGGGTATTGCGCAGGGTATTGCACAGGGTATTGCGCAGAGTATTGCAGGGTATTGAAGAGTATTGCGCAGGGTATTGCAGAGTATTTTGCAGAGTATTGCGCAGGGTATTGCAGAGTATTGCGCAGGGTATTGCAGAGTATTGCGCAGGGTATTGCAGGGCATTGCGGAGTATTGCAGGGCATTGCGGAGTATGGCAGGGCATTGCGGAGTATGGCAGGGTATTGCACAGGGGGTATTGCGCAGGGTATTGCAGAGTATTGCGCAGGGTGTATTGTGCAGGGTATTGCAGAGTATTGAGCAGGGTATTGCAGAGTATTGAGCAGGGTATTGCAGAGTATTGCGCAGGGTATTGCCGAGTATTGCGCAGGGTATTGCCGAGTATTGCGCAGGGTATTGCCGAGTATTGCGCAGGGTATTGCAGAGTATTGCGCAGGGTATTGCAGAGTATTGCGCAGGGTATTGCAGAGTATTGCGCAGGGTATTGAAAAGTGTTGCGCAGGGTATTGCGCAGGGTATTGCAGAGTATTGCGCAGGGTATTGCAGAGTATTGCGCAGGGTATTGCAGAGTATTGCGCAGGGTATTGCAGAGTATTTTGCAGAGTATTGAGCATGGTATTGCAGAGTATTGAGCATGGTATTGCAGAGTATTGAACATGGTATTGCAGAGTATTGCGCAGGGTATTGCAGAGTATTGCGCAGGGTATTGCAGAGTATTGCGCAGGGTATTGCAGAGTATTGCGCAGGGTATTGCAGAGTATTGCGCAGGGTGTATTGTGCAGGGTATTGCAGAGTATTGCGCAGGGTATTGCAGAGTATTGCGCAGGGTATTGCAGAGTATTGCGCAGGGTATTGCGCAGGGTATTGCAGAGTATTTTGCAGGGTATTGAGCATGGTATTGCAGAGTATTGCGCAGGGTATTGCAGAGTATTGCGCAGGGTATTGCACAGGGTATTGCAGAGTATTGCGCAGGGTATTGCGCAGGGTATTGCAGAGTATTGCGCAGGGTATTGCAGAGTATTGCGCAGGGTATTGCAGGGCATTGCGGAGTATTGCAGGGCATTGCGGAGTATGGCAGGGCATTGCGGAGTATGGCAGGGTATTGCACAGGGGGTATTGCGCAGGGTATTGCAGAGTATTGCGCAGGGTATTGCAGAGTATTGAGCAGGGTATTGCAGAGTATTGAGCAGGGTATTGCAGAGTATTGCGCAGGGTATTGCAGAGTATTGCGCAGGGTATTGCAGAGTATTGCGCAGGGTATTGCCGAGTATTGCGCAGGGTATTGCCGAGTATTGCGCAGGGTATTGCCGAGTATTGCGCAGGGTATTGCAGAGTATTTTGCAGAGTATTGTGCAGGGTATTGCAGAGTATTGCGCAGGGTATTGCAGAGTATTGCGCAGGGTATTGCAGAGTATTGCGCAGGGTATTGCAGAGTATTTTGCAGAGTATTGCGCAGGGTATTGCAGAGTATTGCGCAGGGTATTGCAGAGTATTGCGCAGGGTATTGCAGAGTATTGCGCAGGGTATTGCAGAGTATTGCACAGGGTATTGCAGAGTATTGCGCAGGGTGTATTGCGCAGGGTATTGCAGAGTATTGCGCAGGGTATTGCAGAGTATTGCACAGGGTATTGCAGAGTATTGCGCAGGGTGTATTGTGCAGGGTATTGCAGAGTATTGCGCAGGGTATTGCAGAGTATTGCACAGGGTATTGCAGAGTATTGCGCAGGGTATTGCAGAGTATTGCGCAGGGTATTGCGCAGGGTATTGCAGAGTATTGCGCAGGGTATTGCAGAGTATTGCGCAGGGTATTGCAGAGTATTGCGCAGGGCATTGTATTGCGCAGGGTATTGCACAGGGTATTGCAGAGTATTTTGCAGAGTATTGCACAGGGTATTGCGCAGGGTATTGCAGAGTATTGCGCAGAGTATTGCGCAGGGTATTGCAGAGTATTTTGCAGAGTATTGCACAGGGTATTGTGCAGGGTATTGCAGAGTATTGCGCTGGGTATTGCAGAGTATTTTTCAGGGTATTGCGCAGGGTATTGCAGAGTATTGCGCAGGGTATTGCAGAGTATTGCGCAGGGTATTGCGCAGGGTATTGCGCAGAGTATTGCGCAGGGTATTGCAGAGTATTGCGCAGGGTATTGCAGAGTATTGCGCAGGGTATTGCAGAGTATTGAGCATGGTATTGCAGAGTATTGAGCATGGTATTGCAGAGTATTGAGCAGGGTATTGCAGAGTATTGCGTAGGGTATTGCAGAGTATTGCGCAGGGTATTGTATTGCACAGGGTATTGCAGAGTATTGCGCAGGGTATTGCAGAGTATTTTGCAGAGTATTGCACAGGGTATTGCGCAGGGTATTGCAGAGTATTGCGCAGAGTATTGCGCAGGGTATTGCAGAGTATTTTGCAGAGTATTGCGCAGGGTATTGCGCAGGGTATTGCGCAGAGTATTGCGCAGGGTATTGCGCAGAGTATTGCGCAGGGTATTGCGCAGGGTATTGCAGAGTATTGCGCAGGGTATTGCAGAGTATTGCGCAGGGTATTGCAGAGTATTTTGCAGAGTATTGCACAGGGTATTGCGCAGGGTATTGCAGAGTATTGCGCAGGGTATTGCAGAGTATTGCACAGGGTATTGCAGAGTATTTTGCAGAGTATTGCACAGGGTATTGCGCAGGGTATTGCAGAGTATTGCGCAGAGTATTGCGCAGGGTATTGCAGAGTATTTTGCAGAGTATTGCACAGGGTATTGCGCAGGGTATTGCAGAGTATTTTGCAGAGTATTGCAGAGTATTTTGCAGAGTATTGAGCATGGTATTGCAGAGTATTGCGCAGGGTATTGCAGAGTATTTTGCAGAGTATTGAGCATGGTATTGCAGAGTATTGTGCAGGGTATTAGAGAGTATTGCGCAGAGTATTGCGCAGAGTATTGCGCAGAGTATTGCACAGGGTATTGCAGAGTATTGCGCAGGGTATTGCAGAGTATTGCGCAGGGTATTGCAGAGTATTGCGCAGGGTATTGCAGAGTATTGCGCAGGGTATTGCAGAGTATTTTGCAGAGTATTGCACAGGGTATTGCGCAGGGTATTGCAGAGTATTGCGCAGGGTATTGCAGAGTATTGCGCAGGGTATTGCAGAGTATTTTGCAGAGTATTGCACAGGGTATTGCGCAGAGTATTGCAGAGTATTGCGCAGGGTATTGCAGAGTATTTCGCAGAGTATTGCACAGGGTATTGCGCAGGGTATTGCACAGGGTATTGCGCAGGGTATTGCAGAGTATTGCGCAGGGTATTGCAGAGTATTGCAGAGTATTGAGCATGGTATTGCAGAGTATTGCGCAGGGTATTGCAGAGTATTGCAGAGTATTTTGCAGAGTTTTGAGCATGGTATTGCAGAGTATTGTGCAGGGTATTAGAGAGTATTGTGCAGGGTATTAGAGAGTATTGTGCAGGGTATTAGAGAGTATTGCGCAGGGTATTGCAGAGTATTGCACAGGGTATTGTGCAGGGTATTGCAGAGTATTGTGCAGGGTATTGCAGAGTATTGCGCAGGGTATTGCAGAGTATTGCGCAGGGTATTGCAGAGTATTTTGCAGAGTATTGAGCATGGTATTGCAGAGTATTGCGCAGGGTATTGCAGAGTATTGCGCAGGGTATTGCAGAGTATTGCACAGGGTATTGCAGAGTATTGCGCAGGGTGTATTGCGCAGGGTATTGCAGAGTATTGCGCAGGGTATTGCAGAGTATTGCACAGGGTATTGCAGAGTATTGCGCAGGGTGTATTGTGCAGGGTATTGCAGAGTATTGCGCAGGGTATTGCAGAGTATTGCGCAGGGTATTGCAGAGTATTGCGCAGAGTATTTTGCAGAGTATTGAGCATGGTATTGCAGAGTATTGCGCAGGGTATTGCAGAGTATTGCGCAGGGTATTGCAGAGTATTGCGCAGGGTATTGCAGAGTATTGCACAGGGTATTGCAGAGTATTGCGCAGGGTGTATTGCGCAGGGTATTGCAGAGTATTGCGCAGGGTATTGCAGAGTATTGCACAGGGTATTGCAGAGTATTGCGCAGGGTGTATTGTGCAGGGTATTGCAGAGTATTGCGCAGGGTATTGCAGAGTATTGCGCAGGGTATTGCAGAGTATTGCGCAGGGTATTGCAGAGTATTGCGCAGGGTATTGCAGAGTATTTTGCAGAGTATTGCGCAGGGTATTGCAGAGTATTGCGCAGGGTATTGCAGAGTATTGCGCAGGGCATTGTATTGCGCAGGGTATTGCACAGGGTATTGCAGAGTATTTTGCAGAGTATTGCACAGGGTATTGCGCAGGGTATTGCAGAGTATTGCGCAGAGTATTGCGCAGGGTATTGCAGAGTATTTTGCAGAGTATTGCACAGGGTATTGTGCAGGGTATTGCAGAGTATTGCGCTGGGTATTGCAGAGTATTTTTCAGGGTATTGCGCAGGGTATTGCAGAGTATTGCGCAGGGTATTGCAGAGTATTGCGCAGGGTATTGCAGAGTATTGCGCAGGGTATTGCAGAGTATTGCGCAGGGTATTGCGCAGGGTATTGCGCAGGGTATTGCAGAGTATTGCGCAGGGTATTGCAGAGTATTGCGCAGGGTATGGCAGGGCATTGCGGAGTATGGCAGGGCATTGCGGAGTATGGCAGGGCATTGCGGAGTATGGCAGGGTATTGCGCAGGGTATTGCAGAGTATTGCGAGGGTTGTATTGCGCAGGGTATTGCAGAGTATTGCGCAGGGTATTGCAGAGTATTGCGCAGGGTATTGCAGAGTATTGCGCAGGGTATTGCAGAGTATTGCGCAGGGTATTGCAGAGTATTGAGCATGGTATTGCAGAGTATTGAGCAGGGTATTGCAGAGTATTGCGTAGGGTATTGCAGAGTATTGCGCAGGGTATTGTATTGCACAGGGTATTGCAGAGTATTGCGCAGGGTATTGCAGAGTATTTTGCAGAGTATTGCACAGGGTATTGCGCAGGGTATTGCAGAGTATTGCGCAGAGTATTGCGCAGGGTATTGCAGAGTATTTTGCAGAGTATTGCACAGGGTATTGCGCAGGGTATTGCGCAGAGTATTGCGCAGGGTATTGCGCAGGGTATTGCGCAGAGTATTGCGCAGGGTATTGCGCAGGGTATTGCAGAGTATTGCGCAGGGTATTGCAGAGTATTGCGCAGGGTATTGCAGAGTATTGCGCAGGGTATTGCAGAGTATTTTGCAGAGTATTGCACAGGGTATTGCGCAGGGTATTGCAGAGTATTGCGCAGGGTATTGCAGAGTATTGCACAGGGTATTGCAGAGTATTTTGCAGAGTATTGCACAGGGTATTGCGCAGGGTATTGCAGAGTATTGCGCAGAGTATTGCGCAGGGTATTGCAGAGTATTTTGCAGAGTATTGCACAGGGTATTGCGCAGGGTATTGCAGAGTATTTTGCAGAGTATTGCAGAGTATTTTGCAGAGTATTGAGCATGGTATTGCAGAGTATTGCGCAGGGTATTGCAGAGTATTGCAGAGTATTTTGCAGAGTATTGAGCATGGTATTGCAGAGTATTGAGCATGGTATTGCAGAGTATTGTGCAGGGTATTAGAGAGTATTGCGCAGAGTATTGCGCAGAGTATTGCGCAGAGTATTGCACAGGGTATTGCAGAGTATTGCGCAGGGTATTGCAGAGTATTGCGCAGGGTATTGTAGAGTATTGCGCAGGGTATTGCAGAGTATTGCGCAGGGTATTGCAGAGTATTGCGCAGGGTATTGCAGAGTATTTTGCAGAGTATTGCACAGGGTATTGCGCAGGGTATTGCAGAGTATTGCGCAGGGTATTGCAGAGTATTGCGCAGGGTATTGCAGAGTATTTTGCAGAGTATTGCACAGGGTATTGCGCAGAGTATTGCAGAGTATTGCGCAGGGTATTGCAGAGTATTTCGCAGAGTATTGCACAGGGTATTGCGCAGGGTATTGCACAGGGTATTGCGCAGAGTATTGCGCAGGGTATTGCAGAGTATTGCAGAGTATTGAGCATGGTATTGCAGAGTATTGCGCAGGGTATTGCAGAGTATTGCAGAGTATTTTGCAGAGTATTGAGCATGGTATTGCAGAGTATTGTGCAGGGTATTGCAGAGTATTGTGCAGGGTATTGCAGAGTATTGTGCAGGGTATTGCAGAGTATTGTGCAGGGTATTGCAGAGTATTGTGCAGGGTATTAGAGAGTATTGTGCAGGGTATTAGAGAGTATTGTGCAGGGTATTAGAGAGTATTGCGCAGGGTATTGCAGAGTATTGCACAGGGTATTGCGCAGGGTATTGCGCAGAGTATTGCGCAGGGTATTGCGCAGGGTATTGCGCAGGGTATTGCAGAGTATTGCGCAGGGTATTGCAGAGTATTGCGCAGGGTATTGCAGAGTATTTTGCAGGGTATTGCACAGGGTATTGCGCAGGGTATTGCAGAGTATTGCGCAGGGTATTGCAGAGTATTGCGCAGGGTATTGCAGAGTATTGCACAGGGTATTGCAGAGTATTGCGCAGGGTGTATTGCGCAGGGTATTGCAGAGTATTGCGCAGGGTATTGCAGAGTATTGCACAGGGTATTGCAGCGTATTGCGCAGGGTGTATTGTGCAGGGTATTGCAGAGTATTGCGCAGGGTATTGCAGAGTATTGCACAGGGTATTGCAGAGTATTGCGCAGGGTATTGCAGAGTATTGCGCAGGGTATTGCAGAGTATTTTGCAGAGTATTGCGCAGGGTATTGCAGAGTATTGCGCAGGGTATTGCAGAGTATTGCGCAGGGTATTGCAGAGTATTGCGCAGGGTATTGTATTGCGCAGGGTATTGCAGAGTATTTTGCAGAGTATTGCACAGGGTATTGCGCAGGGTATTGCAGAGTATTGCGCAGAGTATTGCGCAGGGTATTGCAGAGTATTTTGCAGAGTATTGCACAGGGTATTGTGCAGGGTATTGCAGAGTATTGCGCTGGGTATTGCAGAGTATTTTTCAGGGTATTGCGCAGGGTATTGCAGAGTATTGCGCAGGGTATTGCAGAGTATTGCGCAGGGTATTGCGCAGGGTATTGCGCAGGGTATTGCGCAGGGTATTGCGCAGAGTATTGCGCAGGGTATTGCAGAGTATTGCGCAGGGTATTGCAGAGTATTGCGCAGGGTATGGCAGGGCATTGCGGAGTATGGCAGGGCATTGCGGAGTATGGCAGGGCATTGCGGAGTATGGCAGGGTATTGCGCAGGGTATTGCAGAGTATTGCGAGGGTTGTATTGTGCAGGGTATTGCAGAGTATTGCAGAGTATTGCGCAGGGTATTGCAGAGTATTGCGCAGGGTATTGCAGAGTATTGAGCATGGTATTGCAGAGTATTGAGCATGGTATTGCAGAGTATTGAGCAGGGTATTGCAGAGTATTGCGTAGGGTATTGCAGAGTATTGCGCAGGGTATTGTATTGCACAGGGTATTGCAGAGTATTGCGCAGGGTATTGCAGAGTATTTTGCAGAGTATTGCACAGGGTATTGCGCAGGGTATTGCAGAGTATTGCGCAGAGTATTGCGCAGGGTATTGCAGAGTATTTTGCAGAGTATTGCACAGGGTATTGCGCAGAGTATTGCGCAGGGTATTGCGCAGAGTATTGCGCAGGGTATTGCACAGAGTATTGCGCAGGGTATTGCGCAGAGTATTGCGCAGGGTATTGCGCAGAGTATTGCGCAGGGTATTGCGCAGGGTATTGCAGAGTATTGCGCAGGGTATTGCAGAGTATTGCGCAGGGTATTGCAGAGTATTTTGCAGAGTATTGCACAGGGTATTGCGCAGGGTATTGCAGAGTATTGCGCAGGGTATTGCAGAGTATTGCACAGGGTATTGCAGAGTATTTTGCAGAGTATTGCACAGGGTATTGCGCAGGGTATTGCAGAGTATTGCGCAGAGTATTGCGCAGGGTATTGCAGAGTATTTTGCAGAGTATTGCACAGGGTATTGCGCAGGGTATTGCAGAGTATTTTGCAGAGTATTGCAGAGTATTTTGCAGAGTATTGAGCATGGTATTGCAGAGTATTGCGCAGGGTATTGCAGAGTATTTTGCAGAGTATTGAGCATGGTATTGCAGAGTATTGTGCAGGGTATTAGAGAGTATTGCGCAGAGTATTGCGCAGAGTATTGCACAGGGTATTGCAGAGTATTGCGCAGGGTATTGCAGAGTATTGCGCAGGGTATTGCAGAGTATTGCGCAGGGTATTGCAGAGTATTGCGCAGGGTATTGCAGAGTATTTTGCAGAGTATTGCACAGGGTATTGCGCAGGGTATTGCAGAGTATTGCGCAGGGTATTGCAGAGTATTGCGCAGGGTATTGCAGAGTATTTTGCAGAGTATTGCACAGGGTATTGCGCAGAGTATTGCAGAGTATTGCGCAGGGTATTGCAGAGTATTTCGCAGAGTATTGCACAGGGTATTGCGCAGGGTATTGCACAGGGTATTGCGCAGGGTATTGCAGAGTATTGCGCAGGGTATTGCAGAGTATTGCAGAGTATTGAGCATGGTATTGCAGAGTATTGCGCAGGGTATTGCAGAGTATTGCAGAGTATTTTGCAGAGTATTGAGCATGGTATTGCAGAGTATTGTGCAGGGTATTAGAGAGTATTGTGCAGGGTATTAGAGAGTATTGTGCAGGGTATTAGAGAGTATTGTGCAGGGTATTAGAGAGTATTGCGCAGGGTATTGCAGAGTATTGCACAGGGTATTGCGCAGGGTATTGCGCAGAGTATTGCGCAGGGTATTGCGCAGAGTATTGCGCAGGGTATTGCGCAGAGTATTGCGCAGGGTATTGCGCAGGGTATTGCGCAGGGTATTGCGCATGGTATTGCGCAGGGTATTGCGCAGGGTATTGCGCAGGGTATTGCAGAGTATTGCGCAGGGTATTGCAGAGTATTGCGCAGGGTATTGCAGAGTATTTTGCAGGGTATTGCACAGGGTATTGCGCAGGGTATTGCAGAGTATTGCGCAGGGTATTGCAGAGTATTGCGCAGGGTATTGCAGAGTATTTTGCAGAGTATTGCACAGGGTATTGCGCAGGGTATTGCAGAGTATTGCACAGGGTATTGCGCAGGGTATTGCAGAGTATTGCAGAGTATTTTGCAGAGTATTGAGCATGGTATTGCAGAGTATTGCGCAGGGTATTGCAGAGTATTGCAGAGTATTTTGCAGAGTATTGAGCATGGTATTGCAGAGTATTGTGCAGGGTATTGCGCAGAGTATTGCGCAGGGTATTGCGCAGAGTATTGCGCAGGGTATTGCGCAGAGTATTGCACAGGGTATTGCGCAGAGTATTGCGCAGGGTATTGCAGAGTATTGCGCAGGGTATTGCAGAGTATTGCGCAGGGTATTGCAGAGTATTGCCCAGGGTATTGCAGAGTATTTTGCAGAGTATTGCACAGGGTATTGCGCAGGGTATTGCAGAGTATTGCGCAGGGTATTGCAGAGTATTGCACAGGGTATTGCGCAGGGTATTGCAGAGTATTGCGCAGGGTATTGCAGAGTATTTCGCAGAGTATTGCACAGGGTATTGCGCAGGGTATTGCAGAGTATTGCAGAGTATTGCGCAGGGTATTGCAGAGTATTGCGCAGGGTATTGCAGAGTATTGCGCAGGGTATTGCAGAGTATTTTGCAGAGTATTGCACAGGGTATTGCGCAGGGTATTGCAGAGTATTGCGCAGGGTATTGCAGAGTATTGCGCAGGGTATTGCAGAGTATTTTGCAGAGTATTGCACAGGGTATTGCGCAGGGTATTGCAGAGTATTGCGCAGGGTATTGCAGAGTATTTTGCAGAGTATTGCACAGGGTATTGCGCAGAGTATTGCAGAGTATTGTGCAGGGTATTGCAGAGTATTGCAGAGTATTTTGCAGAGTATTGAGCATGGTATTGCAGAGTATTGCGCAGGGTATTGCAGAGTATTGCAGAGTATTTTGCAGAGTATTGAGCATGGTATTGCAGAGTATTGTGCAGGGTATTAGAGAGTATTGTGCAGGGTATTAGAGAGTATTGTGCAGGGTATTAGAGAGTATTGCGCAGGGTATTAGAGAGTATTGCGCAGGGTATTGCACAGGGTATTGCGCAGGGTATTGCAGAGTATTGCGCAGGGTATTGCGCAGGGTATTGCGCAGAGTATTGCGCAGGGTATTGCACAGAGTATTGCGCAGGGTATTGCGCAGGGTATTGCGCAGGGTATTGCGCAGAGTATTGCGCAGGGTATTGCAGAGTATTTTGCAGGGTATTGCACAGGGTATTGCGCAGGGTATTGCAGAGTATTGCGCAGGGTATTGCAGAGTATTGCGCAGGGTATTGCAGAGTATTTTGCAGAGTATTGCACAGGGTATTGCGCAGGGTATTGCAGAGTATTGCACAGGGTATTGCAGAGTATTGCACAGGGTATTGCGCAGGGTATTGCAGAGTATTGCGCAGAGTATTGCGCAGGGTATTGCAGAGTATTTTGCAGAGTATTGCGCAGGGTATTGCGCAGGGTATTGCAGAGTATTGCGCAGGGTATTGCAGAGTATTGCAGAGTATTTTGCAGAGTATTGAGCATGGTATTGCAGAGTATTGCGCAGGGTATTGCAGAGTATTGCAGAGTATTTTGCAGAGTATTGAGCATGGTATTGCAGAGTATTGTGCAGGGTATTGTGCAGGGTATTGCACAGGGTATTGCGCAGAGTATTGCGCAGAGTATTGCGCAGGGTATTGCGCAGAGTATTGCGCAGGGTATTGTGCAGAGTATTGCGCAGGGTATTGCAGAGTATTGCGCAGGGTATTGCAGAGTATTGCGCAGGGTATTGCAGGGTATTGCAGAGTATTGCCCAGGGTATTGCGCAGGGTATTGCAGAGTATTGCGCAGGGTATTGCAGAGTATTGCGCAGGGTATTGCAGAGTATTGCGCAGGGTATTGCAGAGTATTTTGCAGAGTATTGCACAGGGTATTGCGCAGGGTATTGCAGAGTATTGCGCAGGGTATTGCAGAGTATTTCGCAGGGTATTGCACAGGGTATTGCGCAGGGTATTGCAGAGTATTGCGCAGGGTATTGCAGAGTATTGCGCAGGGTATTGCAGAGTATTGCGCAGGGTATTGCAGAGTATTGCAGAGTATTTTGCAGAGTATTGAGCATGGTATTGCAGAGTATTGAGCATGGTATTGCAGAGTATTGTGCAGGGTATTAGAGAGTATTGTGCAGGGTATTAGAGAGTATTGCGCAGGGTATTGCAGAGTATTTTGCAGAGTATTGAACATGGTATTGCAGAGTATTGAGCAGGGTATTGCAGAGTATTGCGCAGGGTATTGCAGAGTATTGCGCAGGGTATTGTATTGCGCAGGGTATTGCAGAGTATTGCGCAGGGTATTGTATTGCGCAGGGTATTGCAGGGTATTGCGCAGGGTATTGCAGAGTATTGCACAGGGTATTGCGCAGGGTATTGCAGAGTATTGCACAGAGTATTGCGCAGGGTATTGCAGAGTATTTTGCAGAGTATTGAACATGGTATTGCAGAGTATTGAGCAGGGTATTGCAGAGTATTGCGCAGGGTATTGCAGAGTATTGCGCAGGGTATTGTATTGCGCAGGGTATTGCAGAGTATTGCGCAGGGTATTGTATTGCGCAGGGTATTGCAGGGTATTGCGCAGGGTATTGCAGAGTATTGCACAGGCTATTGCGCAGGGTATTGCAGAGTATTGCGCAGGGTATTGCAGAGTATTGCGCAGGGTATTGCAGAGTATTTTGCAGAGTATTGAGCATGGTATTGCAGAGTATTGCGCAGGGTATTGCAGAGTATTGCGCAGGGTATTGCAGAGTATTGCGCAGGGTATTGCGCAGGGTATTGCAGAGTATTGCGCAGGGTATTGCAGAGTATTGCGCAGAGTATTGCTCAGGGTATTGCAGAGTATTGCGCAGGGTATTGCGCAGAGTATTGCGCAGCGTATTGCGCAGAGCATTGCGCAGGGTATTGCAGAGTATTTTGCAGAGTATTGCACAGGGTATTGCGCAGGGTATTGCAGAGTATTGCGCAGGGTATTGCAGAGTATTTTGCAGAGTATTGCACAGGGTATTGCGCAGGGTATTGCAGAGTATTGCGCAGAGTATTGCGCAGGGTATTGCAGAGTATTTTGCAGAGTATTGCACAGGGTATTGCGCAGAGTATTGCAGGGTATTGCAGAGTATTGCGCAGGGTATTGCAGAGTATTGCAGAGTATTGCACAGGGTATTGCGCAGGGTATTGCAGAGTATTGCAGAGTATTGCGCAGGGTATTGCAGAGTATTGCGCAGGGTATTGCAGAGTATTGCGCAGGGTATTGCAGAGTATTTTGCAGAGTATTGCACAGGGTATTGCGCAGGGTATTGCAGAGTATTGCGCAGGGTATTGCAGAGTATTGCGCAGGGTATTGCAGAGTATTTTGCAGAGTATTGCACAGGGTATTGCGCAGGGTATTGCAGAGTATTGCGCAGGGTATTGCAGAGTATTTTGCAGAGTATTGCACAGGGTATTGCGCAGAGTATTGCAGAGTATTGTGCAGGGTATTGCAGAGTATTGCAGAGTATTTTGCAGAGTATTGAGCATGGTATTGCAGAGTATTGCGCAGGGTATTGCAGAGTATTGCAGAGTATTTTGCAGAGTATTGAGCATGGTATTGCAGAGTATTGTGCAGGGTATTAGAGAGTATTGTGCAGGGTATTAGAGAGTATTGTGCAGGGTATTAGAGAGTATTGTGCAGGGTATTAGAGAGTATTGTGCAGGGTATTAGAGAGTATTGCGCAGGGTATTAGAGAGTATTGCGCAGGGTATTGCACAGGGTATTGCGCAGGGTATTGCAGAGTATTGCGCAGGGTATTGTGCAGGGTATTGCGCAGAGTATTGCGCAGGGTATTGCGCAGAGTATTGCGCAGGGTATTGCGCAGGGTATTGCGCAGGGTATTGCGCAGAGTATTGCGCAGGGTATTGCAGAGTATTTTGCAGGGTATTGCACAGGGTATTGCGCAGGGTATTGCAGAGTATTGCGCAGGGTATTGCAGAGTATTGCGCAGGGTATTGCAGAGTATTTTGCAGAGTATTGCACAGGGTATTGCGCAGGGTATTGCAGAGTATTGCACAGGGTATTGCAGAGTATTGCACAGGGTATTGCGCAGGGTATTGCAGAGTATTGCGCAGAGTATTGCGCAGGGTATTGCAGAGTATTTTGCAGAGTATTGCGCAGGGTATTGCGCAGGGTATTGCAGAGTATTGCGCAGGGTATTGCAGAGTATTTTGCAGAGTATTGAGCATGGTATTGCAGAGTATTGCGCAGGGTATTGCAGAGTATTGCAGAGTATTTTGCAGAGTATTGAGCATGGTATTGCAGAGTATTGTGCAGGGTATTGCGCAGGGTATTGCACAGGGTATTGCGCAGAGTATTGCGCAGAGTATTGCGCAGGGTATTGCGCAGAGTATTGCACAGGGTATTGTGCAGAGTATTGCGCAGGGTATTGCAGGGTATTGCAGAGTATTGCGCAGGGTATTGCAGGGTATTGCAGAGTATTGCCCAGGGTATTGCGCAGGGTATTGCAGAGTATTGCGCAGGGTATTGCAGAGTATTGCGCAGGGTATTGCAGAGTATTTTGCAGAGTATTGCACAGGGTATTGCGCAGGGTATTGCAGAGTATTGCGCAGGGTATTGCAGAGTATTTCGCAGAGTATTGCACAGGGTATTGCGCAGGGTATTGCAGAGTATTGCGCAGGGTATTGCAGAGTATTGCGCAGGGTATTGCAGAGTATTGCAGAGTATTTTGCAGAGTATTGAGCATGGTATTGCAGAGTATTGCGCAGGGTATTGCAGAGTATTGCAGAGTATTTTGCAGAGTATTGAGCATGGTATTGCAGAGTATTGTGCAGGGTATTAGAGAGTATTGCGCAGGGTATTGCAGAGTATTGCGCAGGGTATTGCGCAGAGTATTGCGCAGGGTATTGCAGAGTATTGCGCAGGGTATTGCAGAGTATTTTGCAGAGTATTGAACATGGTATTGCAGAGTATTGAGCAGGGTATTGCAGAGTATTGCGCAGGGTATTGCAGAGTATTGCGCAGGGTATTGTATTGCGCAGGGTATTGCAGAGTATTGCGCAGGGTATTGTATTGCGCAGGGTATTGCAGGGTATTGCGCAGGGTATTGCAGAGTATTGCACAGGGTATTGCGCAGGGTATTGCAGAGTATTGCACAGAGTATTGCGCAGGGTATTGCAGAGTATTTTGCAGAGTATTGAGCAGGGTATTGCAGAGTATTGAGCAGGGTATTGCAGAGTATTGCGCAGGGTATTGCAGAGTATTGCGCAGGGTATTGTATTGCGCAGGGTATTGCAGAGTATTGTGCAGGGTATTGTATTGCGCAGGGTATTGCAGGGTATTGCGCAGGGTATTGCACAGGCTATTGCGCAGGGTATTGCAGAGTATTGCGCAGGGTATTGCAGAGTATTGCGCAGGGTATTGCAGAATATTTTGCAGAGTATTGAGCATGGTATTGCAGAGTATTGCGCAGGGTATTGCAGAGTATTGCGCAGGGTATTGCAGAGTATTGCGCAGGGTATTGCGCAGGGTATTGCAGAGTATTGCGCAGGGTATTGCAGAGTATTGCGCAGAGTATTGCTCAGGGTATTGCAGAGTATTGCGCAGGGTATTGCGCAGAGTATTGCGCAGCGTATTGCGCAGAGCATTGCGCAGGGTATTGCAGAGTATTTTGCAGAGTATTGCACAGGGTATTGCGCAGGGTATTGCAGAGTATTGTGCAGGGTATTGCAGAGTATTGCGCAGGGTATTGCAGAGTATTTTGCAGAGTATTGCACAGGGTATTGCGCAGGGTATTGCAGAGTATTGCGCAGAGTATTGCGCAGGGTATTGCAGAGTATTTTGCAGAGTATTGCACAGGGTATTGCGCAGAGTATTGCAGGGTATTGCAGAGTATTGCGCAGGGTATTGCAGAGTATTGCAGAGTATTTTACAGAGTATTGAGCATGGTATTGCAGAGTATTGTGCAGGGTATTAGAGAGTATTGCGCAGGGTATTGCAGAGTATTGCGCAGAGTATTGCACAGGGTATTGCGCAGAGTATTGCGCAGGGTATTGCAGAGTATTGCGCAGGGTATTGCAGAGTATTTTGCAGAGTATTGAACATGGTATTGCAGAGTATTGAGCAGGGTATTGCAGAGTATTGCGCAGGGTATTGCAGAGTATTGCGCAGGGTATTGCGCAGGGTATTGCAGAGTATTGCGCAGGGTATTGTATTGCGCAGGGTATTGCAGGGTATTGCGCAGGGTATTGCAGAGTATTGCACAGGGTATTGTGCAGGGTATTGCAGAGTATTGCACAGAGTATTGCGCAGGGTATTGCAGAGTATTTTACAGAGTATTGAACATGGTATTGCAGAGTATTGAGCAGGGTATTGCAGAGTATTGCGCAGGGTATTGCAGAGTATTGCGCAGGGTATTGTATTGCGCAGGGTATTGCAGAGTATTGCGCAGGGTATTGTATTGCGCAGGGTATTGCAGGGTATTGCGCAGGGTATTGCAGAGTATTGCACAGGCTATTGCGCAGGGTATTGCAGAGTATTGCGCAGGGTATTGCAGAGTATTGCGCAGGGTATTGCAGAGTATTTTGCAGAGTATTGAGCATGGTATTGCAGAGTATTGCGCAGGGTATTGCAGAGTATTGCGCAGGGTATTGCGCAGGGTATTGCAGAGTATTGCGCAGGGTATTGCAGAGTATTGCGCAGAGTATTGCTCAGGGTATTGCAGAGTATTGCGCAGGGTATTGCGCAGAGTATTGCGCAGCGTATTGCGCAGAGCATTGCGCAGGGTATTGCAGAGTATTTTGCAGAGTATTGCACAGGGTATTGCGCAGGGTATTGCAGAGTATTGCGCAGGGTATTGCAGAGTATTGCGCAGGGTATTGCAGAGTATTTTGCAGAGTATTGCACAGGGTATTGCGCAGGGTATTGCAGAGTATTGCGCAGGGTATTGCAGAGTATTGCGCAGGGTATTGCAGAGTATTTTGCAGAGTATTGCACAGGGTATTGCGCAGGGTATTGCAGAGTATTGCGCAGGGTATTGCAGAGTATTGCGCAGAGTATTGCTCAGGGTATTGCAGAGTATTGCGCAGGGTATTGCGCAGAGTATTGCGCAGCGTATTGCGCAGAGCATTGCGCAGGGTATTGCAGAGTATTTTGCAGAGTATTGCACAGGGTATTGCGCAGGGTATTGCAGAGTATTGCGCAGGGTATTGCAGAGTATTGCGCAGGGTATTGCAGAGTATTTTGCAGGGTATTGCACAGGGTATTGCGCAGGGTATTGCAGAGTATTGCGCAGGGTATTGCAGAGTATTGCGCAGGGTATTGCAGAGTATTTTGCAGAGTATTGCACAGGGTATTGCGCAGGGTATTGCAGAGTATTGCACAGGGTATTGCGCAGGGTATTGCAGAGTATTGCAGAGTATTTTGCAGAGTATTGAGCATGGTATTGCAGAGTATTGCGCAGGGTATTGCAGAGTATTGCAGAGTATTTTGCAGAGTATTGAGCATGGTATTGCAGAGTATTGTGCAGGGTATTGTGCAGGGTATTGCGCAGGGTATTGCGCAGAGTATTGCGCAGGGTATTGCGCAGAGTATTGCACAGGGTATTGCGCAGAGTATTGCGCAGGGTATTGCAGAGTATTGCGCAGGGTATTGCAGAGTATTGCACAGGGTATTGCAGAGTATTGCGCAGGGTATTGCAGAGTATTGCCCAGGGTATTGCAGAGTATTTTGCAGAGTATTGCACAGGGTATTGCGCAGGGTATTGCAGAGTATTGCGCAGGGTATTGCAGAGTATTGCACAGGGTATTGCGCAGGGTATTGCAGAGTATTGCGCAGGGTATTGCAGAGTATTTCGCAGAGTATTGCACAGGGTATTGCGCAGGGTATTGCAGAGTATTGCAGAGTATTGCGCAGGGTATTGCAGAGTATTGCGCAGGGTATTGCAGAGTATTGCGCAGGGTATTGCAGAGTATTGCGCAGGGTATTGCAGAGTATTTTGCAGAGTATTGCACAGGGTATTGCGCAGGGTATTGCAGAGTATTGCGCAGGGTATTGCAGAGTATTGCGCAGGGTATTGCAGAGTATTTTGCAGAGTATTGCACAGGGTATTGCGCAGGGTATTGCAGAGTATTGCGCAGAGTATTGCGCAGGGTATTGCAGAGTATTTTGCAGAGTATTGCACAGGGTATTGCGCAGAGTATTGCAGAGTATTGTGCAGGGTATTGCAGAGTATTGCAGAGTATTTTGCAGAGTATTGAGCATGGTATTGCAGAGTATTGCGCAGGGTATTGCAGAGTATTGCAGAGTATTTTGCAGAGTATTGAGCATGGTATTGCAGAGTATTGTGCAGGGTATTAGAGAGTATTGTGCAGGGTATTAGAGAGTATTGTGCAGGGTATTAGAGAGTATTGCGCAGGGTATTAGAGAGTATTGCGCAGGGTATTGCACAGGGTATTGCGCAGGGTATTGCAGAGTATTGCACAGGGTATTGCGCAGGGTATTGCGCAGAGTATTGCGCAGGGTATTGCGCAGAGTATTGCGCAGGGTATTGCGCAGGGTATTGCGCAGGGTATTGCGCAGAGTATTGCGCAGGGTATTGCAGAGTATTTTGCAGGGTATTGCACAGGGTATTGCGCAGGGTATTGCAGAGTATTGCGCAGGGTATTGCAGAGTATTGCGCAGGGTATTGCAGAGTATTTTGCAGAGTATTGCACAGGGTATTGCGCAGGGTATTGCAGAGTATTGCACAGGGTATTGCAGAGTATTGCACAGGGTATTGCGCAGGGTATTGCAGAGTATTGCACAGAGTATTGCGCAGAGTATTGCGCAGGGTATTGCAGAGTATTTTGCAGAGTATTGCGCAGGGTATTGCGCAGGGTATTGCAGAGTATTGCGCAGGGTATTGCAGAGTATTGCAGAGTATTTTGCAGAGTATTGAGCATGGTATTGCAGAGTATTGCGCAGGGTATTGCAGAGTATTGCAGAGTATTTTGCAGAGTATTGAGCATGGTATTGCAGAGTATTGTGCAGGGTATTGCGCAGGGTATTGCACAGGGTATTGTGCAGAGTATTGCGCAGGGTATTGCAGAGTATTGCGCAGGGTATTGCAGAGTATTGCGCAGGGTATTGCAGGGTATTGCAGAGTATTGCCCAGGGTATTGCGCAGGGTATTGCAGAGTATTGCGCAGGGTATTGCAGAGTATTGCGCAGGGTATTGCAGAGTATTGCGCAGGGTATTGCAGAGTATTTTGCAGAGTATTGCACAGGGTATTGCGCAGGGTATTGCAGAGTATTGCGCAGGGTATTGCAGAGTATTTCGCAGAGTATTGCACAGGGTATTGCGCAGGGTATTGCAGAGTATTGCGCAGGGTATTGCAGAGTATTGCGCAGGGTATTGCAGAGTATTGCAGAGTATTTTGCAGAGTATTGAGCATGGTATTGCAGAGTATTGCGCAGGGTATTGCAGAGTATTGCAGAGTATTTTGCAGAGTATTGAGCATGGTATTGCAGAGTATTGTGCAGGGTATTAGAGAGTATTGCACAGGGTATTGCAGAGTATTGCGCAGGGTATTGCGCAGAGTATTGCGCAGGGTATTGCAGAGTATTGCGCAGGGTATTGCAGAGTATTTTGCAGAGTATTGAACATGGTATTGCAGAGTATTGAGCAGGGTATTGCAGAGTATTGCGCAGGGTATTGCAGAGTATTGCGCAGGGTATTGTATTGCGCAGGGTATTGCAGAGTATTGCGCAGGGTATTGTATTGCGCAGGGTATTGCAGGGTATTGCGCAGGGTATTGCACAGGGTATTGCACAGGGTATTGCGCAGGGTATTGCAGAGTATTGCACAGAGTATTGCGCAGGGTATTGCAGAGTATTTTGCAGAGTATTGAACATGGTATTGCAGAGTATTGAGCAGGGTATTGCAGAGTATTGCGCAGGGTATTGCAGAGTATTGCGCAGGGTATTGAATTGCGCAGGGTATTGCAGAGTATTGCGCAGGGTATTGTATTGCGCAGGGTATTGCAGGGTATTGCGCAGGGTATTGCAGAGTATTGCACAGGCTATTGCGCAGGGTATTGCAGAGTATTGCGCAGGGTATTGCAGAGTATTGCGCAGGGTATTGCAGAGTATTTTGCAGAGTATTGAGCATGGTATTGCAGAGTATTGCGCAGGGTATTGCAGAGTATTGCGCAGGGTATTGCAGAGTATTGCGCAGGGTATTGCAGAGTATTGCGCAGGGTATTGCGCAGGGTATTGCAGAGTATTGCGCAGGGTATTGCAGAGTATTGCGCAGAGTATTGCTCAGGGTATTGCAGAGTATTGCGCAGGGTATTGCGCAGAGTATTGCGCAGCGTATTGCGCAGAGCATTGCGCAGGGTATTGCAGAGTATTTTGCAGAGTATTGCACAGGGTATTGCGCAGGGTATTGCAGAGTATTGCGCAGGGTATTGCAGAGTATTGCGCAGGGTATTGCAGAGTATTTTGCAGAGTATTGCACAGGGTATTGCGCAGGGTATTGCAGAGTATTGCGCAGAGTATTGCGCAGGGTATTGCAGAGTATTTTGCAGAGTATTGCACAGGGTATTGCGCAGAGTATTGCAGGGTATTGCAGAGTATTGCGCAGGGTATTGCAGAGTATTGCAGAGTATTTTGCAGAGTATTGAGCATGGTATTGCAGAGTATTGTGCAGGGTATTAGAGAGTATTGCGCAGGGTATTGCAGAGTATTGCGCAGAGTATTGCACAGGGTATTGCGCAGAGTATTGCGCAGGGTATTGCAGAGTATTGCGCAGGGTATTGCAGAGTATTTTGCAGAGTATTGAACATGGTATTGCAGAGTATTGAGCAGGGTATTGCAGAGTATTGCGCAGGGTATTGCAGAGTATTGCGCAGGGTATTGTATTGCGCAGGGTATTGCAGAGTATTGCGCAGGGTATTGTATTGCGCAGGGTATTGCAGGGTATTGCGCAGGGTATTGCAGAGTATTGCACAGGGTATTGCGCAGGGTATTGCAGAGTATTGCACAGAGTATTGCGCAGGGTATTGCAGAGTATTTTGCAGAGTATTGAACATGGTATTGCAGAGTATTGAGCAGGGTATTGCAGAGTATTGCGCAGGGTATTGCAGAGTATTGCGCAGGGTATTGTATTGCGCAGGGTATTGCAGAGTATTGCGCAGGGTATTGTATTGCGCAGGGTATTGCAGGGTATTGCGCAGGGTATTGCAGAGTATTGCACAGGCTATTGCGCAGGGTATTGCAGAGTATTGCGCAGGGTATTGCAGAGTATTGCGCAGGGTATTGCAGAGTATTTTGCAGAGTATTGAGCATGGTATTGCAGAGTATTGCGCAGGGTATTGCAGAGTATTGCGCAGGGTATTGCAGAGTATTGCGCAGGGTATTGCGCAGGGTATTGCAGAGTATTGCGCAGGGTATTGCAGAGTATTGCGCAGAGTATTGCTCAGGGTATTGCAGAGTATTGCGCAGGGTATTGCGCAGAGTATTGCACAGCGTATTGCGCAGAGCATTGCGCAGGGTATTGCAGAGTATTTTGCAGAGTATTGCACAGGGTATTGCGCAGGGTATTGCAGAGTATTGCGCAGGGTATTGCAGAGTATTGCGCAGGGTATTGCAGAGTATTTTGCAGAGTATTGCACAGGGTATTGCGCAGGGTATTGCAGAGTATTGCGCAGAGTATTGCGCAGGGTATTGCAGAGTATTTTGCAGAGTATTGCACAGGGTATTGCGCAGAGTATTGCAGGGTATTGCAGAGTATTGCGCAGGGTATTGCAGAGTATTGCGCAGGGTATTGCAGAGTATTGCGCAGGTTATTGCAGAGTATTGCGCAGGGTATTGCGCAGGGTATTGCGCAGAGTATTGCGCAGGGTATTGCAGAGTATTGCGCAGGGTATTGCAGAGTATTGCGCAGGGTATTGCAGAGTATTGCCCAGGGTATTGCAGAGTATTTTGCAGAGTATTGCGCAGGGTATTGCAGAGTATTGTACCAGGGTATTGCAGAGTATTGCACCAGGGTATTGCAGAGTATTGCACCAGGGTATTGCAGAGTATTGCGCAGGGTATTGCAGAGTATTGCGCAGGGTATTGCAGAGTATTGAGCATGGTATTGCAGAGTATTGAGCATGGTATTGCAGAGTATTGCGCAGGGTATTGCAGAGTATTGCGCAGGGTATTGCAGAGTATTGCGCAGGGTATTGCAGGGTATTGCGCAGGGAATTGCAGAGTATTGCGCAGGGTTTTGCAGAGTATTGCAGAGTATTTTGCAGAGTATTGCGCAGGGTATTGCAGAGTATTGCGCAGGGTATTGCAGAGTATTGCGCAGGGTATTGCAGAGTATTGCACCAGGGTATTGCAGAGTATTGCACCAGGGTATTGCAGAGTATTTTGCAGAGTATTGCGCAGGGTATTGCAGAGTATTGCGCAGGGTATTGCACCAGGGTATTGCAGAGTATTGCGCAGGGTAATTTGCAGAGTATTGCACCAGGGTATTGCAGAGTATTGCGCAGGGTATTGCAGAGTATTGCACCAGGGTATTGCAGAGTATTTTGCAGAGTATTGCGCAGGGTATTTTGCAGAGTATTGCGCAGGGATGGCTGAGCAGGGATGGATTGCTGGATCTGTGACTGCAATTGTCACAGATCCAGCCCACAGCTGACATGATCTGACATGGGGGAGGGAGCGGACATGATCCGCTCCCTCCCCTCTCCTCTCCTCTCACACTGTACCGATCGGTACAGAGAGGGGAGAGAGGAACCGGTGTCATCACATGACGCCGGTCTGTTTACAAGTGATTGCTCCGTCATTTGACGGAGCGATCACGTGGTAAACGGCCGCTATCAGCGGCGATTTACCGCGATTCGTGATGCGCCGGGTCCTCTGGACCCGGCGGTCATGGAGATTCCCGTGTGCGCGCACCAGGGGGCGCGCGGGAGCGCGATTCTGGGAGGACGTTATATAACGTCCTCCCAGAGTTAAGCAACCACCTTGTCAACGTTATTTGTCGGCAGGTGGTTGTTAAGTGGTTAAACAGTGACAGCACTGAAAGCTGAAAATTGGCCTGGGCAGGAAGGGGGTTTAGGTGCCTGGTATTGAAGTGGTTAATAGTATCCCAGTCTTAGTCCGTAGGGTTCAATATTGAGTTGGGCCACCCTTTGCAGCTATAACAGCTTCACCTCTTCTGGGAAGGCTGTCCACAAGGTTTAGGAGTGTGACTATGGGAATGTTTGACCATTCTTCCAGAAGCGTATTTATGCGCAGTCTCCACTCTATTTCATCCCAAAGATGTTCTATCGGGTTGAGGTCAGGATTCTGTGCAGACCAGTCAAAGTCCTCCACCTTAAACTCACTCATCCATGTCTTTATGGACCTTGCTTTGTGTACTGGTGCACAGTCATGTTGGAACAGGAAGGGGTCATCCCCAAACTGATCCCACAAAGTTGGGAGCATAAAATTGTCCAAAATGTCTTGATATGCTGACGCCTTAAAGAGGAAGTAAACCCCAAAAAAAGTTTTCCTGTAAAAAAAAAAAAAAAAACCCTGCAAGAAAAAGGCATAATGAGCTAGTATCTAGGTGCAAGTTGTCTGGTTGGGTTTACAACCACTTTAAGAGTTCCCTTAACTGGAACTAAGGGGCCAAGCCCAACCCCTGAAAAATAGCCCCCCACCATAATCCCCCCTCCACCAAATGATTTGGACCAGTGCACAAAGCAAGGTCCATAAAGACATGGAGGAGCGAGTTTGGGGTGGGGGAACTTTAACCCGATAGAACACCTTAGAGACTGCGAGCCAGGCCTTCTCGTCCAACATCAGTGCCTGACCTCACAAATGCTCTTCTGGAAGAATGGTCAAACATTCCCATAGACACACTCCTAAACCTTGTGGACAGCCTTCCCAGAAGAGTTGAAGCTCTTATAGCTGCAAAGGGTGGGCCAACTCAATGTTGAACCCTACGGACTAAAGCCCCGTACACACGGTCGGACTTTTACCAACAAACTTCATTTTGAGCAAGTTTGACAAAAAATCAGACCGTGTGTACGCTCCATCGGACAAACTTTTTTGGTTTTCATCGGACAAAAGTTCGGTCTGCAAACGGACAAACTTTTGGCCAACAAAAGTCAGATGGAGCAAAGTCTGACCGTGTGTACAGAAAACCATCGGACTAATGTTAAAATCAACCAACAATAACAGAAGTTGACCAAAGGGTGGCGTTAAAGAGCAGAAAAACCACGTGATGTTGGAAAAAGTTTTGGGAAAGTTTGCAGAAAAGTCCTGTGGTGTGTATGCTATGGGTGTACCCGGCCAACTCCATTTGGACAAAAATCCACGGAAAAGTCAGATGGCTTTAAGCCTCGTACACACGGCCGAGAATCTCGTCAGGAAAAAACATGTTGTTTTTCTTGACGAGATTCTTGGACAAGAAACTTGTCCCGGCCGAGTGTACACACGATCCATTCAAAGAACCCGCGGTTCTTTGAATGGAGCGAACGCGGTGATGTAATCGACTACGACGAGCGTGCGCTCGTCACATTCAATGCCGTCGCCGCCATCTTGCGACACCCTACCTATGCCTAGGAAGCTACCGCGCATGCGTCAAAGTCATTTCGAGCATGAGCGGGTTTCCACGGCGACAGGTAAGTGTACACACACACACACACACTTTTCTCGTCGAGAAACATGCCGACGAGAATCTCGACGAGAAAATAGAGAGCTGGTTCTCTATTTTTCTCGTCAAGATTCTGGTCAGTTTTCTCGACGAGAAACCATACACACGAACGATTTTCTCGGCACGAAAGCTCTCTCGGCAGTTTTTTTTTTTGTCGTTTCTTGCCGAGAAACTCGTTCGTGTGTACAAGGCTTTAGACTAGGATGCCATTAAAGTTCATGTGCGTGTAAAGGCAGGCGTCCCAATACTTTTGGTAATAGAGTGTATGTGATTAAGCTTTGAGGTGCACACCTATGATTGCAGAGCTGTGTGAGGACTGGTCTGGTTGGATGAAAATACAAGTATTTAGCTGTTGGAGTTCAGCTTTAAGTCATTCCCGGTTTTTGTTTTTTCATTTACAACATGATCAACATGTAAGATGTAAAAATGATTGATTTCCCAGCTTGTTAGACTCTTCATAGCTGTATGATCTTCGGAGGGAGTAGAACGTTGTGTATGGACGGCCACAATACATCAGCCTGACAGCAAAGTGTCTCCGATGATTATTTCAGCATGTTGGCAGCAGCAATTCAATTTCGTAATCTGCTGGAAACTTTCCTCCACCTTTTACAAATGAGACAATTTGTCTTCTTTTTAAAGTTCTGTTATTTGTTCCTTCTATGCTGTGCAGTGATCACACCCTTCATCTCTGGTGTTATCTGCAAATGCTGGGGAAGCATTCCTGAGTCCTAACACAAGGGTTTTTATGAAGAATTACATTGAAAATATATATAAGTACTGTATAAAAGTTTTAGGCAGGTGAAAAGAAATGCTGTAAAGCGGGGGTCTCCAAACTGCGGGCCAGGGGCCGGATGTTGCCCTTTGCTTTCTTTTATCCAGCCCTTAGGTCATTATTCCCCCCACCGTCAGCAACAGGGGGGCAGCATAGTTCCTGACACTGACAACGGGGCACTATTCCTCCCACTGACACCAACAAAGAAGCACTATTCCTCCCACTATTACCAATGATGGGGCACTTCCCCCCCCCCACTGATAGCAATGATGGGGCACTATTCCTCCTACTGACACCAATGATGGGGCTCTACTCCTCCCACTGATACCAATGATGGGGTACTGTTCCTCCCACTGATACCAATGATGAGGAACTACTGCTCCCTCTGACACCAATTGGGCACTATTCCTCCTACTGATAGCAATAATGGGGCACTATTCCTCTTACTAATACCAATGATGGGGCACTTTTCCTCCCACTGACACCAACGATGGAGCACTTTTCCTCCTACTGATATCAATGATGGGGCACTATTCCTCCCACTGACACCAACAATGGAGCACTATTTCCCCCACTGACACCAACGATGGAGCACTTTTCCTCCTACTGATATCAATGATGGGGCACTATTCCTCCCACTGACACCAACAATGGAGCACTATTTCCCCCACTGACACCAACGATGGAGCACTTTTCCTCCTACTGATATCAATGATGGGGCACTATTCCTCCCACTGACACCAACGATGGAGCACTTTTCCTCCTACTGATATCAATGATGGGGCACTATTCCTCCCACTGACACCAACAATGGAGCACTATTTCCCCCACTGACACCAACGATGGAGCACTTTTCCTCCTACTGATATCAATGATGGGGCACTATTCCTCCCACTGACACCAACAATGGAGCACTATTTCCCCCACTGACACCAACGATGGAGCACTTTTCCTCCTACTGATATCAATGATGGGGCACTATTCCTCCCACTGACACTAACGTTGGAGCACTTTTCCTCCTACTGATATCAATGATGATGGGGCACTATTCCTCCCACTGACACCAACAATGGAGCACTTTTCCTCCTACTGATATCAATGATGGGGCACTATTCCTTCCACTGATACCAATGATATCCAATCGTAATAACTTACATGGAGTTAATAAGCAAATCATGTGGTATAAGTCGAACCAAGGGCCCATAGGGTACCCGGTCCCCGGGAGCTGAGGTCTGGGACCCGCAAGCAGTGCAGACGCGCACAGAATCTCCCACAAGATAAAAGCCCCCCCCCCCCCATATGTGCTGGGCGATGGTGCATAACCCCAGGTTCTGTAACAAATCGTGAGAATCTCACATATAGAGAAATGCTAATAAAAATGGGGATAGACACCTTGCACCATAGGAGAATATAAAGACAAATAAAAAATGTGAGGATAGAAAAAGAACCTGAAAAGGTGAAAGTGACTCAAGCTAAATGGTGAACAAGAAAACAAGAGTGTGCGGGGTATTACAAGAATCCTCATGCTTGATACCCAAAAAGCAGAGATATAATGAGAAAAAAAGGTTGAATAAGTGTAAAGACCACCATAACGTAGCCAGCAAGGGTTACCGTGTGTATATAGATAATAATGATATCCACCACGTGATGTGCAGCATGCACGAGTGTGCAAGTGAAGGACTGTGACCGTGAAAAGGATTTATGTGCGCACATGCTCAATGTACGCAGGGCCCGACCAGCGCCACGCTGTCATCTGACAGGGGGCACCAAAACACATTGGAATAAATCCTTTAGTTCTGCATGTGCAGATCACAGCTTGAGCTATAGAGCTCCGCAAACAAGATTTTTTACAACAGACTGCTAAACTGTCTCTGCAAAAGAGGTTTATTTGTTTATTATAGGAATTGAATATAGAGCCCTCAATTTACACAATGCTTTACATTCACATCGGTCCTTGTCCTCAAGAAGCTTACAATCTAAAGTCCCTATCTCACATGCATGCACATTCTAGGGGCAGTTTTGATAGAAGCCATTTAAACCAGCAATTCTTTTGAGTGTGGAAGGAAATCAGTGTACCCATAGGAAACCCATACAAGCACAGGGAGAACATGATAGTGTCCTGGCTGGGATCTGAACCAAGGACCCCTGTGCTGCAAGGTGGTGATGTGAGCCACTGTGCTGCCTTAAATGGACATTCCAACTAAGCAATGAATTACGGCACTTCAGTATCATAAGCAAACGTCTTTATGTTATTAAAAAGAGGCAGTGGACAAAAATCTAACGCATTTCGTGCTGAATACTGCATTTTCACTGTATGAATAGGTGCAATTTAGCATGAAATGTGTTAGAGGTTTGCATCTAATGCTGGGGTGCCATTATCTGTAGTTAATTAGAAAATACCTCTCTGTCACAAGCTGGATGTCCACCTAGCAGTTTGTGGGCAAGATTGAACTGACCTGGAGTGGGTACAGTGTTTCCCCGAAAAAAAGACCTATCCCGAAAATAAGACCTAGCGTAATTTGCCAAGAGGGCTGCAATATAAGCCCTACCCCGAAAATAAGCCCTAGTTTAAAATGCTTGTTAAATTTTATAATCCACTCTATAACAGTAGTATATAATGTACAATGTGTGTGTTTCTGTAATATAATTGCGGGGAGGAGAGCTCCAGCGGGTCACAGAAGCGCAGAGCGGCGCTATAACAAAGGTATTTAGCACAATTATATTACAGAAACACACACATTGTACATTATATAATACTGTAATAGAGTGGATTATAAAATTTAACAAGCATTTTAACTCCGTTCACACTGGGGATTCCTGCCAGGCAGGGAGAGAAGACGGCACAGTACATGGTAAGACCTACCCCGAAAATAAGCCCTACTGTGTCTTTTGTTGCCAAAATTAATAGAAAACCCGGGCTTATTTTCGGGGAAACACAGTAATACTTGTCTGCACATCTTTAAGGCAGATAACTGTGCCCCCTGCTGGTATAGAATGTACAAAATATTAATATATATTATTAATCTATTTTCGGCAATATTTCTTGAATGTTTTCTATGGTCATTTATCTGTACTTTAATATATTCTTACTATCACATGTATGTGTATGTATATGAATTCCTTGTTGGAACAACATAATTAATAATTATCATATGTTATCAGGTTCTACCTCATTGTTCAAAGTAATTTTGATTTATAGCAAAACGCATAATATCAAAAATGCAACTATAACGATTTGAACCAATTAAAAATTTGCTTTTATCCAACATGTTTCATTCTGCCTCCGTGTGCTTCATGCAAAGTCCCGCCTTCTGCCCCTTTTATCAACTATTAAATAGGAATGGAGGAGGGGACTGAACGGCCCCGTAATCCTCATTTAAAGTTCCAAAAACTCAGCGTTTTATTCTTCACAAAAGGGATGGAGGTACACGGTGGCACTATTACTTCCACTATCCATCATATCCATTCTATGGTTTATTTATTTCAATCTAGTTTTTCATTTATTTACTATTTGGTAAAAAACTTTTTCCTACTTGGTTGTTTTACCTTGTTGTCCTTTATTTAGCGATGTCCCCTTTAAATTAAAAATGAAATTGTAATCCTTACTGGCTTGTGCGCGCTGGCGGCGTTGGCCGTGCTTGTCCATTGGGCCCTACCTTCTCGTCACGTTCGGGAGCTGTAACGCGCACTGTTGACCTCTGTCCCACCTTGGTCTGATGCAGGATGGGCGGGGGTTTCACCACTGCGCATCAACGTGATTGCATACCGCGCCTGAGTGCGGCGTCCACATGGGATGCCTCACCTGGCGGAGTGTTCTACACCAGGTGGCGCAATTGGGGGGCATGAGGTCGGCACCTCTCGTTGGGGGGTGTCACCTGGCCGGCTGCGTCGGCCCCTCCTCTCTCCCCCACTGAAGCCACGGCAATTCGTGGGGGGTGTGTATGTATGGGGGCAGCGGCTTTATAAGGGTCTCTTCCCTCGATGGGTCTTTCATATCACTTCTTACAGAGATACAACAAACATCACACACTCCTTCTCACCGCTCCACATCAGGTATTTCCCTGGCCCTTTTTTTCTTCATTTCCTGTAATCCTTGGTATCTGCCTTTCTTTAGTCTTATCTGCTTCCTCTCCCTACTCATGCTATTACTTCAATTCCCTTCCTTTTTTCTCCTCCCTTTCTTTTTCCCCCTTTTTCTTCTTTCTGCTCTCCTCTTTCCCCATGCATTATCTTCACATAGTTTCACTCTCATCACCTTATACGCAATTTTTTACATCATTGTTTATTGTGCCTTCCCTTGTTTTTTGTTTATTGATTTTGTTGTTCCCCCCGGGTGGGTTCCTTAATCCACATTTTAATTTGGCATTTTCATACACTTTGACCCCTCTCCTGGTTGGTCGTCTGCGTTGGTTGCTGTCACCCCACCACGCCCCCCCCCCCCCAGCTCCCGTTTCGTGACCTTTCTGGTGGGTCTGCCACATTCATGGCCGCACCGCCATGGCACATCTGAACATGTAAGTTTGTGGGCGAAATGCACACTTGGGGAAGTGACCACCCCTCGTTTTGCACTTGTCCATTTTTTCCTTTTCTTTCCCCTTTATTTTTTCTCTTAGATTATTGATATTCCCCTTTTCTATTCTTAGATGGTTACTCTGGTTTACTCCTGATGAGGGGCAATAAAGCCCTGAAACGCGTAGAGTTTACAACTGCCGCAAAGTGTACCTATTTACTCAGATCCTATGAACGTTCCTATTATTAATCTATTTTCGGCAATATTTCTTGAATGTTTTTTATGGTCATTTATCTGTATGCACACTAGATGTACTGTACTTTAATATATGCTTACTATCACATGTATGTGTATGTATATGAATTCCTTGTTGGAACAACATAATTATTAATTATCATATGTTATCAGGTTCTACCTCATTGTTCAAAGTAATTTTGATTTATAGCAAAACGCATAATATCAAAAATGCAACTATAACGATTTGAACCAATTAAAAATGTGCTTTTATCCAACATGTTTCATTCTGCCTCCGTGTGCTTCATGCAAAGTCCCGCCTTCTGCCCCTTTTATCAACTATTAATATATGTTGTTTCAGATTCTTTTTTGTTTTCTTACAAAAAACATCTTTACATTCCCTTGCAATATTTCTGGACTCAAAGTGAGTTTTAGGAACTGGCCCACATGTAAGCCTAGTACACAAAGAACTCTTTTTGTTTTAATTAGAGCAAGCATACAGATAGCAACATACATATGACACAAGATAAACACAACAACTGAACAAGTGAGGTAAAAATAAATCAGTTCCCTTTTTATCTTCCTCTTCTGTGCAGAGTGACAATGAATTTTATAATATTTGAAGTTGACTGTCAGTGTAACCTTTCCAGGTATTTATTACCGCTCACAGAGATCACAGTACTCCCCTCTGACTCGGCCTCTCGCTTTTCTCTGCAGAAAGGCGGCTTTATCTTTGTTCAAGCATCCTCCAGGGTCACCATCTACAACACTGTATTTCTTGAACTGGGATGCCAGCACAGGGGTGAGTCATAAAAATCCTGATGCCTGTGCTGTTCTTGTCTGTGTTTACAAATCAAACAAATGACGAAATGCGTAGGGAGGAGCCACGCCCACACACACACACACTACCACACAGCCGAATGTCGGCCATCTTTGTTACCGGAGACAGACCGGTTTTTATCTCTGGCATTTTACTACATACTGTTTGCAATCCACATAATTGTAAGTGCAGTTCTTTTTAATAAATCGTAGAAGTTTGCATTACTACACTATGTTGAGCCCTTACTTTGCATATTCCACAATCTACTGTGAGTGGGCTGGATCAATTTAGCTGTTTGACGTATCCTCACTATTGCCAAGAGAGACCTGTGTTGATGTCCCTGCTCCTGCCATGAAACTCATCCCTATTGTTTGGTTGAGTGTTTACTAACCACCCTGAGTAAGGGGGTCACTGGTATTCTGGTGAGAGTATTTTTGGGTGTCCCATCGCCTATCCCTGGATTCCTTTCCAAATCTCACACAGAGTTTCAGTTGGAACATTTTCATATTTATCTTTCTCCAATTCACTTTGAAGCTGTAGATCACTATATTGCACATTTTGTTCCTGGGTTTTCTGAGGACATTTTTTATTATGTGTTTATTAGGCTTGTGCAATTCGTTTCGTAACAAATCGAAATTCGTCCGAATTTAGCAACTTTCGGACATTCGGAAGCATTCGAATTTCCGAACAAAGCAATTACGAATAAAACCGAATCCGAAATAAATTATACCGCAAAATAGCGAATGCCCGAATGTCTTCGGCATAATTCGTTATGAAAAAACTTACGAATGTACAAATCCATTGGAAACACAATAACACTCACTCTGCTCTGCTCTCTGCTTCTCCTTCACCGTGCTGAACTCCCTCTCAAAATGGTGTACAGGGGCGGAGGCTATAGCCGCATGTAAAAAACGAAAGTAAAATACGAGATTTCTAATCCATTCGAAGCACAATAACACTCTGCTCTGCTCTCTGCTTCTCCCTCACCGTGCTGAACCCTCTCAAAATGGTGTACAGGGGCGGAGGCTATAGCCGCATGTAAAAAACGAAAGTAAAATACGAGATTTCGAATCGTTACAAATAACCGCAATGTATTTCGAAAAGTACAAATCCATTCGAAGCACATTAGGCATAATAGTCAGCGTCGTCGTGAGAGAGACACAGAAAATTACGAATCAACGAACCCAAAAAAAGTTACGAAAGTAGGAGTTGTGTCCAGAATCAACGAAAAACAACGTACTCTACCGAAAGTACGAATTATAAAGCAACAAAAAATTCAACGAAAAATGTCGCTTGCAAAAATACGAATGAGTCCGAACACGAAAAATCCCGTCTAGCAAAATTACGAATGATTACGAATCAACAGGACCGGAAAGAAACGAACCGAAACGGAACGAATTTTTCCGTTGTGCACAAGCCTAGTGTTTATCACTTTTTAGTACTATTAGAGTGTTACTAAACCCAGGGCTCTGCATTCACTATATCTGGTCTCCCGCAGTACACAGAACATGGAAATGCAATTATTTTAGTAAATATAAACTGCTAAATACCTTTTCTCATCAGCATTATATAGCAGTCTTGTGACTTCTATCAGTTTCTAGTAAAGCTTGTAGGAGGAGTTTTCATTCTCCCCTGATCCTCTGTCTGGATAGTGCTGATTGGCCCTGTGCTGATCACATGCACCCTTCCAAGATAAACAAAAAGACTCTCTAGCAATACACACCAAACTGAGCATGTGTGGCCCATCCCCTGGTTCTGAAAATATCAGGTTATTTTTTTGGAGACAGTGGAAGAAGGGGGAGGATCAGAGAAGGTAGGATCAAACTGCCTTTTTACACAATGCGCAGGATTAACTCCTTAGGCTCCACAGTGAGTATAACAAGCATGCTTTACTGCACATACTAAACCCACAACAGTAAAATCAGTGTGTAACACTTTAATGAATTGTCACCCGACTAATTTATTTAGTATTATTTAAAGGGGTTGTAAAGGTTCGTTTTTTATTTTCTAAATAGGTTCCTTTAAGCTTGTGCATTGTTGGTTCACTTACCTTTTCCTTATATTTCCCTTTTAAATGTTTTTTTTCTTTGTCTAAATTTGTCACTTCCTGTTTCTCCTCAGTAAGGCCCCTTTCACACTGGCATGTTTTTCAGGCGGTTTAGCGCTAATATTAGCGCTGTTATACCACCTGAAAAAATCGTGCCCTGTATTCTTCAATGTGAAAGCCCGAAGGCTTTCACACTGAAGCGGTGCGCTAGCAGGACCGCTCCAAAAGTCCTGCTAGCCGCATCTTTACAGCGGTGAAGGAGCGATGTGTTCACCGCTCCTTTACCGCGGCTGCCCATTGAAATCAATGGGACACCGCGGTAATACCGCCCGCAAACCGCGGCAATAGCCCTTTTTCGGCCGCTAGCGGGGGTTAAATTCACCCCGCTAGCGGCCGCATACCGCGGTGATAACGACGGTATAGCGGTGCTGAAAATCGCGCCGCTATACCGCCACCGCACCTGCCCGCCCCAGTGTGAAAGGGGCCTAAGCTGTTCAGTAAGCTGTTCTGGCTGACTACACACGGCTCGGATGATGGTGTGAAGTTTACTGGGGAGAAACAGGAAGTGAGAAATTCAGACAAAGAAAAAAAATTTTTAGAAGGGAAATCGAAGGAAAAGGTAAGTGAACCAACAATGCACTAGCTTAACCACTTAAGCCCCGGACCAATACGCAGCTTAATGACCAGAGGTGTTTTCACAATTTGGCACTGCGCTGCTTTAACTGTAAATTGTGCGGACATGCAATGTTGTACCCAAACAAAATTTGCGTCCTTTTCTTCCCACAAATAGAGCTTTCTTTTAATGGTATTTGATTGCCTCTGCGATTTTATTTTTTTGCGATATAAACGGAAAAAGACTGAAAATTTTGAAAAAAAATGATATTTTCTACTTTTTGTTATAAGAAAAATCGAATAAACTCAATTTTAGTCATACATTTAGGCCAAAATGTATTCAGCCACATGTCTTTAGTAAAAAAAATGTCAATAAGCGTATATTTATTGGTTTGCGCAAAAGTTATAGCGTCTACAAACTAGGGTACATTTTCTGGAATTTACACAGCTTTTAATTTATGACTGCCTATCTCATTTCTTGAGGTGCTAAAATGGCAGGGCGGTACAAACCCCCCCAAATGACCCCATTTTAGAAAGTAGACACCCCAAGGAAATTGCTGAGAGGCATGTTGAGCCCATTGAATATTTTTTTTTTTTTTGTCCCAAGTGATTGAATAATGACAAAAAAAAAAAAAATACAAAAACTAAATGATATATTGCTCACACATGCCATGGTTATATGTGGAATTGCACCCCAAAATACATTCTACTGCTTCTCCTGAGTATGGGGATACCACATGTGTGGGACTTTTTGGGAGCCTAGCCGCGTACGGGACCCCGAAAACCAAGCACCGCCTTCAGGATTTCTAAGGGCGCAAATTTTTTATTTGACTCCTCACTACCTATCACAGTTTCGAAGGCCATAAAATGCCAAAATGGCACAAAACCCCCCAAATGACCCCATTTTAGAAAGTAGACACCCCAAGCTATTTGCTGATAGGCATGGTGAGTATTTTACAGCTCTCATTTGTTTTTGAAAATGAAGAAAGAAAATAATTTTTTTTTTTTTTCAATTTTCAAAACTTTGTGACAAAAAGCCAGATCTGCAAAATACTCACCATACCTCTCAGCAAATAGCTTGGGGTGTCTACTTTCCAAAATGGGGTCATTTGGGGGGGTTTTGTGCCATCTGGGCATTCCATGGCCTCCGAAACTGTGATAGGCAGTAAGAAGTGAAATCAAAAATTGACACCCTTAGAAAGCCTGAAGGCGGTGCTTGGTTTTTGGGGTCCCGTACGCGGCTAGGCTCCCAAAAAGTCTCACACATGTGGTATCCCCGTACTCAGGAGAAGCAACAGAATTTATTTTGGGGTGCAATTCCACATATGCCCATGGCATGTTTGAGCAATATATCATTTAGTGACAACTTTGTGCAAAAAAAAATGTTTTTATTTTTTCCGCAACTTGTGTCAACATATAAAATATTCCATGGACTCGACATGCCTCTCAGTATATAGCTTGGGGTGTCTACTTTCCAAAATGGGGTCATTTGGGGGGCTTTTGAACTTTCCTGGCATTTTACACACAACATTAGGAAGCTTACATCCACTCTTCTAACCACTTGAAGGCAAAGCCCTTTCTGACACTTTTTGTTTACATTAAAACATATTTTTTTTTGCAAGAAAATTATGTTGAACCCCAAACAATATATATATTTTTAAAGCAAAGGCCCTACAGATGAAAATGGTGGGTGTTGCATTTTTTTTCCACACAGCATTTGCGCAGCGATTTTTCAAACGCATTTTTTGGGGAAAAAATACACTTTTTTTAATTTTAATGCACTAAAACTCACTATATTGCCCAAATGTTTGATGAAATAAAAAATATGATCTTAGGCCGAGTACATAGATACCAAACACGACATGCTTTAAAATTTCGCACAAACGCACAGTGGCGACAAACTACATACATTTTTAAAAGCTTTTAAAAGCCTTTACAGGTTACCACGTTAGATTTAAAGCGGTCTACTGCTAAAATGACTGCCCTCGATCTGACCTTTGCGGTGATACCTCACATGCATGATGCAATTGCTGTTTAAATATGACGCCAGACCGACGCTTGCGTTCGCCATTGCGCAAGAGCAGGGCGGGACAGGGGTGCTTTTTTTTTATTATTAATTTTGCTTTTTTTATTTTATTTTTAAACTGTTCCTTCCATATTTTTTTTTTTTTTATAATTTTTATTGTTATCTCAGGGAATGTAAATATCCCCTATGATAGCAATAGGTAGTGACAGGTACTCTTTTTTAAAAAAAACTGGGGTTCATTAGACCCTAGATCTTTCCTCTGCCCTCAAACCATCTGACCACACCAAGATTGGTGTGATAAAATGCTTTCCCAATTTCCCAATGGCGCTTTTTATATCCGGGGGGGGGGGGACATTCCCTCCCACTGCTTGTAAAAGCAGTCCAGAGGCTAATTAGCCACTAGGATTGCTTTTACATGAAAGCCGGCCGCTGGCTGAAAAGAATGATACCAAGATGATACCTAAACCCACAGGCATCAATCTGGTATAACCATTCAAAGTCCAGCAACATACCAGTACGTTGCTGGTCCTTGTTGGACATGTATTGTAATCTTTTTTTTCATGCAGCCTGTTGGCTGAACGAAAAAAAGAGATTTATCGGTGGGTATGCCCACCATTAGAATACCTCCCTTCATCCACCCACTTCTAATGATGGGCATACATGCACCATTTATATATGCCGAAGCATGGGGGCATCCTCCCGCAAAAGTTATGCCGCGTACACACGGTCGGACTTTTCCACGGGCAAGCCTCCGTCGGAATTTCGACCGTATGTACGCGGCATTAGGAGCAAAATCGCTCCTCCGCCCCTGCTGCCCCCATGCTTCGGCATATATGCTTTTTTTTTTTTAACTGTGGTGGTGAAATCACCTCCTACAGCACTGGAGTCGCAGGGATCAGGCCTGTCTCTGCGAACGCTGCAGTTATGTGTGTTGTGTTTTGCAAGTGACAGTGATCGATCGATACTGCACTTGGGTGGCCTGGGCTGGACGGAGGGGCAAAACGCAGGTGCTAGCAGGTATCTGGGCTGATCCCGCTAACACTGCGTTTTTGGGAACCCTAAACTGCTGGGGACGCTAGTATAGATCTGATCAGATACTATACCACTAAGGGAGGTGTATGCTTCACGCGTGGGTGTTAGCGTTACTGGCACTAACCTGACGCTGCCTGGGGCGACGTAGACCCTCTCTGACACTAAAACCTAATTGATATCACCCGCCGGGCGATCAGGGGGTTAAACCTTTATTGGGTTATATACGGCGGGTGCCCTGACACTATAAAAAGCAAACTAACTAATCATCGTCACCCGTAACACTTATATGGTGATCACTGGTGAAAGGGTTAACTAGGGGCAATCAGGGGGTTAAACCTTTATTAGGTAATATATGGGGGTACCTGACGCTATAAAAACCTGACGGGGAACCTAAATAACAAAATAACTAACTGGCTAACCAGTGTCACCAGTAACACTTATACGGTGATCACTGGTGAAAGGGTTAACTAGGGGCAATTAGGGGGTTAAAACCTTTATTAGATAATATATGGGGGTACCTGACACTATAAAAACCTGCGGCGAACCTAAAAAAAAGAACTGACTACCTATCGGCACCACCGACACTAAGACAGCGATCAGAAAAACGATCGCTTAGTGACACTGGCAAAAGGGGTTGAAAGGGTTACCTGGGGGGCGATCAAGGGGTTAAACCTTTATTAGGTAATATATGGGGGTACCTGACGCTATAAAAACCTGCGGCGAACGTAAAAAAAAAAACTGGCTACCTATCGGCACCACCGACACTAAGACAGCGATCAGAAAAACGATCGCTTAGTGACAGTGGTGCTAGGGGGTGAAAGGGTTACCTGGGGGGCAATCAAGGGGTTAAACCTTTATTAAGGGGGGTTAGGGGGCTACACTGGACCTAAAACTAACTGCCCTGACACTTTTACAGTCACAAATGTCACTGATTGTCTGGGGGGGGGGGGGGGGGGGCGATCGTGTGCCTATGTGTGCTGGTGTCAGTGTGCTGTTTAGTGCACTAACCTGATGTCTTCTCTCCACGGCGCTCGGTATATGTGAGCGCCGCAGGAGAGATGACATCACTTCCTCCTGCCTGTGTAAACATTACACAGGCAGAGGAAGATTCTCATTCGCCGGGAGCGATCGAGAGGGGGTGGCCGGAAACGAATGGCCGTCCCCTCATCACGGATCGCTCCCGGAACGATGCCGACCGCTCACTGTATAGAAGGGGGGTCCGATGGGACCCCCCAACTATACGAAGGCAGGCGCGTACAGGTACGTGAGTTTGCCTGTCCGTGCCATTCTGCCGGCGTATATATACAGTGAGCGGTCGTTAAGGGGTTAAAGGAACCTATTTAGAAAATAAAAAACAAACCTTTACAACCCCTTTAAGACACAGTTCTAGATTGTATGCGCTGCATTTTTTTTATGTGTTCACAAATGTCTGACACAGATCAGCCCCTCTTGCAGCCTCTCACCTTGTGACTTGCAACAAAGTTACACTGTACAGTCTGATCGCTGGGGGGAGAGGAGACTGAGGAAATTGCTTCCTCTTGCCTGCAGCAGACTGATGACATCACCTCAGCCTAGACAAAGTCACTGGACTGGAGCTCAAGGATGGCTTTTAATTATATTTATTTATTTTTATTATATTATTTTGGATGATGAGATAAGTATTGGGATCCTGGGAAATATAAAGATAAGAAATGAGCATGTCAACAATGTTTTTAATTTGTAGATCCTCCTTCTGTAAAGAAAAAAAATGTCAATCTCTACTTACCTTCTCAATGCTCCAGCCCTGTCCCTGACTTCCCCCTCCGTCCGAGTCCGGCGCCAGCAGTACTCTTCGGGCAGAACAACACTCACCTTATTCTGCCTATTTCCGGAGAGCCCAGCCTGTCATTTACACACCCCCCCCCTGGGGGGGCACATCATCATACAGGCTCCACAGTACTCTAGGACTGTCTATGGCTGTCTGTGTCCCCTTAAAGTGGAAGTAAACCCTCCTATCATTTTCAGGCAAGGAATTTTGGCCTCTGTTTAATCTTCAACTGCCATGATGCTGCACATGTGATCAGTTATGACACCAGCTATTGGATGGTTTGACAGTTTGGTTGAGAGCACAACCAATGTGACAGTTGGCATTCCCGGCATGCCGGGAATGTAACTGCTTTTTGAAACTGTTAAATCGATGGGTTCACTTCCGCTTTAAAACACAGGTGGCAGACACAAGGCCTGGGTATCGAATTCGGTCCGCCAGGCCTTGTCATGTGGCCTGCGCAGCGGCACGCCATCCTCCACCTCCTGTTCTCACAGCCGCTTTCTGCTATCACGAGCAGGTCTCCTTGGCAACCAGAGTAAACGCTTCCTCCACTCTCCTCCTCAGTCTCCCCAGCAGCGTCGGCTGTGTGTGTAGCTGAGCGCATGCGCTGTCGATCCGGCAAAGCCTGTCATTGGCAGAGGTACCTGGTGGCTGTGTGTTCCAATCTACATCCAGCGGCTGCATCTTGAGGAAGGGGTTTTGAGGACTTGTAGTGTGGCTATGAAAGCATTCTTGTAAATGCCATCTTACACCAGGTAGGAGAGAGTACAGATGTGAGGTTCGCTTTGGAAGGTGGGGGGACTGTGGAGGTGTGTAGGAAGATGTGTTTAGAGGTGGGGGGATGGGGGCAGAGTGCTGGGTGCAGGGGTCAGAACCCAGGAGGAGGGGTGGAACTGAGATGTTGCACATTGGGCACAGCGCACCCCTAAGCTCTGCCCTCTGTACGTCGTGCACCCCTGAACCCTGCCCTCTGTACTTAGCGCACCCCTGAATCTCTGCCCTCTGTACGTAGTGCACCACTCACTCTCTGCCCTCTGTACGTAGCGCACCCCTGAATCCCTGCACTCTGTACGTAGCGCACCCCTGAATCCCTGCACTCTGTTCATAGCGCACCCCTGAATCCCTGCACTCTGTACGTATCGCACCCCTGAATCCCTGCCCTCTGTACATAGCGCACCCCTGAATCCCTGCCCTCTGTACATAGCGCACCCCTGAATCCCTGCCCTCTGTACATAGCGCACCCCTGAATCCCTGCCCTCTGTACATAGAGCACCCCTTAATCCCTGCCCTCTGTACATAGAGCACCCCTTAATCCCTGCCCTCTGTACATAGAGCGCCTCTGAATCCCTGCACTCTGTACGTAGCACCCCCTGAATCCCTGCACTCTGTACGTAGCACACCCCTGAATCCCTGCACCCTGTACGTAGCACACCCCTAAGTCCCTGCACTCTGTACATAGCACACCCCTGAATTCCTGCACTCTGTACATAGCGCACCCCTGAATTCCTGCACTCTGTACATAGCGCACCCCTGAATCCCTACCCTCTGTACGTAGCACACTGCTGAACCCTTCACTCTGTACGTAGCATAATCCTGACGTAATCCTGAACTCTGCACTCTGTATGTAGTGCGACCCAGATACAACTGGCCCTTTGAGGGCAACCATACTGCTGATGCGGCCCGAATTGAGTTTGACACCCCTGTAAGATTTCACATCACTTTCTGTCTATTTGATGGGTATTAGACAGAACGGGAATTGTGGGGAAATCTCCCTAGCGGGGACACAGAGTTTATTACAGGTATAGCTGAGCTAAACACCAAGATAAGCAAATATTAGCCTGTGGCCCAAATGGCGTTGTGAGCAACATTTCAGGACAAGAATATATTGTCTAAATACATTCATCACGTGTATTCCTCCTTGAATCTTGGTGTGCTTTGCGTATTTCTTCCAGATCTGTGCAGTAATCCAGTGTGAGACTTCCTTTAACCACCTTGTGCCCGCCGTACGACTATATACGGCCACAAGGTGGCTCTACAATGCCGGGAGGCCGTCTTTTTACGGCCTCGGCTCCTCCGGCCACTGGGGGGAGCGCGAGCGCCGCCGGCAGAGCGCGCCCGTGCCCGGCGCATCACTGAGATGCCGATGCGCGTGCCTGGCAGCCGCAATGTCCGCCAGGTACCCGCGATCGGCCGGTACACAGACAAGGACGTGGATCTCTGTGTTTAAACACAGAGATCCACGTCCTGTCAGGGAGAGGAGACCGATGCTGTGTCCCTTGTACATAGGGACAACCATCGGTCACCTCCCCCAGTCAGTCCCCTCCCCCCACAGTAGTAATCACTCATAGGGCACATCTAGCGATACCCTCAGCTTAAGAGGGCTGCTTGTTTGTTTGGGCCCCTGTAATGCACAGCTACCAACCCCCGGCAATTGGCTCTGACTTCTCTCTTGACACAGTTAGAAGAAGGGGAAAAGTAATGGTACACCGTACTATCTCTATACATATATATTACACAGTACAACCCCCTTTGTATACCAGCACAATAATTGACACTCACAACCAGGTTACTTAACTATAACGGTTTACTGTAAGCAACAATATAAACAAGTAATTTGAGTACAATTATCCTATGCAGATCCCTGCCATAAAGGTGTACACATTCTATGCAAATGACATTCAGTTAGGCAATGAAATGTATTAACCCCGCTGCAGCTATCCTCCCTCGTGAGCAAAGAAATGGCGCCCAGCAATGTCCTAACTACCCAGTCAGGCCTGACTATAACTGTGGGTATAGTTTGTTGAGGAATCTTCACTAGCAACTGTCGGTGGTGCACATAGAGAAACAAATTGTAATCCAATATGGGGTTGTAGATAACCGCTAACTTGACAGACTGGAGAGACTGGCAAACTCAGTTCAGGACAACAGTCTCTCCAACGTATATGTTCCATAGAAAGCCTAGGCAAAGTTATAGATTTAAGGCTCTGAGCTGATGCTCTCTCACCCTAACCGGACCGACTCCTGTCCGGTTCCTCCACTACTGTGAGTGGCATCACAGTGGCCCGCGATGCACCGAGTCTTTGGTCTTCCAAAAGATGATGGCACCTCAGGTGGATCAGATGCGTTGCGGACTCCCCAGTGGAACGGAAGGCTCTCTGGAACAAAGAAAGCGAGGCCCAGGCTTCAGGCCTAGCGCGCGCAGCAGGTGAGTGTAGGAGATCCTCTTGCAAGGAGGGCGGCGTTCCAAGAGAAAGAGCTGAGCCCCGCCTCTCCCTTTTAAAGTCCACCCCAGCAGTTTTTGCGCTGGGAATGGCACCCTGGGTGCCGCAAAGCATGCCGGGAAACGTAGTCCTGCTAGGGTGCCCACGTGTCCCGGATTGCCCGGGACTGTCCCGCAATTGACATGTCTGTCCTGGGTCCCGGGCACCTTCATTCCGGGACAATACAGTGTCCCGGAATGAAATAGAGGACACAGCCACCCCCTACTAACTAGTAACTACATTTCCGGAACTGGTTGCTAGGGCCGGTGCTGCCTGGTGTCTTGCAACCAGTGCCAATTTACTCTCAGACAGTGAGGCCTGCGCCTAGTGCAGCACTGCTGTCCCCACCCACCTCGGCACCTCCTCCTTCTCCGGCACCCAGCCGCAAGCAGCAGGGACTGGTATGATCTTCACTCTCCAGATAGTGACTCCACTCCTTTCCTTCTACGCACGTGGCTCATGCAGAGGGAGTGACAGCAGCACTGCATCTGGTGGCAGGCTATGGGTGGCAAGCGGCACTGCATCTGGTGGCAGGCTATGGGTGGCAAGCAGCACTGCATCTGGTGACTGGTGGCACTGCATCTGGTGGCAAGTGGCACATTCACCTGACAAAGGACCCGCCGCCTAATTCCCCATCAACCCTGAGACTACATTTCTGCCGCCCCCCCCCCCCCACCTCATCTTTTTTTGGGGAAGGTGAGGTGGGGTGTCCCTGAATAGCATTTTGGAAATGTGGTCACCCTAAGTCCTGCGGGTAAAACGATACCTCGCTACACACACATTTAACCCCTTCCTCGCCCCCTAGTGTTAACCCCTTCCCTGCCAGTCACATTTATACAGTAATCAGTGCATATTTATAGCACTGTTCGCTGTATAGATGTGAATGGTCCCAAAAATGTGTCAAAAGTGTCCGATGTGTCCGCCATAATGTCGCAGTCCTGACAAAAATCGCAGATAACTGCCATTATTAGTAAAAAATAAATTAAAAAAAAGTCAGAATTCTATCCCCTATTTTGTGGCCGATATACCAAAAATATGTAGAAGAATACGTATCGGCCTAAACTGAGAAAAAAAACGTTTTTTTTTTTAAATTGGGATATTTATTATAGCAAAAATCCCAAAATATTGTGTTTTTTTTTCAAAATTGACGCTCTTTTTTTGTTTATAGCGCAAAAAATTAAAAACGCAGAGGTGATCAAATACCACCAAAAGAAAGCTCTATTTGTGGGAAAAAAAGGACGTAAATTTTGTTTGGGAGCCACGTCGCACGACCGCGCAATTGTCATTCAAAGCGTGACAGTGCCAAAAGCTGAAATTTTGCCTGGGCAGGAAGGGGGTATATGTGCCCAGTAAGCAAGTGGTTAATAAAGACCGCTCACTGCTGCTCTCTCTCCTGGGTGACTGGTTTTGTCTCCGCCCCCTCCTATAGTTTTCTGTAGTGGGTGGAGCCTGCTGCTCTCTCTCTTTGTGCAGGGTGACTGCTCTTGTCTCCGCCCCCTCCTATTGTTTTCTTTAGTGGGTGGAGCCTGCTGGGTCCCTCCCAGAAACTCTTCTCTCTGCACAGAGTATGCACCTCACAGTGACAATGTCACTGCTACTTTTACAAAGTAATATTTGGGTTTTCAAAGGTATCTGGTGCACACAAAAAGGATTTATATCCTTTGTGGCAATTGAGAAATATATTTAAATAAAACATTCTTCTTTTAACCCCGTCACAATCGCGCTATAGCCGAATGACGGCTACAGCGTGGCCGGACTTTGCCGGGGGGCCATCATGCGACGTCCTCCCGTGCTCACACTGCCTGTGTGCCCCTCTGCGGCACACTTTGGCAGTGATCTTTGAGCGCTGCATTCTTCGGACGCAGCTGATCACAGTTTGGGGTAAAGAGCCAATCACGGTGGCTCTTTACCACGTGATCAGCTGTGTCCAAACACAGCTGATCACGGATGTAAACAGGATTTGCTGGTTAGCAGCATTCCGTTCCTCGCGCTGACAGCTTGTGAGCAGAGGAGAGCCAAAAACTGGCAAATCCTCACAGGGGACATCTGCACTGACAATCAGGGCATTGATCATCAGTGCAGCCACAACAGTGCTTGCCAGTGCTGCCAATCAGTGACCACCAGTGCTGCCAATCAGTGCCAATCAGTGTTGCCTATCATTGCCGCCTATCAGTGCTGCCTATCAGTGCTGCCCATCAGTGCTACCTATCAGTGACCATCAGTACCGCCTATTAGTGCCCATCAGTGCCTCCTCATCAGTGCACATCAGTGCCGCCTATAAGTGCCAATCAGTGCTTTTCAGTGCAGCCTATCAGTGAAGGAGACAAATTACTTACTTACAAAATGTTATAACAGAAACTAAGAAAAAGGTTTATTTTTCCCAAATTTTGGTCTATTTTTATTTGTTTAGCAAAAAAACTAAAAAAACTGTGGTAATTAAATACCACCAAAAGAAAGCTCTATTTGTCTCCAAAAAAATTATAAAAATGTCATATGGGTACAGTGTTGCATGACCGCGCAATCGGCTGAAAATTGGCCTGGGCAGGAAGGGAGTAAAAGTGTGCGGTAGGCAAGTGGTTAATATAACTGTTGCACTTTTCAAAAGTGAGATGTCCCAAAGAGCGTCCTCAGATCTAACAATCACTGATGCCAAGAGTTAAGCCGTGTACACATGATCGGATTTCCTATGGTTTTTAAACCGATGGATTTTTCCATCGGAAATCCGATGAAGCTGACTTCCATCAGTCTTGCCTACACACCATCAGTCAAGAAACCGACCGTTCCAAACGCGGTGACGTAAAACACTCCGACGAGCCAAGAAAAATTAAGTTCAATGCTCCTGAGCATGCGTCGACTTGATTCTGAGCATGCGTGGGTTTTTTATCCGATGGACTTGCCCATAGACGATCGGAATTTGCTATTGTTTTTTTATCCATCGGAAAAATTTAAAACATGTTCTATTTTTTGACACCGATGGGAAAAAAGACCGATGGGGCCCACACACAATTGGTTTGTCTGATGAAAAGTATCCATCGGACTGTTTTCATCGGTAAAACCGATCGTGTGTACGCGGCTTTACATTGTACAGCCTAAATAAATGACAAGAACGTCTGGTTTTTGTGTCTCCTTCCTGACCATTTATGTTTTTTGTTTTCCTCTTGTATGTTTATTTCGTCTTTCTCTCTCTCTGTGTTCCAGCTTTTTATTACATCCTCTCCTCTGTACTTTTGGTGTCTTGTTTTCCTAATATGTCTCCAAAACCAACATCATCAGAGGTAACCGGAGTTATTGTGTGCTACACTTATCACAAGGATCTGCTGGAGAAATCTGCTGATCGCACAATTGTTTTATTCCTTGTTTCTGGGAGGCTGCAGAGATGTTGCAACCACGAGGTGAATCCATTAGCTTTAAAGTAGAAGTTCAGCTTAAAACAAACTAACTCTAATGCCGCGTACACACGGCCGTTTTTCTCGTCGAAAAAAACCGAAATTTTTCCCATTTGACGAGAAAAACGATAGTCTGTGGGCTTTCTGTCGTTTTTTTCGACGAGAAAAACGGCATTAAAAACGAAGAGAAAAATTAGAACATGTTCTAATTTTTCTCGTCGTTTTTTTTCGACATGTTTTCCGCGGCAGTGTTTCCTGAAACACTGCCGCGGAGCCCACAGACGGTCGTTTTTCTCGTCAAGAGAAAAAAATGACGTGAAAAACGACCGTGTGTGTGGAACAAGCTGTTCCCCCGTTTTAAATGACATTATTCACGGTGGTTTTTTAACCGCCGTGAATAATGATCGTGTGTACGCGGCATAAATCTACTTGAAGCAACATTTTAAGACTAACCTATCTAGCCCTGGAAAGAAGAAATCACTATACATACACAATATTACCAAAAGTATTGGGACGACTGCCTTTACACGCACATGAACTTTAATGGCATCCGTAGGATTCTATATTGAGCTGGCCCATCCTTTGCAGCTATAACAGCTTCAACTCTTCTGGGAAGGCTGTCCACAAGGTTTAGGAGTGTGTCTATGGGAATGTTTGACCATTCTTCCAGAAGCACATTTGTGAGGTCAGGTACTGATGTTGGACGAGAAGGCCTGGCTCGCAGTCTGCGCTCTAATTCATCCCGAAGGTGCTCTATCGGGTTGAGGTCAGGACTCTGTGCAGGCCAGTCAAGTTCCTCCACCCCAAATTCGCTCATGCATGTCTTTATGGACCTTGCTTTGTGCACTGGTCCAAATCATTTGGTGGAGGGGGGGATTATGGTGTGGGGGGGAGGGGGGATTATGGTGTGGGGTTGTTTTTCAGGGATTGGGCTTGGCCCCTTAATTCCAGTGAAGGGAACTCTTAAGGCGTCAGCATACCAAGATATTTTGGATTATTTCATGCTCCCAACTTTGTGGGAATACTTTGAGGATGGCCCCTTCCTGTTCCAACATGACTGAGCACCAGTGCACAAAGCAAGGTCAAAACAAATAACGTCCCAATCGATGTTCATCCCATAGGGAGTAGATGGTGTCAGCATTAAGCTGGCCATACACTGATCAATTTTCAGACATTTCAGCTGGTTTTATCAGTGTGTGACCACTAAGGATTGGCTCAGGCGCGTTTGCAAACCGCACGTGCAGAGCCCGCTAGGAAGTCGGCACTGCACTGCGCTTATCACAGGTAGTGCAACATTTTCCCGATCCGCGGCTGCAGAGATTGGGATAAATCTCACTGCCTGTGATTAGCGCTGTGCAGTGCCGACTTCCTAGCGGGCTCTGCACGTGTGGTTTGCGAACACGCCTGAGCCCATCCTTAGTGGGCACCATTCCAGCTTGACAGAAGGGACATGCTAGAAACTTTTCCTGTAGCCGCTGATTGGTGTATTGCCTGACTGACAGTGGCGGGTGCTGCTGTCTGAATACAATTTTAAGGGGAAGGGATTCCTCCATCCACCTTGTTTCTGTGCATGCAGGAATCGGTTAGAGTTTCTTACATTTTTTTATTTAGTCCTTTCCACCTGCGCTAAAGCTGAAAGATGGCTACAGCGCGTCTCTCCAGTTCTGGGAGGGCGTTCATGGACATCCTCCCAGAACCGCAACTCCTGCGCCCCCCCCCAGGGCATGCATTGGCCGCGCTCTGTGACCACTGTGTCCTTTTGGACATAGCTGATCACAGATTATGGTAAAGAGCCAATAACAGCCGCCCTTTATCATGTGATCAGCTGTTTCCAATTACAGCCAGTCATATGTAAACAGACTTGATGGTTATCGGCATTCCTTTCCTCACATGCTGTCTCTGTGAGAAAAGGAGAGTCGATAACTGACAAGGCTGACAGAGCACAGTGAGTACATTGATTACACCGATAATCAGGGCACTGATCATCACTACCCTGATTATCAATGTGTAGGTTATTGGTGCCCATCAGTGCAGCCTAACCGATTGCCAACCAGCCGGCATCATTATACTGCGGCAGGTTGGCTCGTTCCCGCAAATCGCCGTACCGGTATGTCGGCTCCTTTAAGAGCTATAGCAGGCACGCGCACAGGCCAGCTGCACGGCGGGGAGCCGAGGTACGTGGCCGGCGGCCACAAAGTCTGCCAGCCACCGGCGATCACTCCACAGAGATCCAGAACGGGGATCTGTCAATATAAACAAACTGATCCCCATTTTGACAGGGGAGTAGAGAGAGATCGTCTGTTCCTACTGATCAGGAACAGCAATCTCTCTGTACTCCCTTTCAGTACACTCACCCCACAGTTAGAACCACCGCCCAGGGAACACTTAACCCCTTAATCGCCCCCTAGTGTTAACTCCTTCCCTGCCAGGGTCATTTATACAGTAATCAGTGCATTTTTATAGCACTGATCGCTGTATAAACGTCACTGGTCCCAAAAAAGTGTCAAAAGTGTCCAATCTTTCCGCCGCAATGTCGCAGTCCCGCAAAAAATCGCTGATCACCACCATTACTAGTGTAGCGGCCTCACCCCTCTCCCTTGCTTTATCGGTTATATGGCTGTTGTCTAGGGGTACCTGGGAGAGAGAGATGATACACAAAACGGCCCATGTCCTCCGTAACTAAGAGGTGAAGGCCAGAAGATTGGGCTTTTGTGTAGGTGTCCTAGAGTCAAGTCCAGTCCTTCGTCCCTGACTCCTTTGCTTTAGTAACCCAAGTTCCACAAAGTGAATAGGTACAACTCAGTTTTATTCTTCTTGCCAAGCAATAAAACAATCTTTCTTCTTTAGAAAATGGGGACAGATCGAGGCACAATCCTTTCCCTTCTTGCTGCTGACCACTGTGATGTCACCAGTGGTGAATAGTCACTGCCACTGACTAGGTAATATAGAACGTGAATTACCTTCGCTCACTTTGCCCCTGTCAGAGGAAGAAATCCGTCCAAGGGAGAAGTGGAGGCCTCTCCGTCACCAGCGATGCCGCGCCGGACTCTTCGGAGAAGTTACTGCACACCAGTCCTCACGAACTCAGACACGGGCACCCAAGGAGTTAGGGCCCCCTCGGATTCCTCCACCCTCGCGGAACTCAGTCGAAGGTGCCTGAGATGGACTCCATCTCCGCTCCGGCTAGGCCAAGGGCGCCTAGGCCCAGAACACCGGAACGCCAGCACCCAAGCTAAAGGTGCCTGGGTGCGGCCGCGTCCTCCAACTCTGACCCCGTGGTAAGGGCGTCCGCCCCTTTCATCTCCTCTCCCTTTGCATCACAGCGGGTTCCCTGCCCCGCTGTACCAGCTCCAGGGGAGGACAAAAAGGCACAGTCTTGCGGTGTGAGTTCAGCTCCGGCCCAGGGCAACAGCGCCACCCGCGGACCCCAAGGAACCCCACACCACCAGAGTCCTCACAAAAATTTAAACACCCGCTACACTAGTAAAAAAAAAAAATTATAATAAAAATGCCATAAATATATCCCCTATTTTGTAGACGCTACAACTTTTGGGCAAACCAATCAATATACACGTATTGCGATTTTTTTTTTTTACCCAAAAAAATAGAAGAATACATATTGGCCTAAACTGATGAAGAAATTTGTTTGTTTTATTTATTTTTTGGATATTTATTATAGCAAAAAGTAAAAAATATTGTTTTTTTCTTTTAAAATTGACAGTCTTTTTTTGTTTATAAAAAAAAAACACAGAGGTGATCAAATACCACCAAAAGAGAGCTCTATTTGTGGGAAAAAAGGATGTCAATTTTGTTTGGGTACAACGTCGCACGACTGCGCAATTGTCAGTTAAAGTGACGTAGTGTTGTATCTCAAAAAATGGCCTCATCATTAGGGGGGAAAATCTTCTGGGGCTGAAGTGGTTAACAGTGCCCATCAGTGGCACCTCATCAGCACACATCAGTGAAGAAAAAAAAAAATATTTGCTAAATTTTATTACCGAAACTAAGAAAAACGTTTTTGTTTTTTTTTTCAAAACTTTTGGTCTTTTTTTTTGTTTGTTTAGCAAAAAAAAAAAAACCCAGTGGTTATTAAATACCACCAAAAGAAAGCTCTATCTGTCTAAAAAAACATTTCTTATGAGTACAGTGTTGCATGACTGCGTAATTGTCATTAAGGCTACTTTCACGCTGGGGCCACCCCAGCGTTATCGATAAAGCATCGCTCGTTTTAGCGTCGCTTTACTGTAGTTTTAGCAGCGCTTTACCGCTGTTTAAGCTTTTCGGCCGCTAGCGGGGCGCTTTTAACCCCAAAGAAGGGGTTAAAAGCGCCCATGTTTCGCTTTTCAGGCGCTTTGGAAGCGCTGCCCATTCATTTCAATGGGCAGGGGGGTTTTAGGAGTGGTGTATACAGCGCTCCCAAACCGCCTCAAAGATGCTGCTTGCAGGACATTTTCTTACGTCCCGCAAGCGAACTGCCTGTGTGTGAAAGCACTCAGGCTTTCACACTCAGGCTGCATGGGAGGCAGTTTTCAGACGCTTTACAGGCGCTATTTCTAGCGCTAAAATGCCTGAAAACTGCCTCAGTGTTAAAGGGTTCTTAAAGTGTGAAAATGCTGAAGTCTGAAAATTGGCGTGGGCAGGAATGGGTGACAGTGCCTGGTATTGAAGTGGTTAAACAGTAAAATTGTCATTCCATCCTTTAGTAATGTAGCACCCTTTACCTTAGGTAGGTGCTAAGTGTAAGGGTTTTTTGTGATAGCTGCCAGTGTAGGTAAATTTAAGCAGGCCTATGCTGCGAGCTAGGCCTGTTTGTTTTGATCTTGGGGCAGGGGAATGGTTTAGTGTAGCAGTAGGTGACTGACATGTACTTCAGCTCTTGGGTGCCTCCTCTGTTTCCAGAGAGAATGTTCTGGAATAGGGTCAGGGCAGAGAGCTGGCGTGACATGGGGTACATGTGAGGAGCCCTAACCAATCCCCAACTAGGATTGGTAGGGGGCAGGCCTCCTACATATACCCATGGTCAGCTTACTGCGGGGGGGGGGGGAGCTGTCGGCTGGGTGAACTGAAGGATGGAGTGTTACACTGTCGTGCCTGAAGGAACCCCCATCCTCTGACCAGTACCTCGGTCAGAGGAGCTTGGGAGATGGGAGGGAGCCTCTCTTTACACGGTCACGGAGAGGTGTCCTGGAGGTAAGTCCTTCAGGAAGGATCCAGGGCAGGTGTCGGAGAGATCTGGGAGAGGCATGCTAGGGGCGCTGGATGTAGAGCCAGAGGGAGAGACTGCAGAGTTTGTGTCAAATCGATGCAGCCCTGAGGGTGGGCAGGATTTGGAAGTCGGACTTGCTGGGATCAGTAGTCCATCACCGCTTAATCTTCTCAAGTAAACGGTTGCTGCCATAAAGGGGTATTGCAGGCCCCGGCCTAAAAAGGGTCAAGTTAATTAACTGGGACTTAGGCCCCTTTCACACTGGGGTGGGCATATGCGGTGGCGGTATAGCGGCGCGATTTTCAGCCGTCGTGTTTACTGCGATATGCGGCCACTAGCGGTGCGGTTTTAACCCCTGCTAGCGGCCGAAAAAGTGTTAATACCGCCCGCAAACCGTGGCTATAGCCACGGTTTGCGGGCGGTATTACCGCGGTGTCCCATTGATTTCAATGGCAAGGAGCGGTAAAGGAGCGGTATACACACCGCTCCTTCACCGCTCCAAAGATGCGGCTTGCAGGAGATTTTTTCGGCTCCTGCCAGCGCACCGCCTCAGTGTGAAAGCCCCTCGGGCTTTCACATTGAGAATGCTGAGGCAGGAGTATTTCAGGCGTTATTTATGCGCTATTTTTAGTGCAAAAACTACTGAAATACGCCTCAGTGTGAAAGGGGCCTTATTCAGAGTGAGGCCTAGTCATGTTCAGATGGCGTGACAGGATTACTAAGACTGTGATAGAAAGTAGTGTGCTGGAGGAAGACGTGTTCTGAGGTAAAAGTCTGTAAAGTAGTGTGCTGGAGGAAGAAGTGTTCTGAGGTAAAAGTCTGTAAAGTTTAGGGTCAGCCATCTTGTCCTTTTTGAGAAGTGTGACGCAGTTACTATATTCTTCAAAAGTACCAATTTATTCTATGGGCATCCAATATCCCTTTTCCCCAATCAAGTTCAATCCCCTAATAAAATAACAAAAACAAGCAAGAGACTGTTCATTGACTAACAGAGTGTGTCTAATGGATGTCTGGCAGCAGGGTGGAATGTGTGTTGTAACTCGTAGCAACCAGCTGCTACAGTAAGTTTCTAGCAAAATCTAAAACTGGGGTCAGCAACACATCGATCGCGATCTACCTGTCGATCGTGGGAAGCCGACAGGTAGATCACAATCAGGTCTGTGCCAAGCTGTTCCCCCTGTCTCCGCCGGCGCCGCTCTCCCTTTACTAGAAGAGCGGAAAGAGAGGCAGCACGGCACTGGATGAAAGGCGGGCGCACGGCAGCTGCTTTAGTTTACTTTGCAAGTTAATCAGCAGGTGATTGGTTGCTAGGCGGTCCTAGCAACCAATCATCAGCTTAACATGAAAAGTTAACTAAAGCTGATCCCGCCCTCCATCTAGCGCTGTGCTGCCTGTACTTCCTCTGTGATGTAAAGCCGTTGTAAGGTAGGAGAGAGCTACCTACAGCTTTTTGTTCTGAACACTTCTTTGGGGGCGACAGAGGAAACACATATAGAGGGGCAGAGGATAGTGCTATGAGGGGGGGGGCAGAGGAGAGGACACTACTGTGGGGGGGAGGGAGGTCGCAGAGGACACTGCTATGGGTGGGGGTACTACAAAAGGGGGGGGGCAAAGGACACTGAAATTTCAGATTTCCGAAAGTTAAAAGTTTCGGAAATTGAAAAATTCGGAAATTCTTAATATTCGGAATTAACGAATTTGTTAAAATTCGTTAAAAAATTTATTTGGAACTAAACGAATTGCACATGTCTAATATATATAGATATATTTATATATATTAGACACACACTGGCGTTGTTATGTAGCTCCTGATTTGTTTCTCCTAATAATGAAGAATTTGATGTAGATGATGTGTGTGTGTGTGTATATATATATATATCAGTGGTCTGCAACCCACTGTTTGCGATCTACCTGTCGATCATGGGCAGGTGACGGGTACATTGCAAACCTTCCTTGCCGACCCCCAGACAGGAGTGGGGGCGGCATTTACTGGAACCCAACCACTGTACTTTCCTCCTGCAGAAGCTGAAAGTTGGCTTCTCCTGATGGCAATTAGCTGCTGCAGGAGGAAAAATAAAAGGGGATCAGTTCCAGTAAATGCCACCCTCACTGCCCCTCCTGTCAAGGTTCCTCTTCCTTCTGCAGCCTGGGTCCCCTTGGATGCTCCCCTGGTCCCTCCCACATCTTCACAGTGCTGCTGGGTTCTTCTCCTTTCCCTCCTTTCCCTCCTTCAGGCTGCTGTGAGGGATCCTTTCAGGATGGAGAGCAGGGGAGGGGGCTGGTAAGTGTCATTTACCAGCCCATTCCTTTTCTGAATGAACACCACGAGTGATTGGTACTGATCATGCACTGTGTTCATTGATAACAGAAGTAAACTGTGGGGGTAAAAAGGAAGCCGATCCCCAGTGATATTTGATCTCTATCATGTTCAGGTAGATCTCCACCTCTCAAAGGTTGCCTACCCCTGTTCTAATAAGAAAATAAATGCAATCGCTCCCAACCCTCCACAGAGAGATGGCTATACAGGCGACACGTCACATACACGGGTAATCCAATGTGAAACTACAAAAACAACAAAGGGGAAGGAGTTCTTGGTGAACAAAACCCAAGAAAAAAAACACGAGTTCGGACGATGCCATATGGTGTAAGGTACAAATGCTCCAACAACATCCTTCCGTCTACTAGCAAGCTGACATATTTTGGGGCGCTGAGCACAGCTCTAAGGAAGGGGGTGCACCCCTGAAATGCGTTAGCTTGCTAGTACATGGGAGGATGTTGGAGCATGTGTACCTTGCACCATATGGCATCTTCTGACTCACATGTTGGTTTACACTGCACTTTTGTGAGTGTGCATTTTTTGGGTTTTCTTTGAATAATAATTTAAAAAAAAACATTGGACCCCTGTTCTAAGGCATGACTTAGGACAGTGGTCAGGTTTCTCATAGCAACTCATGAAAATCTCTAGCTCTGTTATTATAGGGTGTCAGTATTTGGTTGCCAAGGCCATAACCATACCTGGGAAGAATATAAAATCGGTATTCCTGAGAATAGGAGTGGGGAATGGGCGGGGCTAACTGCAGTGCCCTTATTGTGCCATGCTGAGTGGTGGGTTCAGCTAAATTGTGCTTTAAAAGTAAGAGGGGCTTAACCACTTGACCCCAAGGCCAAGTCTGACATTTCTCTCATACATGTAAAAATCAGAATTTTTTTTTGCTAGAAAATTACTTAGCAATCCCAAACTCTATATATTTTTTTAAGCAGAGGCCCAAGAGAATAACATTTTGGGGAAAAAATACACTTTTTGGTGAACACAAACCCAATATATTGCCCAATTTTTTGGGTATATTATAAAAGCTAATGCTGGGTAAATAGATACCAAACATGTCACACTTTAAAATTGCGCATGGCCGTGGAATAGTGACAAACTACCGTAAATTCAATTATCCTTAGGCGATGCTTTAAAAGCCTTTACAGGTTACAAGTTTAGAGATACACAGGAGGTCTGGTGCTTGAATTATTGGGCTTGCTCTGACGTTCGCAGCAATACCTCACATGTGTGGTACGATCACTGTTTACATAAGTATGGGGGACCTACATGCGTGGTTACATTTGTGCATGAGTATGGGTGTATGGGGGGCGCTTTAAAATTGTTTGTTTTTTACACTTTCTTACCTTTCTCTTTTTTTTTATTTCTTTGGATTAACTTTATTGCTATCGCAAGGGATGAAGAACATTCATGGGCTGTGACATATCCTGTTTTTTGGAGAAATATGGGGTCAATTGTGCCCATATCTCTCCTCTGGCCTCCAAAGCATCTGCTCAAAGGAAGATCAGTTTGATCAGATGCTGTACAAACCAGTAATGGCTTCTAATCAAACCAAAAGTAATGTCACAGAAGAGGGGAAGGAACTCTTTCACAGTGATTGCGATTAGATCAGTTATTCCGGTACCGGGCTCCCCGATGGGACAGGAGAGCCCGTTAAAGGTGAAAGGAGGGTAGGTCCCCCTTCCGCCACCTGTAAAAGTGATCGAGAGGGTGTAGAGCCACTTGGACCACTTTTTCCAGATAGGGAATCGCTCACAGAAAAAGAATAATACCAAGACCATTGTTGTAGCTGCACTGATCCTGGTCCTTGCTGAACTTGAATCCATGTATGACTGGCTTTAGTTTGCCTCTGTAGATACCCTGTGCTGTTATTCCAGGCACAACAGGCCCCTGTGCACAGGTGGCATCCCACACTGTGTATTTTCACACCCATGGATGACATCTAGCACCGTGTGTCACTGGTCCACAGATCAGGTGGCACATCGGATATGGCAGTGGTACACAAATGAAAGGAGGATGGGAAACAGTCCATTATAAAACATCTTTATAAGATATGCCCCTTTCAGATGGGCGTTCCAATCAGGTCTACCTATCAGTTTTTCCGGCTGACTTGATCGGAAGGTCCATTCATCCCTATGGACAAGCAGCTGTAAACAGACTTGTGCCCATTTACACCCGCCTACCTCTGGGTCCGATCAGGCCCTTAAAAAAAAAAAAAAAAAAAGGAAGAGGACTCAGTCTTCAGTTTAAGGTGAAGCGGTTCCTGCTGAACTGGCCGAGATTTTAACCATGTATGGGCAGGCTGATTGCACCCAAGCTGATCGATCGATCAACTTGGGTACAACTAGCCTGTTGGATTTTTCATGAGATCATTGTCAGAGGTTATAGCCTCTAGCAATAATCACTGTGGCTCTCCCCACGAGGAGAACACGATAGCTCCACTGACTGTGTTGATGGGGGAATCCACCTATTTTCTTTCCTGCAACCACAGGTTGAAAATCTAAATACCTATGGCTGGCTTAACAGTCATCGGAGTTGCACCTGCTCTGACTAGATGCTACAATGTTGGAATCAGACCTGCGTTCCGGTGCATTGTGTTTAGAACGAATAAAAAAAAATAATCTTACACACACTATTTATTTTTTGTATAATCAAATTTTAATAAATGTTTTGTACAATATAACAATACAGTATATACATAATTTCTTCTGCCATGATGCACCACAATGCATGGTAGTGCGTTGATCTGCGTTGTGTTGCATTGCACTGCATGTGTGTTGGAAGTGCGTTGGGTCAATGTGTTGGGGTACCATTGACGATGGATGGCACTGCAACACACTGATGCTTGTAACGTGTATTAACAGAGGTTGCAGTAATGCACATTTACCACAACACAAAGATGTGATTTGGCGCTAAGCATGGCAATTCACAGAACAATCCAAAACACAAAATTCCCCAGCATACTTACCACCTAGCCAGCATAATATAAAGAAAAAAGTCTAAACTGTTTCCACAATTTACATTGGATGCAAATATATGTGAAGCCGCACTGCCACGTCAAGGCCCCTCTGCAAAGTGCAGTCCCTAACTCTACTCTAATGTTTCCAAATTGAGAAATGTATAGCAAGAAATAAATTGAGTAATGTATAGCAAGAAATAAATTGAGAAATGTATAGCAAGAAATAAATTGAGTAATGTATAGCAAGAAATAAATTGAGTAATGTATAGCAAGAAATAAATTGAGTGTCTAAACTAGTTCAAAAATGTTAAAACAGAGGTTTTTGTTGCATATATTTGCATTCATAAGTGAAGCTACATAGAGCTCCCAGGGATCCCATTGGATCTTCCTTATAGCTTGTGCTTGGTCACAGTGAGACCTCGTATGATTGGGATTTCTGTGTCCCTCTAATGTAATGTTTCTGGAGCTTGAACGGCCCACTCTTCTGGAGCCTGAACGGCCCACTGTTCTGGAGCCTGAACGGCCCATCCTGCTGGAGCCTGAACGGCCCACCCTTCTGGGGCCTGAACGGCCCATCCTGCTGGAGCCTGAACGGCCCACCCTTCTGGGGCCTGAACGGCCCACCCTTCTGGAGCCCGAACGGTCCCCTTTCTGGAGCCCGAACGGCCCCCTTTCTGGAGCCTGAACGGCCCACCCTTCTGGAGCCTGAACGGCCCACCCTTCTGGGGCCTGAACGGCCCACCCTTCTGGAGCCCGAACGGCCCCCTTTCTGGAGCCTGAATGGCCCACCCTTCTGGAGCCTTAATGGCCCATTCTGCTGGAGCCTGATTGGCCCACCCTTCTGGAGCCTTAATGGCCCATTCTGCTGGAGCCTGATTGGCCCACCCTTCTGGAGCCTGAAAGGCCCACTCTGCTGGAGCCTGAAAGGCCCACTCTGCTGGAGCCTGAAAGGCCCACCCTTCTGGAGCCTCAATGGCCCACTCTTCTGGAGCCTCAACGGCCCACTCTTCTGGAGCCTCAACGGCCCACTCTTCTGGAGCCTGAAAGGCCCACTCTGCTGGTGCCTGAACGGCCCACTCTGCTGGTGCCTGAAAGGCCCACTCTGCTGGAGCCTGAAAGGCCCACTCCTGGAGCCTGAACGGCCTATTCTTCTGGAGCCAGATAGGCCCATTCTGGAACCAGATTGGCCCATTCTTCTGGAGCCAGATCGCCCCACTCTGCTGGAACCAGATCGCCCCACTCTGCTGGAGCCAGATCGCCCCACTCTGCTGGAGCCAGAACGGCCCACTCTGCTGGAGCCTGAACGGGAGTGTCGTACTCTGCTGGAGCCTGAACGGGAGTGTCGCACTCTGCTGGAGTCTGAACGTGGGCGACACACTCTTCTGAAGCCTGAATGTGGTCGATACACTCTTCTGGAGCCTGAACGTGGGAGACACACTCTTCTGGAGTCTGAACGTGGGAGACACACTCTTCTGGAGTCTGAACGTGGGAGACACACTCTTCTGGAGTCTGAACGTGGGAGACACACTCTTCTGGAGTCTGAACGTGGGAGACACACTCTTCTGGAGTCTGAACGTGGGAGACACACTCTTCTGGAGCCTGAACGTGGGAAACACACTCTTCTGGAGCCTGAACGTGGGAGACACACTCTTCTGGAGCCTGAACGTGGGAGACACACTCTTCTGGAGCCTGAACGTGGGAGACACACTCTTCTGGAGTCTGAACGTGGGAGACACACTCTTCTGGAGTCTGAACGTGGGAGACACACTCTTCTGGAGTCTGAACGTGGGAGACACACTCTTCTGGAGTCTGAACGTGGGAGACACACTCTTCTGGAGCCTGAACGTGGGAAACACACTCTTCTGGAGCCTGAACGTGGGAGACACACTCTTCTGGAGCCTGAACGTTGGCGACACATTCTTCTGGAGTCTGAACAATTTCTTCCAACTTGTTGGCAATCTTCACTCCCAAAAAAGCTGCACCCCTCCCATTTAAGTGCAGTCCATCCCTGCTATAAAGCCGGTAAGTGACCGCAAAGTCAGACCAGTTCTCCATGAAGCCAAACTCCTCTTCTCTGCACCATTTCTTCAGCCACTTGTTAAGCTCTCTAAGCTCCTGCTGCCTTTCTGGTGTGGCTTGAGGTACAGGCAGTATTTCTGAAAATACTGCCTTGGAGGTCCTTTTTTTCAACATAGTCCCTATGTCCCTGAAATCATTTTGTAGGATGCTCAATCTTCCTCTAACTTTGTCATGGGTACCAATATGTACCAAAACAGCTGGGTCCTCCCCAGCCCCACGCAACAATCTTTCCATCCGATCTGCAATGTCCCGAACCCGAGCGCCTGGTAAACAACATACTGTTCGGAGGTGACGGTCTTTGTGACAGATTGCCCTCTCTGTCCCTCTAATAATTGAATCCCCTACCACCAGTATCTGCTTAGCCTTTCTTGTAACCTTGCCCCCATCTTTACCGGAGGAGATGTTCCTATGGTTCACCTGGCATTTTGCTGGAGTCTCAATGTCTGGTACAGTCCCAATGTGCACATCACACTCTACCGGAGTTTGCACATTAGCATCACACTCTGCTGGAGTCTCAACGTGGGAGACACACTCTTCTAGAGTCTGAACGTGGGAGACACACTCTTCTGGAGTCTGAACGTGGGAGACACACTCTTCTGGAGTCTGAACGTGGGAGACACACTCTTCTGGAGCCTGAACGTGGGAAACACACTCTTCTGGAGCCTGAACGTGGGAGACACACTCTTCTGGAGCCTGAACGTGGGAGACACACTCTTCTGGAGTCTGAACAATTTCTTCCAACTTGTTGGCAATCTTCACTCCCAAAAAAGCTGCACCCCTCCCATTTAAGTGCAGTCCATCCCTGCTATAAAGCCGGTGAGGGACCGCAAAGTCAGACCAGTTCTCCATGAAGCCAAACTCCTCTTCTCTGCACCATTTCTTCAGCCACTTGTTAAGCTCTCTAAGCTCCTGCTGCCTTTCTGGTGTGGCTTGAGGTACAGGCAGTATTTCTGAAAATACTGCCTTGGAGGTCCTTTTTTTCAACATAGTCCCTATGTCCCTGAAATCATTTTGTAGGATGCTCAATCTTCCTCTAACTTTGTCATGGGTACCAATATGTACCAAAACAGCTGGGTCCTCCCCAGCCCCACGCAACAATCTTTCCATCCGATCTGCAATGTCCCGAACCCGAGCGCCTGGTAAACAACATACTGTTCGGAGGTGACGGTCTTTGTGACAGATTGCCCTCTCTGTCCCTCTAATAATTGAATCCCCTACCACCAGTATCTGCTTAGCCTTTCTTGTAACCTTGCCCCCATCTTTACCGGAGGAGATGTTCCTATGGTTCACCTGGCATTTTGCTGGAGTCTCAATGTCTGGTACAGTCCCAATGTGCACATCACACTCTACCGGAGTTTGCACATTAGCATCACACTCTGCTGGAGTCTCAACATTAGCGACACACTCTTCTGGAGTCTGAACGTGAGCGACACACTCTTCTGGAGTCTGAACGTGGGCCACACACTCTTCTGGAGTCTGAACGTGGGCCACACACTCTTCTGGAGTCTGAACGTGGGCCACACACTCTTCTGGAGTCTGAACGTGGGCCACACACTCTTCTGGAGTCTGAACGTGGGCCACACACTCTTCTGGAGTCTGAACGTGGGCCACACACTCTTCTGGAGTCTGAACGTGGGCCACACACTCTTCTGGAGTCTGAACGTGGGCCACACACTCTTCTGGAGTCTGAACGTGGGCCACACACTCTTCTGGAGTCTGAACGTGGGCCACACACTCTTCTGGAGTCTGAACGTGGGCGACACACTCTTCTGGAGTCTGAACGTGGGCGACACACTCTTCTGGAGTCTGAACGTGGGCGACACACTCTTCTGGAGTCTGAACGTGGGCGACACACTCTTCTGGAGTCTGAACGTGGGCGACACACTCTTCTGGAGTCTGAACGTGGGCGACACACTCTTCTGGAGTCTGAACGTGGGCGACACACTCTTCTGGAGTCTGAGCGTGGACGACACACTCTTCTGAAGTCTGAACGTGGGCTTCACGCTCTTCTGGAGTCTGAACGTGGGCGACACACTCTTCTGGAGTCTGAGCGTGGACGACACACTCTTCTGGAGTCTGAGCGTGGACGACACACTCTTCTGGAGTCTGAGCGTGGACGACACACTCTTCTGGAGTCTGAGCGTGGACGACACACTCTTCTGGAGTCTGAGCGTGGACGACACACTCTTCTGGAGTCTGAGCGTGGACGACACACTCTTCTGGAGTCTGAGCGTGGACGACACACTCTTCTGGAGTCTGAGCGTGGGCTTCACGCTCTTCTGGAGTCTGAACGTGGGCGACACACTCTTCTGGAGTCTGAGCGTGGACGACACACTCTTCTGGAGTCTGAGCGTGGACGACACACTCTTCTGGAGTCTGAGCGTGGACGACACACTCTTCTGGAGTCTGAGCGTGGACGACACGCTCTTCTGGAGTCTGAACGTGGGCTTCACGCTCTTCTGGAGTCTGAACGTGGGCGACACGCTCTTCTGGAGTCTGAACGTGGGCGACACGCTCTTCCGGAGTCTGAACGTGGGCGACACGCTCTTCCGGAGTCTGAACGTGGGCGACACGCTCTTCCGGAGTCTGAACGTGGGCGACACGCTCTTCCGGAGTCTGAACGTGGGCGACACGCTCTTCCGGAGTCTGAACGTGGGCGACACGCTCTTCCGGAGTCTGAACGTGGGCGACACGCTCTTCTGGAGTCTGAACGTGGGCGACACACTCTTCTGCAGTCTGAACGTCCTTTTCAATATTGCTCACTGTGGCAGGCTTGCCATGTGAGCTGGGTCTGCAGTAAATCTCGCCTTCATCTGCAATAAAGAGGAATTGGATTTAGCATCTTTACCTACATTTCATATATTTTTCTTTATAGAACATCAAATTATGAAGAAAAAAGTTCAAAACTCCACTGCCAGGGACAAATAGTAAACCCAACATGACAGTCACACAGGAAAAACTGTTGTGGCCTTTATATAAAAATGCTGGTTGCCTGGCAGTTATGCTAACCCACTAAAATTCCATGATTGGAAGCCAACAACAAGCATTTTTAGCAGTATAATAAAACAGCATCTACCAAACATAGGTAATTGCTATGGGCACATTGTGTGGCGGGTAAGCAATTACACTGTGTTGATCACGTGGTGGGCTGTCAGATCATTCTATCAACTGAATATCTAGCACAGAGATACTACCCAGTATTAATATCACAGCTTATGGACTATCACTGTTTTTACATATTTATTGTTTGCACATTGCTACTCACTGGGTGTGTAATATATATGTGTATTGTTTATGTTATCGCATTACCTAGCGCCACCATTTTCTTTTAACCTATGTTTGGTAGATGCTGTTTTATTATATAATTTCTTTTAAAGTGGCTGCTCTATATATATCAGGTTTCTCTTTGGCGCAGTGATAAGATCTTAGGTAGCAGCTCATTGTGAGATCTGGTTGTGTATTATTTTTAGCAGTATGATGATGCACTTTCATAGTTAAATGAGTGGGCAGGTCACAAAGGAAGTTGTGACAGGAAGTAGTGGTGTCACCTGCCTGGCTGTACGTTGTGGCAGGGGTTTGTGGATCATCAGACCAGCTAAGCAGAGGCTTTATTGACTGGCAGTTTTGTCAAGAAAGTGTGTCATTTATCAGCCCTGAGATCAGAACACCACAGCAGCAAATGGGACTCCCTACTTCTGAAAAAATCTGGAGCAATTAAAAGAAATACTTTCCCTGGCCCCATTGGTTCAGCGGGGAGGGGGGGCGCCACTTAGGGTGACCACATTTCCAAACTACCATTCAGGGACACCCTCCCTTCTCAAAAATCAGCTTGTGCTGTAACGAATCACAGCACAGTGATTGGACACTAGAGGCGGGATTTATGATTTCTCCAATCACAAGCAGGGGGCGGGGATTGTGCTCCTCCAGGCATTCCCGGCCAGGACAAGTACTGTGAGTGAGTAAAGCGGTGATGTGGTGGACTTTTTTGGGGCCATCAGATTGGCCCGGGGAATGGCTGTGTCAGTTTCATTCAGGGACACTGTATTGTCCTGGAATGAATGTGCCCGGGACAGACCTGCAAAATGCGGGACTGTCCCGGGCAATCCGGGACACGTGGTCACCCTAGCGCCACTGCAGAAAGGAGACAATTTTTTCACTTTCGGGCTTTGCTGTTTCTTATAATTTAACTAAAATCCCAGCCTCTTTTATATCAATCTAGTGGATTGCTGTGGTGGATTTATATAGAAGAGGCTGGGATTGAAGAATCGGCTCAGGTGAGGACAGCTCTGGATGTTTGGACAGGTAAGTGTCTATATATTAAAAGTTAGCAGCTATAGTATTTGTAGCTGCTGACTTAAAATTTTTTGGGGGGAGACTGGAGCGCCTCTTTAAAGTGCCGCACCTTGCAAAACCTTGGGATCAGTGGACATGCTTCCTACAAGTGTGTTTTTTTTTGTTTTTCTTTAGCCATGACAACTTCATCTCTCTTATACGGGTTCAATTAAAGTGCTTGTAAAGGCAAAAGGATTTTATCTTGCTGCATTTAAAAAAACAAAAACTTCTGTATGCAGCTCCCCCCCAGCCCCCCTTAATACATACCTAAACCTGATCCAGATCCAGCAATGTGCACATGAGCCAAGGCTCTCTTGCTCCTCACTGGCTCAGTAAAAAAAAAAGCTAAAAAATGCCAACGCTGTAAAAAAACGCTATTGCAAAAACGTTGAAAAACTTACTATAAAGCTACTGGCGTTTTTATAACATTATTATAATGTCCAGTGTGCATGAGGCAGCTTGTTTTTTTTTCTTTCTCGGCATTGCACAGAGCAGGTAAAAAATAAAAGAACAAGCTTTACCATCACTGTAATGTATGGCATTGGTTTAATGATCTGCGTCTTGTAGAACGACTCCTATTGTAAATGGAAATACATTCTACGCCTACAATGGCTTGCTACATGCGCAGCTAAAAACTGTTTCCCTGGAATATTTTTGGGAAATTTTGGGAACTATGTATATGTGTTATGTGGGTAACAAAGGGTTATAAATCTCTGCCATCTTGCTGGGTGGCACTCAGGTCATCAGTCCAGCCTGTAATAAGTGGCAGGCAAGATTTGTTAAAGAAAAAAAAGTCAGTTAGCAGGTGACAGTTGGAAAAAGAGGGGGGAGGGGGGGACTTGGCTCAGGGTAAACAGATCTAAAAATAGCTGCTTGCTTCTCTTGATTTAAAAAAAATCCTCAGAATGTTGTTTACCAGACAAAAGCCAGCAATGTCTATGGCCATCCCTATACATGATTACATATGGGGGGTGTGATTGTCATCACTGGGGGGGAAAAAGAATCCAATGAAAGTATTTTGTTTTTATCAATATCCATAAAACTTACCAGCCCTGTGTTCTTTGTTCCGGCGTGGTCCATCGGCTTTACTGCCGGCATCAAAACATCCGATAACGGATCTGAAGCAGCGACGTACAAATCGCCGTGCCCTGCGCATTTTGGTGGGCTTCTTGCTTGTAGGATGTACAAGCTGTTGGTTGATAGCTCCTTCCATAGCGGGGCTTCCTGTGGTTGGTTTCTCAATGTTGTTATTTTGAGAAACAATCTGTTTACTTTTAAATAGTTTCATTATGTAGAATAATAAAACACGCTTTAAATCTGAGAAATTGCAATAAAACTGAATCGAATAAAACCGAATCCAATCAAATAGCAAGAGAAAACTGGACAGAGAGAAGAACACGTCTTCACTGTACAGCAAACAACTCAGCTACTGATTCCAGAGCCCTGCGCAGCCTTATATAGGGGGCAGGTGATGACATCACAGGGGACTTTTTTTTTTTTTTTTTTTTTTTTTTTCTTCTCTTTATTTACACTTTCACTGGCAGTTATTTTTTTTTGCTGAGTCATCATGAGATTTAAAAACAACAACAACTGATGATGACTCAGCAAAAAAAAATAACTGACAATTTTTCTTAAAGGAGCCTCGTCCTATTTTTGTGAGCTTTGTGAATTCAGCCTGTAGGCTCAGTCTACAGATGTAATAGGGATTTATCTCCTGTAATAACATGTTTTTCTTGAAGTGACGGTTATTGTGAATGAGATTTAACTCTTTCACTACCAAACTATATTGTTAATTTGTTTCAACCCTTAACCACTCCCGGACCGCCCGCTGTCATTTTATGTCGGTATACCGTTGTTATGGTAGCAGCTAGCTGCCATAACCCTGGTATCCTCTTCATCAGTGAGCGGTCCGCTTTCAGATAAAAGTGGTCTCTGCGGCGGATTCGCCACAAGGTCACTTTTATCGGCGGCGGGAGAGTGCCCCCCCCCCTCCTGCCGCTTACCTGTGCCCTCCGCCACTTACCAGAACCGTCGGTAGCGGCGGAGGCGATCTCGTCCTCTTGCTGGCTTGGTATGGAGACGAGTGAGGGGAAGATGGCCCCCACCCGTCTCCATATCATTGTAGGGCGGAAGCGACGTCAAAACGTAATTTACGTCCAATGCTCTTAAAGAGACATTTTTTTTTTCAAATGACATTTCATTTTCATTTTGTTATTGCATTTTAATGTAAATATGAGATCTGAGGTCTTTTTGACCCCAGATCTCATATTTAAGAGGAACTGTCATGCTTTTTTCTATTACAAGGGATGTTTACATTCCTTGTAATAAGAATAAAAGTGACACCATTTTTTTAAAAGAACAGTGTAAAAAAATAAAATAAAAGGTAAAATAAATAAGAATTTTTTTAAAATAAATTTTAAACACTCCCCGTCCCGCCGAGCTCGCGTGCAGAAGCAAACGCATACGTGAGTAGCGCCCGCATATGAAAACGGTGTTCAAACCACACATATGAGGTATCGCCACAATCGTTAGAGCGAGAACAATAATTATAGCACTAGACCTCCTCTGTAATTCAAAACATGCAACCTGTAGAATTTTTTAAACGTCACCTATGGAGATTTTTAAGGGTAAAAGTCTGTCGCCATTCCATGAGCGGGCGCAATTTTAAAAAGGGTGACATGTTGAGTATCAATTGACTCAGCGTAACATTATCTTTCACAATATAAAAAAAAAAAATTGGGCTAACTTTACTGTTGTCTCATTTTTTTTTATTAAAAAAAGTGTATTTTTTCCCACAAAAGTGTACTTGTAGGACCGCTGCGCAAATACAGTGTGACAGAAAGTATTGCAACAACCACCATTTGATTCTCTAGGGTGTTAGAAAAAATATATATAATGTTTGGGGGTTCTAAGTAATTTTCTAGCAAAAAAAATGTTTTTAACTGATTGTTAGTGTTGGATGGAGTGGAGAGGGATTTGAACCCCTGTCAGGTTTTTATTGCTGTCTACGCCCCCTTTAGGGGGAGTCACTCTCTCTGTTTTTTATGTTTACCATTACCACCAAAAGTGAAAGAAAATTCCAGATTTTGGGTTGTCACCAGAACAGTAATTAAAAGGGGAAATCTTCCAATGGGGACACTATGATTATGTCACTTTGAGGGATTTCTCTCACTTCTTTTTTTGTCTTTGGGAAAGGAAGTGAAGGAAAATCTCCCCAATGGGGACACAGATGGCAAAGAAAACCTGACAGAGGTTATAGCCCTCCCTTACTCTATTGTAAATGAAAAACAATTTTTTTTTCTTTAGTTCTATTTTATCTTTTAGTTGGTATGCACCGGATGGTGGGGACTCTAAAAGAGGGTGCAGCATATTACACATGGGGCCATGAGAGGGGGGGGGTAGTGTCTGCAGATCCGAGCAACTGCCAGAGGGGGGGAGGGGTGAGCGCTCAGATTTTGAGGGTCATTTCATCCTTCCTATACCCAATTTACAAGATGAAGTTTGGATATACTCATCTCATCTGGGGTCTTAGCTTGGGGACCATAGTTACTAAACAGCATTTATCTATGCATGTTCTCCACTTTATTCTTGCAGTGTATTACTGTTGCTGTAAGAGAACCTCCCCGCCGTGATTTAGTTCCAACCCTGAGAGGACCTGACTCAGATGTTCGGCATTTGTTGTCACGGGACGTCATAACATACATCATACCTCCCAACATTTAAAAAGCCCACTGCGGGACATTCCACTGCCTGTCACTATAGTTGTTGAGCGGGGGGGGGGGGGTGCCGCGGGACAGTCACTTAATTTTCCAGGACAGACGGGAGAGCGTGGGGGGTCGTCAAGGCTTCACGACTACAGGGACATCGGGTCTTACCTCCTCTTCCTCCTTCCTCTGCGGGAATACACTGTGTCTCGCGGGACCGCGGGAAACTGGTGTCCTTGCGGGGAAAACCCGCAGAATCCGTGCGGGTTGGGAGGTATGCATACATCTATGTAAACGACCGCTGTATTTTGGCCTAGGCCGACAAGGCCCAGGCCTAGGGCAGGACTTTGCAGGGGGGCAGCACGGAAAGAGTTCCCGCCGGCTTGCGCTACACTGTTCGTGTAGTGCCAGTCTTATGGGGTGGACTGGGCTGAGAGGCGAATTAATCTAGCGCCCCCATAAAGCGGCCGCACTGCTTCTGGTATGCGGGCGGCCGGCATTCCGCAACTGTGCGGGGGGGGGGGATGGGGGCGCCGTTTCTAATTTTGACTGTCCTATCATCCTGGACCACAAAACTTCCTCACTGTTCTATATGTTTTCTGCTGCACCATTGGCATGGTTATATCTTCTTAGTCCTCTAGAACTATAGGCAACACCTTTTTTAATTTAAATAGAGCAAGGGAGGGTTTTAGCCCCTGTCAGTTTATTTTTTTTACCATCCCTGTCCCATTACAGAGATTTCCCTTCTCTTCCTGCCCCTATAGCCAAACAGGAAGTGAGAGGAAATCTATGCAAATTTGGGAAATCCATTGCCCCCCCCCAGAACTAGTGTCCCCACTCAAAAATTTCAGGGTGGTCCCTAAACAGCAAGGAGTGTGGCCTTGACAGGAAGGGGTCTGTCATATTTAAATTAGGGGGTGCATGAGTTTATTTAGGCCTAGGGCAGCACAAAACCTAAATACACTACTGATGTAAACACCGTTTGTGTTTTACAATGTTTTTACACTATTTCAATACACTACCCTTACCATTTTTTTTGCCAGATGGAGGACTGTGTGCCCCCTGGTGTGGGGCTCCCGCATTCACCGGGACAGACTTGTACTTCTTGGGTCTATGCATTTGACCTCATCCTGGGTAAGACATGGGATTTCACTATACTTGTATTTTACAATATCTAAGAATTGTGTAATTCATTTTCTTCCTCTTCTTTATTCTTCGTGTAGCGCCCTGCTCCTAATGGGTAGGCGCTAGTGTAAATTTAGTTGTCTGAGCTGTAGTTTAGCTCAGAATATTTGTACCAAATTATTGGTCTCTGTTCCAGTTCAGCTGGATTGCACATTTTCCACCTGACTGTAGGTGTCCTTGTCACCGCAGGTCAAGGTTGGAAATTCAGTAGGCTGGATGCATTGGGTATTCCTTTCCCAGAAACAGCACAGTGGGAGTGGTCACCCGCTGTGCATTCTGGGAGAGGGTACTTAAGGGACAGACGACGTTGTCTCGGGGTCCTCTGATCCTGACCTGACGGCCCTCCTGGCCTCAGGGATGTGTTAGCAGATTTTTTTGCCTCTGGGCCTGCAGGTCCAAGGCTCCGTTACTGAGAGTAGGCCCAGGAGTTTCTGGGGCCTACTGATCCGGGGATGGTCCTGTGTCGCCTTGCCTGCGGGAACGGACCGAACAATTGAGGGCTCAATTGGAGGACGCATCTGGATAAAAATCTACCTCACAGTGCTGCCGGCTGGCTGAAAGATCCTGGCACCGTGTGTTATGTTTTCAGAACTTTATCAAGTGAGTGATTACACAAGTCTGTGGCAGAGACTTTTGAGCTTGCACCGGCTGCTAGGTCAGTGAAGGAGGCCTATCTGGTGGGTGCTACATCCAGTGTGGAAGCTGTTTGTCCTCTGGATTAAAGAAAGTACCCGTGATCTGCAAAAGCAAGGTACCTGAATCTCCCCCAACCCTCCATCCCTCTGTGTGGAAGTTCTTTAATAAAACCCTTGAGAAAAAGAGACTAAGTGTTTGGTGCAGACATTTGTGAACAACTCTTCAAGGAAGACCCCTAAGACGGATGTGGTGAACAGTAAGGTAAGGGCAGGCCCAAAATCTTAAACCAACGGCCCCTTCGGGGGTATTGCTACATTCATTATAGCATTAAATGTGATGATTGCTCTATAATACCACATAATAATCTCCTGAAGAAGCGGTGGTTTCCCCGCGAAACATGTTGAGCGTCCAACACACAGATGGTATATGCTAAAGTTGACAATGGTTACCCCCCAAAGTTCATCTCACCTGTGATTTTATAGAGCTGAATGTCTAGGACATACTTACCGTATCTATTTTTTAGATTTTGTATGTTTTAATATATTGTTGGAATAAAAACACATTTTTACACTTATCTTGATTATCTCAAGCCTTTGTACAGTACCATTAAAATCCACAATATCCTCCATTCACTCTCCTTCCCATGTGATAGAACGTAGGTACCATTTCCGCGTTTTGCTAAAGTTGGCACTCATTTTCAATATTTCCAATCACAATGCTGGTCCTGGACTGCTGACTCAACATTGAAGCCAGAGGACCGGAATGACACACTGATCTAGGTAAAGAGTTTCTGACGGAGCCTCTTTACCATGTGACAAGGCCTTGTCAAATCACAGCTGATCATGATGTAAACAGGAAGAGCCATTTATCAGCTTTTCCTCACTCGCGTCTGACAGACGCGAGTAGAGGAGAGCCGATTGTTTATCAGCGCAGCCCCCCCACGGGTGCCCGCCAAGGACCACCAAGATGCTGCCAGGACCACCAGGGATGGCCACCACACAGGACCACCAGGTACTGTATGCCACCCTTGACCACCAAGGATATACCAATCAGTGCCCAGGCAGCTGCCAATCAGTGCCCATCCACAGTACCACGAGTGAATCTATCGGTGCCAGCCATCAGTGCCGCCTTTCAGTGCCCATCAGTGCCGCCTTACAGTGCAACCCATAAGTACCCATGAGTGCAGCCTTTCAGTGCCCATCAGTGTCGCTTATCAGTGCCTACCAGAGCCGCCTATGAGTGCCCATCAGTGCCGCCTATCAATACCCATCAGTGCTGCATATCAGTGCCACCTATCCGTGCCCATCAGTGCCGCCTATCAGTACCCGTCATCAGTGCCCATCAGTGCCACCTCATCATCACCATCTCATTGGTGCCACCTCATCGGTGCCGCCTCATCGGTGCAGCTTATCAGTGCCCATCAGTGAAGGAGAAAACTTACTTATTTATAAAATTTTATAACAGAAAAACGTTTTTCTTTTTTTTTTTTGTCAGTTTTTTTTAATTAGTTCAGCAAAAAATAAAAACCGCAGAGGTAATCAAATACCACCAAAAGAAACCTCTATTTGTGGGAACAAAATGATAAAAATGTAGTTTGGGTACAGTGTAGCATGACCGCGCTATTGTCATTTAAAAAGGGACAGCGCTGAAAGCTAAAAATGGGCTTGGGCAGGAAGGGGGGTAAGTGCCTGGTATTGAAGTGGTTAAATTGTGCAAAGCTTATCGCCCAAAAAAGGAGCAGGAGCTTCTGGGTCCCTCCAACAGCTTTGCATTCTACACAGGTTACGTGCAGCTCAGTTATGATGTCACTGCTACGTTTACAGAGTAAAATCTGGGTTTGCATAGGTTTTTTGTGCACACAAAGGGGATTTACTGTATATCCTTTGTGGCTATTTAGGAATATATAAAAATGAAAGTTTGTGTGCTTGGAGTTCGGCTTCAGTGATGGCTTTAGCAGCATAGATATATAAAAGGGATAATTTTGTTAATTTGCTTTATCTCTGCATATTATGACATGGTGGAGGTGTGGTTAATGGGTCGGTCTATGTGAGACTTTTGGGATGTAGCCTGGTGGACGGAGTCGCCCTCTTTCTTCTTATATCTCCATCTTGGCGGGCAGGCTGTTTTACTGTCCACCCATTTCTACATTATAAAATGTATTCATATATCTAACCACTTGCCGACCAGCCGCCATCATTACACTGCGGCAGGTCCAAGTCGGCTCGTTCCCGGAAATCGTCGTAGGTGTACGTCGGCTCCTTTAGGAGCCCTAGCAGGCACGCGCCCTGCTGCACGGCGGGGGGACCTGATGTAATGCGCGTGGCCGGCAGCCGCGATGTCCGCCGGCCACCCGTGATCGCAGGAAAGAGAGCCAGAACGGGGATCTGTCAATGTAAACAGACAGATCCCCATTCTGACCGGGGAGGTGAGAGATCTAATGTTCCTAGTGATCAGGAACAGCAATCTCTCGCTTCTCCCAGGCAGCCCATCCCCCCATACAGTTAGAAACACCTCCCTAGGACATGCTTAACCCCTTTATTGCCCCCTAGTGTTAACCCCTTCACTGCCAGTGACATTTACACAGTAATCAGCGCATTTTTATAGCACTGAATGTGTATACATGTCAATGGTCCCAAAAAAGTGTCAAAAGTGTCCAATCTGTCCGCTGTATTGTCGCAGTCCCGCTAAAAATCGCAGATCACCGTCATTACTAGTAAAAAAAAAAAAAAAATGCCATAAATCTATCCCCTTTTTTGTAGACGTTATAACTTTTGCGCAAACCAATCAAATTACGTTAATTGTGTTTTTTTTTATTTACTAAAAATATGTAGAAGAATACATATTGGCCTAAACTGATGAAGAAATTATTATTTTTTGGATATTTATTATAGCAAAAAGTAAAAAAATATATTTTTTTTTTCAAAATTGTCGCTCTTTTTTTGTTTATTAGCGCAAAAAATAAAAACCGCAGAGGTGATCAAATACCACCAAAAGAAAGCTCTATTTGTGAGGGAAAAAAGGAGTCAATTTTGTTTGGGTACAACGTTGCACGACCGCGCAATTGTCAGTTAAAGGGACGCAGTGGCGTATCGCAAAAAATGACATGGTCATTGAGGGGAAAAAATCTTCTCCGGTCTGTAAGTGGATAAAGCAATAGTAAACTTAAGCAGAAAAAAACATTTGCACCTGCAAGTTAGGAGCATAATGTGCTAGTATGCATCGCATTCTAGCACATCATGAAAGACTTACCTTGAAACTAAGCCCTCCAGCGGCGCGCTGTCACCTCTGACAGGGCTTCCATCTTCATCCAGTTTTCCTTCTGGGTTCACGGTCTGTGGCCACTTGAATGGGTGAGCCGCGATAAAGAATGCTCAGGAGCCACAGCGCTGGTATGCCGTTCCTTCAGAGTGCATGCGCCGGTGACATCACCAGCAGAAAAGATGGGAATATCTCCTAAGCGGTGCATGTTAAGGCCCTTTTCACATGTGATTCACGTGCTCAGTAGGGGATCTCTCCACTGATCCCCGCTGTGCAGGCAGATGACAGGTCCTGTCCACTCCGCTATGCAGAGCAGACTCGCATTCCTCTATGGGGCAATCGGATGTAAACGCACCACATTTCTGTTTATGATGCTACTCGATCCAGCGAACGGATGGAAAATAGTACCACCATACGTCTGTTTTTGGTGGACAGGATCGGATCGGATGGCTGCAGGTGTCAGCGGACATCTGCCGCTCCATAGAGGACAATGCAGGGTCCAATCAGGTCTGCCTGAAAAACTGACAGGTGGACCTGATCAGACAGCCCGTGTGAAAGGGGAAAAATAATAAAGATTTCACATACATATTTGTATGATGATTGAAAACATGTATCTACGGAAACATTTGACATCAATTATGTACACAACAAAAAACAAAATTGCCCATGGGACTTTTAAATAGCACACCTCAGAACGTACCAAGTAAAAATTATAAATGATTTATTCAACACACATTTAAAAACAACATGTAATACAGAAAAAAGAAAATATATTAGAGATCATGATATTGGTAAATTTTACATTCATGTAATAAAGCTTTCCATGAGACCTGGATATGTCATAGAGATGACTGTCAGTGGTCTGGAATGGCTGTGCTAGGTCTCGACGCGTTTCGCGAGAGGAGTCTTGCTTCTTCGGGAGAAGCACAGATAGATGCAATTGATGAGAAATTCCTAGCCTACTGGCATAGTATAGAAGTCAAAAGATTACTGTAAATGGGCGAGTATACCACCCTAAGAGAAACTTCAAACCAAAACGTCTATAAAAGTAGATAGATTAATGCATAAAAAGCCAACCATGCCACCAAGCTTCCCCCCGGGAGCTGTGTGAGGGCGGGAAGATGGAAACCGGTTAGAGGCCTCAAGAAACCGGAACCTGGGTGAAAGATGTAAGTCCCACCAAGAAAGTACCCACACCCTCAGGGGTAAACAAATTTTACAACGGGTGGCCAGTAGCTTAGCAGGCTGCACTGATTCATCAATTATGTAATTTTCCTCTGTATTCTGAAGGCCGTTTTTTTTCTTTGAACATGTGACCAGCAAAAGAGGAATAGAAGCTCCTTCTGCCACTGTTTCCCTGCAGATGGGCTGAGAAAGAGCTGGGTCACGTGACAGCTATATATCAATATGAAAAAAGGTACTGAGATTTTTATTTATTTTTTATTATTAAAATAAATACAGTGCCATCATTCATATTCATAAAGTGAAGGGATAATGTAAATTAAAGGGCAAAGAAAAAAAAGGAGAGAAGCGCCAGGCCACTCCTAGTGCAGCATTATTTTAATATAAAATACAAGGTAATAACTGTATAAAATACACTTGCATTAGTAATCTTTCTTCAAAAATTTGGGCAAAAATTTATACTGCTACATATCTTTGGCAAAAATAACCCAAATCAGTGTATATTATTTGGTTTTTGTGAAGGTTATAGAGTCAACAAGCTATGGTGCCAATCATTGAAAATTGATCACACGTAATGTACTGAAGGCCTATCTAATTTCTTGAGACACTAACAAGCCAGGAAAGTACAAATACCCCCCAAATTACCCCTTTTTGGAAAGAAGACAGTCTAAAGTATTTAGTAAGAGGCATGGTGAGTTTTTTAAAGTTGTAATTTTTCCCGCAATTCTTTGCAAAATACAATTTTTTTTTCCACAAAATTGTCATACTAACAGGGTTTTTCTCTCACATGGCAAATGCATACTTGCAACTACACCCAAAAATACATTCAGCTACTCCTCCTGAGTATGGCGATACCACATGTGTGAGACTTTTTTACAGCCTGGCCACATGGAGAGGCCCAACATGCAGGAAGCATCGTCAGGTGTCCTAGGGACATAAATTACACATCTAATTTATTGGCTACCTATTACACTTTTGAAGGCCCTGGAGCACCAGGACAATGGATACGCTCACAAAATGATCCCATTTTGAAAAGCAAACACCCCAACCTATATTCTGTGACGCATAATGAGTCTTTTGAACATGTCATTTTTTTCCACAAGTTTTTGGAACATGTGGAAAGTTAATGAATACGCATTTTTTTACACATTTGTATGGCACTGAAGGGCGCTGATAAGGATCCACCGATAGGATGGCACTGATGCTCACTCACTGATGGGCACTGATGTGCACTATTGGGCACTGTAGTGGCACTGATGTGACACTATGATGGTACTGATGGGTACTCTGGTGGCACTGATGTGGCACTGTAGGGAACTCTGATGGCACTGATGTGGCACTGTGATGGCACTAATAGGCACTCTGATGGCACTGATGTGGCACTGATGGCACTCTGATGGCACTGTAGGGCACACTAAATGCAGCCGTCTCATGCAGCTGCACTGTGTCTCCCTCCTCTCCTCACATGCTGTATCAGTGTGAGGAGAGAGCTGAACCAGACATGACACCAATTTGTTGACAAAGTGATCGCTCCATAATTGGACGGAGCAATCACATGGTAAAGGGCCGCTGTGATTGGCCCTTTACCCCAATCCTTGATGCGCTGGGTCCTGTGGACCAAACCATCATGGACACTTCCGGGTGCGCACGAGAAGCGTAAGCACAGGAGGTCATCATATGACGGCATCCCAGAACTAGCCAGCCGCGCTGTAGCTGTCATTCTGTTATAGCGCGGTCGACGAGTGGTTAAAGTGGTTGTAAAGAGCTCTATCTGACTTGTTGCAGCTTCTAATGCACATTGTGAGAAGCTCACAGTGTGCAGTGAAATCAGAGTAAGCAATTTCAGTCCAGAAAAGGAACCTGTACAACTGTGCACGACTGAAGGCTGGAGGTCAGCTTTAACCCCTAACAATCAAGTACTAGGTGACAACACAGGAGCACATTTAGGGGACAAGGGCAGAGCGTTGTCACCCCACAATAGGAAGCACCTACTGTATATCTCAGCAACAAAAATAATTGATCCCGTTTCCCTCTTTCCTGAGATTTACTGTTTGATGTGTTACAATGTATCTTCATAATTGTCTGACATGTTGCTGCCTGCTGGAACTATGTAGAGAATGATGACTCTTCAAGCCTCACAGCCAAATACGGCCTGAATGTACAGTATAATAGATCCGAAAAATTCACTTCTCTCCCAGTAACACTCTCTGGATGGATATCAGTGATAAAATCGCTCCCTACAATTTACTTTCCTCTACAATGAAAATTCTTCACATGCCCGACAGCACACATTCACATCACTGATTCTTCTAAGCACAATTTTTAACCACTTGAAGACCAGGTAGTTTTTTGACATTAGTTGTTTACAAGTAAAAATCTGTATGGGTGAGTAGCACTGCGCGTCTTTCACTGGTCCCCGCTGTGTTCTGGGAGCCGAGTGTTTCTCAGAACACAACGAGGGGGACCGGGAAGTGACGTACTACCCGCAGTGTGTATTCCCGGAAGTGGGTGCAAATACCTGTCTTAGACCAATTGTGGCACCGGAGGGGGGGGAGGAATCCGATGAGCGGAAGTTCCACTTTAGGGTGGAGCTCCGCTTTAAATTTATGACAAAATTCAATTTTATTGGATTTCTTTTGAAATAGAAAGAAGAAAATATTGTTTTATTTCCCAATTATTTCCAAATTTCTGGAAAATTGGTCTGGGAAGGAAAGGGGCGAAAGTGCCCAGTATTGATGTGGTTAAATTGCGTCTGTTTTCACCTCATCTAGATGCCTAAATGCATTGAGTTGCTGCCATGTGATTGACTGGTTAGCAATTTGTGTTACCGAGCAATTGAACAGGTGTACCTAATAAAGTGGCCGGTGAGTGTAAAGCCGTGTACACACGATCGGTTTTACAGATGAAAACAGTCCGATGGACTTTTCTCATCGGACAAACCGATCGTGTATGGGACCCATCGGTCTTTTTTCCATTGGTTTTAAAAAATAGAACATGTTTTAAAATTATCCGATGGGGAAAAAAAACGATAGCAAATTCCAAACGTCTGTGTGGAACTCCATCAGAGAAAAAACCCACGCATGCTCAGCATCAAGTCGACGCATGCTCAGAAGCATTGAACTTCATTTTTCTCGGGTTGTCGGAGTGTTTTACGTCACAGTGTTTGGGACGGTCAAATTTTTGACTGATGGTGTGTAGGCAAGACTGATGGAAGTCAGCTTCATCGGATTTCCGATGGAAAAATCCATCAGATTAGAATCCATAGGAAATCGTGTGTACAGGGCTTTACTCTATATTGTGTGCACCAAACATCTTTGCAAATCCAGATATTACCTTGTAAAAGTAGTGGTGACATCATCACAATGCTGTACATAACCTGTGCACAGAGCAGAGCTGTAGGAGGGGCCCAGCAAGCCCCACCCACTACAGAAGACTACAATAGGGGGAGGAGACAAGACCAGTCATTCTGCACCAGCAGAGAGAGCAGCAGTGGCCGGTCTTTATTATCTCACACTGGATTACTCCACAGATCTGGAAGAAATACACAAAGCACGCCAAGATTCAAAGAAAAAAAAACACATGAAAGTTGGATTCAGACAATATTGACTTATCCCGGAATCCTTCTCACAGCGCCATTTGTGCCACAGGCACAGGAGTTCTTGGCACTGACATCCTTCAAAGTCAGCTTAAAAAATTCCATCTAGTAAAACCATTAGAAAAAAAAATCTGAATGAATGAGAACAAACCATGTTTAGTGCTGAACACTTTCCATTGTTCCCTTCATAAAAATACCTCTGCTCTGAGTAAATAGACGAGAGCCAAAATCCTTCAGAATCCCCACCTGGTTCCTATTAGCCGAGCTCCACGGGTCTCGGGAAGATGTTCTGTCCTGAATCATCCTGGAAACACTGGTCGTACATTTCCATTGTGGGCGACGCTGGAGGAAAACGAGCCGGACTACATTTACATACCGCCGTGCTGTCATCTAATGCTTGCCTGAACAACTTTGTGCTGCTAATCAGCTTTTAGGTGATTTCTATCCCTAAATATGGATGTTTCGGCTTTGGGGGACACAGACGGATGGAGGTCTCGGGTGGAGTGTTTTCTCCACAATACTTTGCAGTGTATTTATAAAATAAATAGCATATCAACTCACCCAGGTAATGTACAATTGTTCTGTGCAGGGCTTGTTTTCTCAGACAATAGGTGCAGGAACTCCCCTTTTCTGAGTCACTCCTTTTCTCCGCCCCCTACCCACCTCCGAGCAACGTCCCTTGGTTCCATCCCCTACCCACCTCCCAGTACCACCCCTTTTAGACAATACAGAACCAAGTATCATTTTGTTGTGCTAAGTAATTTGTATGGAATTTGGTTTCCCCTTCAGCCAGCAACAATAGATCCCCCTAACAATGTACCACCCACAACCAAATCCCCCCCCCCCCCAACAACTATAATAGACTCCCGGCAGCATCAACAGATCTCCGCACAGCCAGCATTAATAGACTCTCTGGCAGCCATCAGCAATAGATCGCTCCCCCCAACAGTAGATCTCCTTCAGCAACAATAGACCCCCCTGCAAAAATAGATCCCCTCCAGCTAGAATAGATCCACCAGCAGTGAGCATCAATACCCTGCAGCACACCCCAGCACCCCTTGACATTACATGCAGTCAGTCCAGGAGGTGTCGGAACTGCGTTCCCCCCGCCTTCCCGCTGAAAAAAAGCCCTGGTTCTGTGTGAATGGGGCAAAAACCAATGTTATTAAGTTCTTTCTTGTACTGGTCAAATGTTTTTAATTGATTTACATGGAACATACTGCAAATACTGCATTTGGCCACTAGATGGCGCTAAGTATCATACTTAGCGCCATCTAGTGACCAAATATGGTATTTTCCATTCTGGTCAATTGATTTTCATTGCTGTAAAACAGTGGTCTCCAAACTGCATCCCGGGGGCCAGATGTAGCCCTCTTCTGCTTTTTTTTTTATCCGGCCCTTAGGCCACTATTTCATCCACTGACACCAACAATGGGGCATAATTCCTCCCAAAGACACCAATGACGGGGCGCTATTCCTCCCAATGACACCAATGATGGGGCACCATGCCTCCCAATGACGGGGCGCTATTCCTCCCAATGACACCAATGATGGGGCACCATTCCTCTCAATGACACCAATGATGGGACACCATTCCTCCCAATGACACCAATGAAGAGGCACCATTCCTCCCAATGACGGGGCGCTATTCCTCCCAATGACACCAATGATGGGACACCATTCCTCCCAATGACACCAATGATGGGGCGCCTTTTCCTCCCAATGACGGGGCGCTATTCCTCCCAATGACACCAATGATGGGGCATCATTCCTCTCAATGACACCAACAATGAGGCGCTATTCCTCTCAATGACACCAATGATGGGGCACCATTCCTCCCGATGAAACCAATGATGGGGCACCAGTCCTCCCAATTACACCAATGATTGGGCGCTATTCCTCCCAATCACACCAATGTTGGTGTACCATTCCTCCCAATTACACCAATGATGGGGCGCTATTCCTCCCAATCACACCAATGTTGGTGTACCATTCCTCCCAATTACACCAATGATGGGGCGCTATTCCTCCCAATGACACCAATGATGGGGCACCATTCCTCCCAATGACACCAATGATGGGGCGCTATTCCTACCAATGATGGGGCACTATTCCGTCCACTGACACCAAGGATGGGGCACTATTCCGCCCAATGACACCAACGATGGGACACAATTCCTCCCAATGACACCAATGATGGGGCACCATTCCTCTCAATGACACCAATGATGGGACACCATTTCTCCCAATGATACCAATGATGGGACACCATTTCTCCCAATGACACCAATGATGAGGCACTATTTCTCCCAAAAACACCTACAAGTCTTCCCACTGACATCAATGATGGGACATTGTTTGCTTCCACTTATGCCAGGGTATTTTCTACTGCCACTGATCACAGTCTGGCTCCCTCTAAGGTCTGAAGGACAGTAAACTGGTACCTTTGTTTAGGAAGTTTGGAGACCAAAGATTTTTTACATTGTAAAAAGTTAAATACTACATTTGGCCCCTAAATGGCCATCTAAGTACTTAGTGCCATCTAGTGACCAAATGCAGTATTTTGCATTGTAAATCAATTAAAAACATTTGACCAGCCCAAGAAATAGCCTGATAACTTTTGTTTCTTGTGCCTCCTTGTGCAGAACAAATGTTGATGCACTTTCACTGGAGAAATTAATACTCTAATTATTATTCATAAATAAACCCCTTTGTGTCTCCTCCCATGGCCAAAATGATGAAGCCACTTCCCTGCAATTGACATGCCTTTGTCTCTTGAGTAATGGGAAATCTATTGGAGAACTGAAGCATGCTGCTGAACTGGAAATTAGCATTAAGGTCTATCGGCGATAGAGACCCCAAAATAATAAAAGCCAGCCTGGTCTTCCACTTACCAGGAGCCCCAGAAGAATAAAATGTACCGCATATACTCGAGTATAAGCCGAGTTTTTCAGCACATTTTTTTGTGCTGAAAATGCCCCCCTCGGCTTATACTCGAGTCACCTTTTTGCACCTGATCTCCCGGACTTTGGGGACCCGGTACCCGCTATCCGTAGGTGCCCTGGACCCCAAACTTGGCACACATGTAGCCCCACTCTTCCTCTACAAGTGGGGCATGGGCACAGTGAGGCAAAGTGAGGCATGCAGATGGACACCCTAGGCTTATACTCGAGTCAATAAGTTTTTCCATTTTTTTGTGGTAAAATTAGGTGCCTCGGCTTATATTCGGGTCGGCTTATACTTGAGTATATACGGTAGGTCGATTTGTCATTTAAAGCTTAAGCAAATGTCTAAATTCATTCATCATGTGAATTCTTCTTTGAATCTTGGTGTGCTTTGGTATTTCTTCCAGATCTGGGCAGTAATCCAGTGTAAAGCCTCGTACACACGGCCGGTTTTCTCGACAAGGAAACTGCTGGGAGAGCTTTTTGCCGAGAAAACTGGTCATGTGTATGGTTTTCTCGTCGGGAAAACTGCCGGGAATCTCGACAAGAAAAATAGAGAACCTGCTCTCTATCCTCTCATCGGGATTCACGTCGGCCTGTTTCCCTGACGAGAAAACCGTGAGTGTGTATACTTACCTGTCCATGGTAAACCCGCGCATGCTCGAAAAGACTTTGACGCATGCGCGGTAGCATACAAGGGTAGTGTAGGGTGTAGCAAGATGGCGGCGACAGCATCGAATGTGACGAGCGCAAGCTCGTCATAGTTGATGACGTCACCGCGTTCTTGCCATTCAAAAGAATGGCAGTTCTATTCAATAGCCAGAAGCTCGGCAAGCAAGGTAAGCTTGCCGGGAATCGCCTCGGGAAAACCAATGTTTTTTTTCCCGGCAGGATTCCCGCCCGTGTGTACAAGGCTTTAGACTTTTCCTCTGTGCAGGAAGTTCCTGTGATAAAGACCGCTCACTGTTTATCCACAAGGTACATCAGGTGACAGAATGGCAGAGGGGCACTTCCCTTGGAGTGTTGCTCGGTCACACTGCGATCCCCAAATGTCCCTGCAGATACCTGGCTGCCAGTGGGAGACTTTTCCAAGAAGGGGAGATGAGACACCTGTAAGGGGAAATCTACTCTTTTCCTTCTCGACAGGTACCTCTTCCTAACAATATTCCTACTCTGTTCCTAACCAGTAGTGATGAGCCGAACACCCCCGGGTTCGGTTCGCACCAGAACCCGCGAACGGACCGAAAGTTCGTACGAACAATAGAACCCTATTAAATACAATGGATGCGAACGTTCGAATTCTAAAGTGCTAATTATAACAACTATTATGCATGTTATTGTCCTAAAAAGGGTTTGGGAACCCGGGTTGTGCACCAGGGGACATGTATCAATGCAAAAATAAGTTTTAAAAACGGTCGTTTTTCGGGAGCAGTCATTTTAATGATGCATAAAGTGAAAAAAAAAAAGTCAAATATTCCTTTAAATATCGTACCTGGGGGGTGTCTAAAGTATGCCTGTGAAGTGCCACGTGTTTCCCGTGTTTAGAACTGTCCCTGCACCAAATGACACTTCTAAAGGAAAAAAAAGCCATTTAAAACTGCTTGCGGCTTTAATGTAATGTCTGGTCCCGGTAATATGGATGAAATTCTTTAAGAAAAATGGCATAGCTACCCCATGACCCCCCCCCCCCCCCCACCCCAGCCCATTACCAGCCCCTTTGGGTCTTGTATGGATATTAAGGGGAACCCCGCACATAAAATAAAAAAGGCCCTATATACTCTGAACAGCCGTATACAGGCGGTGCATACAAGACAGGGACTGTAGGTTTGTTCTTATGTAGAATGTGTTTGTAATTTTGAACAGGTACATTGTTGAAGTGTAGCTCCAGCCCAAAAATCTATTTTTAAACTTTTTGGAAAACATAGGTAAGGGTTATCACCCCTGTAACATTTATTTTGCTGTCTGTGCCCCTGTTCAGAACATTTCACCTCACTTTCCGTCCCAATGACAACTGTTTTTGAAATGTGGTGTTTTTCTTGAAACAAGGATTGCTGATAAAGCATCAGTACAGAGGAGACACCTTTCTCCCATATTTATTCTTACAGGAGAGAATTTTCCTTCCTAGTGGTAGATTTCCTCTCACTTCCTGTTGTCTTCTTGCGTTTGCAAGTAGGAGTCGTTTGTAAGTTGGATGTTTGAAATTAGGGACCTGCCGTATATACTCTGCAGAAATAGGCCCCTTAGTTGTTGGTGTTGGCACAACGCTGTAAGCACTCACAGTTACTCTTGGTTGGTGCTGGAACGCCCTGCTGTCAACTATTATATCAGGAATTGTAATTACATATAATTGTTGAACAGTGGTAGTAAAAATTGGGCCTTTGATGGTGGTGCTGGTGCCACAACACTGTAAGCCCTGACAGTTACTCTTGGAGGGTGCAGCAATGGGCCCTGCTGTGAATTATTAGATCAAGAATTGTAATTGCATGCCCCTGTTGAACAGGGGCTGAAAAATTGGGCCTTTCGTGGTGGTGGTGGTGGTGGTGGTGTTGCCACAACACTGTAAGCCCTCAGAGTTACTCTTGGTGGGTGCAGGAATGGGCCCTGCTGTGAATTATTAGATCAAGAATTGTAATTACATGCCTCTTTTGAACAGGGGCTGAAAAATTGGGCCTTTCGTGGTGGTGGTGGTGGTGGCGTTGCCACAACACTGTAAGCCCTCAGAGTTACTCTTGGTGGGTGCAGCAATGGGCCCTGCTGTGAATTATTAGATCAAGAATTGTAATTACATGCCCCTTTTGAACAGGGGCTGAAAAATTGGGCCTTTCGTGGTGGTGGTGGTGGTGGCGTTGCCACAACACTGTAAGCCCTCAGAGTTACTCTTGGTGGGTGCAGCAATGGGCCCTGCTGTGAATTATTAGATCAAGAATTGTAATTACATGCCCCTTTTGAACAGGGGCTGAAAAATTGGGCCTTTCATGGTGGTGGTGGCGTTGCCACAACACTGTAAGCCCTCAGAGTTACTCTTGGTGGGTGCAGCAATGGGCCCTGCTGTGAATTATTAGATCAAGAATTGTAATTACATGCCCCTTTTGAACAGGGGCTGAAAAATTGGGCCTTTCGTGGTGGTGGTGGTGGTGGCGTTGCCACAACACTGTAAGCCCTCAGAGTTACTCTTGGTGGGTGCAGCAATGGGCCCTGCTGTGAATTATTAGATCAAGAATTGTAATTGCATGCCCCTGTTGAACAGGGGCTGAAAAATTGGGCCTTAGGCACTGGTGGCACAACACTACAACCCCTCACAGATACTGTACTTGGAGCACAGCAATGAGCCCTGTTGCAAAGTATTGCTTCAAAAATTGTAATGACACGCCCCTGTTAAACAGGGGCTGAAAAATTGGGCCTTAGGCACTGGTGCCACAACACTCCAACCCCTCACAGATACTGTACTTGGAGCACAGCAATGAGCCCTATGGCAAATTATTGCTAAAAAAATTGTAATTACACGCCCCTGTAAAACAGGGGCTGAAAAATTGGGCCTTTCGTGGTGGTGGTGGTGGTGGCGTTGCCACAACACTGTAAGCCCTCAGAGTTACTCTTGGTGGGTGCAGCAATGGGCCCTGCTGTGAATTATTAGATCAAGAATTGTAATTGCATGCCCCTGTTGAACAGGGGCTGAAAAATTGGGCCTTAGGCACTGGTGGCACAACACTACAACCCCTCACAGATACTGTACTTGGAGCACAGCAATGAGCCCTGTTGCAAAGTATTGCTTCAAAAATTGTAATGACACGCCCCTGTTAAACAGGGGCTGAAAAATTGGGCCTTAGGCACTGGTGCCACAACACTCCAACCCCTCACAGATACTGTACTTGGAGCACAGCAATGAGCCCTATGGCAAATTATTGCTAAAAAAATTGTAATTACACGCCCCTGTAAAACAGGGGCTGAAAAATTGGGCCTTAGCCACTGGTGGCGGCACCCATAAACAAAAATGATCTTCCAAGCTATTATCATCAATCGTATCATTGAGGACTCGGAGGAGGAGGATAGCCAGTCAACATAACAGCACAGGCACTCAGCATCAGCATCAGTCTTGAAGGGACATGTTAAAATCAATTAGTCTGTTATATCAGCATCAGGTGTGTGGTAGCTGGTGGTGATCCAAGACTGGTTCATCTTGATGAAAGTCAGTCGATCAACCGAGTCGGTGGACAGGCGCACCCTGTGATCCGTGACAAATCCTCCAGCAGCACTGAATGTGCGTTCCGAAAGAACGCTGGATGCAGGACAGGCCAGTAGCTCAATTGCATACTGTGCAAGCTCTGGCCAGTGATCCATCCTCAAGACCCAGTAAGCCAGAGGATTTTCGGTGGGGAAGGTGTCCAAGTCTGACCTTGCCCCTAGATATTCCTGCACCATGTTTATCAGACGCTGGCGATGGTTGCTGGAACCGATCATACTTTGGGGCTGCGGACTAAAGAATTGTCTGAACGCATCGGTCAGACGGCCACCTTCCCCACCGCTCCTTCTTTGACTGGCCGAAGCCTCAGCAACTCGTTGTCCAGGACCAGGAGTTTGTAACCTCCCAGTCTCTGGGAACGCGTTGCACAGACCTTTCTGCAAGGCCTCCCGGAGTTGTCTCATCCTCTGCTCCCTCTGCGACGGTAACATAAGGTCCGCAACCTTACCCTTGTACCGTGGATCAAGGAGAGTGGCCAGCCAATAATGGTCCCTCTCCTTGATCCGAAGAATACGAGGATCCTTCCGCAGACTTTGCAGGATCAGGGAGGCCATGCAGCGTAGGTTTGCTGAGGCATTCGCTCCGGAGTCCTCTGGGTCACTAAGGACGACATGATCCGCAGCCACCTCCTCCCAGCCATGTACAAGTCCACTGGTTTCTTGGGACTGTAAATCATCCCTAAAAGACTGCTGCTGATGATGCTGAGTGCCAGCCTCCACCTCCATGCTGACACAATCCTCCTCCTCCTCCTCCTCCTCCTCCTCCTCTTCCTGTGCGATGGGTGGGACAGAAGGAACACTGTCTGGGTAAAGGGGGCCTTGAGAGGCAAGGAAGTCCTCCTCTTCCTGCCTCTGTTCTGCCTCAAGTGCCCTGTCCATTATTCCACGCAGCGTGTGCTCCAACAGGTGGACAAGAGGTACAGTGTCACTGATGCATGCACTGTCACTGCTCACCATCCTCGTGGCCTCCTCAAATGGTGCCAGGACAGTGCATGCATCCCTGATCATGCCCCACTGGCGTGGAGAAAAAAAACCAAGGTCCCCTGACCCTGTCCTGGTGCCGTAGTCTCACAGGTACTCATTGATGGCCCTCTGCTGCGTGTGCAGCCACTGCAGCATGGCCAACGTTGAGTTCCACCTGGTGGGCATGTCACATATAAGGCGGTTCTTGGGCAGGTTCAACTCCTTTTGCAGCTCAGCCAGGCGAGCACTGGCATTATAAGATCTGCGGAAATGCACACAGACTTTCCTGGCCTGCCTCAGGACATCCTGTAAGCCCGGGTACCTGCCCAAGAACCGCTGCACCACCAGGTTAAGGACGTGAGCCACACAGGGCACATGGGTCAGTTGTCCCTGTCGGAGGGCGGAGAGGAGGTTGGTGCCATTGTCGCAAACCACCATTCCTGGCTTAAGCTGGCGTGGCGTCAACCACCTCTCGGCCTGGCCCTGCAGAGCAGACAGGACCTCTGCCCCAGTGTGGCTTCTGTCCCCCAAACACACCAGCGCAAGCACGGCATGGCATCTTTTTGCCTGCGTACTTGCGTAGCCCCGTGAACGGCTACGGAGCACCGCTGGTTCATAGGACAAACCACAGGAAGAGGCCATGGAGGAAGAAGAAGAGGAGGGGGTGGAGGAGAGAGGTGTGTCACAACCAGTAGTAGCATTTTGGAGGCGTGGCGGTGGAACAACCTCCAACACTACTGCACCTTGTCCTGCATCCTTCCCAGCTGCCAAAAGAGTGACCCAATGGGCCGTGAAAGAAAGGTAACGTCCCTGTCCATGCCTGCTGGACCATGAGTCAGCGGTAATATGCACCTTACCGCTGACCGCCCTGTCCAGCGAGGCCAAGACATTGCCTTCCACATGCCGGTAGAGAGCCGGAATAGCCTTCCGTGAGAAAAAGTGGCGTTTGGGAACCTGCCACTGAGGAACCGCACATTGCACAAACTCACGGAAGGGGGCCGAGTCTACCAACTGAAAAGGCAGCAGTTGAAGCGCTAGCAATTTAGCCAAGCTAGCATTCAACCGCTGGGCATGTGGATGGCTGGGAGTGAACTTCTTTCGACGGTCCAGCAGCTGGGGCAGGGAAATTTGCCTGCTAGAATCGGACGTCGGTGTACTGCTAGCAGAGTGGCCGCAAGTACTTGGCTGTGACACACCTAATTCTACACCTTCATTCCTCTCAGTGCATGTTTCAGAGAGGACTGAAGTTATAGTGGGGTTGGAGATCCCAGCTGATGCGGTGCAAGGAGAGGTCCGCTTTGTTCTTTGGTGTGGGTCTTTGAGGTAGGCTTGCCAACGAGCTGCATGGCAGGTCAACATATGTCTGGTCAGGCATGTGGTACCCAAGCGGCTGATGTTTTGGCCACGCGATATACGCTTGAGACATATGTTGCAAACAGCAGCTGTGCGATCTGATGCACTAGCCTCAAAAAAGGCCCACACCAAGGAACTTTTTGAATGACGGGCAGAGGCAGCGCCCTGCACAGGCGGAGCTCTGCGGTGTGATTCCGTCGGTGTACTGCCCTTACGCTGGCCACCAAAGGGCATCCTGCCTCGTTGGAGATGTGCCTCCTCCTCATCCTCCTCCTCCTCCTCTCTACTATTAGGCACCCACGTGGAGTCAGTGACCTCATCATCCCCTCCCTCCTCATCACTGGAGCCAATCTGGCAGTATGCTGCAGCTGCTGGAACATGACTGCCAGATTGGTGTCCTTCTTGAGCATCCCCTCTGTCTGCTCTCACGCTACTGCCTTCCTGTAGCTGGGTTTCATCATCAGACCCTTCGAAACGCTGGGCATCCTCCTGGAGCATGTACCCAACACTGTGCTCAAACAGTTCGGGGGACTCCTCAGGAGGAGGACATGGTGGGTCTAGGGAAGGAGTGACTGATGATGAGTCTGACATTGATACCAGGGAAGAGGACGCTTTGGCAGCTGCTTTGCCAGTACCCTGAGCCTGGGTGAGAGAGGATGAGGAGGAGGAGGAGGGCTTGGTCATCCACTCTACCAAGTCTTCGGCATGATGTGGCTCAACATGTCCAGCTGCCGAAAAGAAGGACAAGCGTGTCCCATGGCCATGTGCTGATGACAATGCACCGCGTCCACGACCAGCACTGTTGCCCCCAGACACAGAGCCTGCTTGCCCTCTTTTATTGCCTCCTGATTGTCTGCCTCTCCTTGTTTGCCTTCCAGACATTCTAATAGATGGCCTGCAGGGAGATGGGAAAAAAGCAATAAGGGCTACCTTCAGGTGTCCTTCTCTGTCCCTTTACTTAAGGATTTCTAAATATGGTTGAGGATGATTGCTTTTGCACAGAATAGCACAACGACAATTTCCCTGACTGTCAAAAAAACAAGGATTTCAAAGATGGTTGATGAGGAATGCTTTAGCACACTATAGCACAAGGAGAATTTCCCTCACTGTCCTTCCCTGTCCCTAGAAACAAGGATTCGCACAGTGAAAGAAACTGACACTCTCCCTACCTAGAGTTTTCTGTCCCTAGAAAAAATGGTTTTTTAAAGCACACTATAGCACAAGGAGAATTCACTCACTGTCCTTCCCTGTCCCTAGAAACAAGGATTCGCACAGTGAAAGAAACTGACACTCTCCCTACCTAGAGTTTTCTGTCCCTAGAAAAAATGGTTTTTTAAAGCACACTATAGCACAAGGAGAATTCACTCACTGTCCTTCCCTGTCCCTAGAAACAAGGAATCGCACAGTGAAAGAAACTGACACTCTCCCTACCTAGAGTTTTCTGTCCCTAGAAAAAATGTTTTTTTAAAGCACACTATAGCACAAGGAGAATTCCCCTCACTTTCCTTCTTTGTCCCTAGAAACAAGGATTCGCACAGTGAAAGAAACTGACACTCTCCCTACCTAGAGTTTTCTGTCCCTAGAAAAAATGTTTTTTTTAAAGCACACTATAGCACAAGGAGAATTCACTCACTGTCCTTCCCTGTCCCTAGAAACAAGGATTCGCACAGTGAAAGAAACTGACACTCTCCCTACCTAGAGTTTTCTGTCCCTAGAAAAAATGTTTTTTTAAAGCACACTATAGCACAAGGAGAATTCCCCTCACTTTCCTTCTTTGTCCCTAGAAACAAGGATTCGCACAGTGAAAGAAACTGACACTCTCCCTACCTAGAGTTTTCTGTCCCTAGAAAAAATGTTTTTTTAAAGCACACTATAGCACAAGGAGAATTCCCCTCACTTTCCTTCTTTGTCCCTAGAAACAAGGATTCGCACAGTGAAAGAAACTGACACTCTCCCTACCTAGAGTTTTCTGTCCCTAGAAAAAATGTTTTTTTAAAGCACACTATAGCACAAGGAGAATTCACTCACTGTCCTTCCCTGTCCCTAGAAACAAGGATTCGCACAGTGAAAGAAACTGACACTCTCCCTACCTAGAGTTTTCTGTCCCTAGAAAATTTTTTTTTTAAAGCACACTATAGCACAAGGAGAATTCCCCTCACTTTCCTTCTTTGTCCCTAGAAACAAGGATTCGCACAGTGAAAGAAACTGACACTCTCCCTACCTAGAGTTTTCTGTCCCTAGAAAAAATGTTTTTTTAAAGCACACTATAGCACAAGGAGAATTCACTCACTGTCCTTCCCTGTCCCTAGAAACAAGGATTCACACAGTGAAAGAAACTGACACTCTCCCTACCTAGAGTTTTCTGTCCCTAGAAAAAATGTTTTTTTAAAGCACACTATAGCACAAGGAGAATTCCCCTCACTTTCCTTCTTTGTCCCTAGAAACAAGGATTCGCACAGTGAAAGAAACTGACACTCTCCCTACCTAGAGTTTTCTGTCCCTAGAAAAAATGTTTTTTTAAAGCACACTATAGCACAAGGAGAATTCACTCACTGTCCTTCCCTGTCCCTAGAAACAAGGATTCGCACAGTGAAAGAAACTGACACTCTCCCTACCTAGAGTTTTCTGTCCCTAGAAAAAATGTTTTTTTAAAGCACACTATAGCACAAGGAGAATTCCCCTCACTTTCCTTCTTTGTCCCTAGAAACAAGGATTCGCACAGTGAAAGAAACTGACACTCTCCCTACCTAGACTTTTCTGTCCCTAGAAAAAATGTTTTTTTAAAGCACACTATAGCACAAGGAGAATTCACTCACTGTCCTTCCCTGTCCCTAGAAACAAGGAATCGCACAGTGAAAGAAACTGACACTCTCCCTACCTAGAGTTTTCTGTCCCTAGAAAAAATGTTTTTTTAAAGCACACTATAGCACAAGGAGAATTCACTCACTGTCCTTCCCTGTCCCTAGAAACAAGGATTCGCACAGTGAAAGAAACTGACACTCTCCCTACCTAGAGTTTTCTGTCCCTAGAAAAAATGTTTTTTTAAAGCACACTATAGCACAAGGAGAATTCCCCTCACTTTCCTTCTTTGTCCCTAGAAACAAGGATTCGCACAGTGAAAGAAACTGACACTCTCCCTACCTAGAGTTTTCTGTCCCTAGAAAAAATGTTTTTTTAAAGCACACTATAGCACAAGGAGAATTCCCCTCACTTTCCTTCTTTGTCCCTAGAAACAAGGATTCGCACAGTGAAAGAAACTGACACTCTCCCTACCTAGAGTTTTCTGTCCCTAGAAAAAATGTTTTTTTAAAGCACACTATAGCACAAGGAGAATTCACTCACTGTCCTTCCCTGTCCCTAGAAACAAGGATTCGCACAGTGAAAGAAACTGACACTCTCCCTACCTAGAGTTTTCTGTCCCTAGAAAAAATGTTTTTTTAAAGCACACTATAGCACAAGGAGAATTCCCCTCACTTTCCTTCTTTGTCCCTAGAAACAAGGATTCGCACAGTGAAAGAAACTGACACTCTCCCTACCTAGAGTTTTCTGTCCCTAGAAATTTTTTTTTTTAAAGCACACTATAGCACAAGGAGAATTCACTCACTGTCCTTCCCTGTCCCTAGAAACAAGGATTCGCACAGTGAAAGAAACTGACACTCTCCCTACCTAGAGTTTTCTGTCCCTAGAAAAAATGTTTTTTTAAAGCACACTATAGCACAAGGAGAATTCACTCACTGTCCTTCCCTGTCCCTAGAAACAAGGAATCGCACAGTGAAAGAAACTGACACTCTCCCTACCTAGAGTTTTCTGTCCCTAGAAAAAATGTTTTTTTAAAGCACACTATAGCACAAGGAGAATTCACTCACTGTCCTTCCCTGTCCCTAGAAACAAGGATTCGCACAGTGAAAGAAACTGACACTCTCCCTACCTAGAGTTTTCTGTCCCTAGAAAAAATGTTTTTTTAAAGCACACTATAGCACAAGGAGAATTCACTCACTGTCCTTCCCTGTCCCTAGAAACAAGGAATCGCACAGTGAAAGAAACTGACACTCTCCCTACCTAGAGTTTTCTGTCCCTAGAAAAAATGTTTTTTTAAAGCACACTATAGCACAAGGAGAATTCCCCTCACTTTCCTTCTTTGTCCCTAGAAACAAGGATTCGCACAGTGAAAGAAACTGACACTCTCCCTACCTAAAGTTTTCTGTCCCTAGAAAAAATTGTTTTTTTAAAGCACACTATAGCACAAGGAGAATTACCCTCACTTTCCTTCTTTGTCCCTAGAAACAAGGATTCGCACAGTAAAACACACTGACACTCTCCCTACCTATCCTTCTCTTTCCCTAAACTAAAGGAATCCAGGTTAAGCAAGAAATAAATAAATGTCACTGTCCCTGCCTATGCTTCTCTTTCCCTGCTCCGGAACACACTACACTAGGCCGCCGTGCTGGCGGCCTTTTATAGTGTGGGGCGTGTACTAAACACCCTCAGCAATAATTGGCCACAGGCATCCTGCCTGTGGCCAATCATTGCTCTCCTCGCTGCCGGCGCTGTGATTGGCCAAGCATGCGGGGTCACAGTGCATGCTTGGCCAATCACAGCGCCTGGATGACACTGCGATGGCGTAGTGCATTGTGGGCCGTTCGCGTCACTCGAATTTGGCGCGAACGGCCCAAATCGTTCGATCTTCGTCGAACGATCGAACAGCCGATGTTCGAGTCGAACGTATGTTCGACTCGAACACGAAGCTCATCCCTACTAACCAGTGCTGGCTCTGTTCCTTTCTTACTCCCACCAAATGATACAGAATCTCTTATTTTTATAATTCTGTGTCATGGTGGATGCCCAAATCTTGCAGGATTTCGGTATTCAATATGACATACCATCCTCCCCAAGATGGCTTCATGGAGCCCATAGTAGGGGACAATTTGTCCTTGATGTCCAACCTGAATTAACAGTACAGTGCCACCTTCAGGCTGGTGGAAATTCTGCAGCCCTCACCTACCTACACACTGAACCCTGGGGTACACCACTAATAGCCTTAGACCTTTCAGAGTAAAGCCTGGTACACACGATCGGATTTTATGCAGACGAAGCGTCGGACTTTTGTCCGAAGGGCGTGTGCCTGGATTTTGTCTTGCATACAAACAGCACACAATTGTCGGCCAACAAACACAAACGTAGTGACGTACTAGGTGTTTTTTCAGCTCTTGAGCGCCACCCTTCGGGCACCTTCTACTAATGTCGCGTTTGGTGAGCATTGATTCCAAGCATGGGTGTTTGTACTTTGGACTTTTGTACACACGATCGGAAAATCAGACAACAGACCAGTGGCCGAGGAAAATTTTAAAGCATACTAGCCTACATTTGTCTGCGGAAAATCCGACAACAATTGTCCGATGGAGCGTACAAACGGTCAGATTTTCGGCCAACAGTCGGTCAACACACAATTGTCGGTCAACACATAATTCTTGACGGAAAATTTGGATCGTGTGTACGAGGCTTAAGAATCATTATCCATTACTCTCTGAATACCGTCTTTTAGACAGTTTTCTATCCATTTACAGACTGATTTTTCCAAGCCTGTAGAATTGACCTTACACATTAGCCGTGTGGGGAACTGTGTCAAATGCTTTTTGTAAAGTCCAGGTGTTTTATATTCACAGGCACTCCTTTGTCTATAAGGTTTTACTTACTTCCTTATAAAAAGAAAGCAGCTTTGTTTGATAACTTCAGTCCTTTGTGAATCTATTCTGCCTATTGCTTATACTATTGTTTCCTGTCGCATCATGGCAGCATACACCTTTGGGTTGTGGCTCCGCCCCTCACAACCTGATAGGACCGTTCAACTATTAAGCCCATAGCGGCCCCCCGCCCAGGTATTCTCTTTTTTTTTTCCTCACCTAAGACCTGACAAGGACAGCAAAGATGAAGAACCCCCCTTACCGCTTCGCCCCAGCCAGGTTTAGCCTCTCCTGGGTGGAAGTCCTATCCTGTACAGCCTCTAAATGAGCTAGATGGAAGGAACCCCACTCTGATGGTCTCAGGGGTATGTACCAGCTTTATATTACAAACCTTAAATAGGTTTTCTCTTGGCAGCGACCTCCAAGCTCTTCTGTGCACTCTGTCACTAACCTGAGACTTGTAGTTCCTCAGCATCCCAGTCTGATGAGCGCCAGCTTCCCACAGACCTTAATTGGGTGTCTATTGCGGCCTCTAGCTCTCCTGATAACCTGCATAAAAAACGGGCCTACAGCGATCTGTAGTCCCACACATGCATAGCGCCGAGCGACAGCTACTTCCACAGACAGAGAGAGGCATTCACATCGATAATTCCTATGCATGCCAGCTTCCAAGATGGCGCCGGCTCGCTCACGACGCTACGGCGCATGCGCGGTCATGACGTCATCACCGGGCGACGGCGGCGGCAGTTTTAAAAACCAAATCCTTTTCTGCTGTTTTCCTCTTGAACACTGCACCTGTCAACAGCGCTTTTCAGTGGGATAGATTGCACTATTGTCTCTTCCTTAAGGTAAGCCTCTAAAATCTATTTTCCTACTTGGTCTCACCTACCACTGCCTGCATGCTCATTCCCCACTATCTGTTGTAGGGGACTCAAGACTATATCTCTCCTCATGGAGGTCGCTGCCCCGGTAGACCATCACCAGCCTAATAGGTAAGGGGGGGGGAAGATTGGTAAGTAGTGAAGATTGAAAAAGAGAGCCTGCCACTAATGCTGTCTAAATTGGACAGCCCTATCAGGTCGGCCAGATCGTCGGACTCAAGACAAGAGCCATCTAGAAGGAGCCCAAGCCATAGACAAAGCCGCTCAGATCGCGGTAGAAGTCGCTCACGCACAAGACGAAGTCGCTCAAGTCGCAGAAGGAGCCGTTCAAAATCCTATTCACGGCACAGACACTCCTACCGGAGGTCTCCTTCACGCAGACGCTCTCCTCCCCCTCAGCATTCCCGTCCATCAGGGAACTCATGCTGGGTGTGCGGTGCCATTGCACTTCCGGACAAGCTAGCCTGTCGCACATGCTTGGACGAAGCAACCAGAGAGAGAGAGCCAAGTAGAGAACCGGCCATATTTACACCCCTGCAAATCGCAGAGTCAGAAACAAGCAGATCAGTGCAAGGCACTTCACCTGCGACTCCCTCCACATCTAAAAAGTCAGACCCCCTATCTGACAATGAGGACTTGGAGGTATCCACTGGCTTTGACTTCGCACTTATAGAACCCTTCATAAAGTCAGTGAAGGAAGCTATAGAATGGGAAGAGGAAAAAGAAACTCCACAAAAAGCGAAGAAATATTTTCCGAATCTCAAAAAAGAACCAGAAACCTTCCCATTTATAGAAGAACTGGAGGAATTAATTAAAGACGAATGGCAAAAACCTGAGAAAAAGACCAGTCTCAGCAATAGACTTGCCAAACTGTACCCATTAAAGGAATCCAGTGCCAATCCACTAGTAACTCCACCAGTGGTGGACTCCTCCCTGATGCGCCTAGCCTGGCACGTAACTCTTCCAATAGAAGATGCGACCACATTCAAGGATGTATTAAACAGAAAGATCGATCTGGATCTCAAGAGAGCCTACTTATCCGCAGGTAGTGCCTGCAGACCCGCAATAACACTAGCAGCAGTGGGAAGGGCTATCTCAAGTTGGTCCTCCAACGCTGAGAAGTTGGTAGCAGAAGGAAGAGAACAAGAGCGAGTAATCACAGCTCTCCAGGAACTCAGCCTTGCAGGCGACTTTGTCGCAGAAGCCTCTGTAGACATAATTAAGTCAACTTCCAGAGCAATGTTAAGCTCAGTGATGGCCAGGAGGGCACTCTGGCTAAAGCCATGGTCAGCAGACCCCTCCTCAAAGTCCAACTGGTGTAAAATCCCATTTGATGGCACAAACCTCTTCGGGGAGAAACTGGACTCGGCTATTTCAAAAGTCGCAGGCGGGAAGTCTGGACTCATTCCTTCAGATAGAAGGCCTAGACAACAAAGGGCACCCACATTCAGACGGAACCTCCCAGATAAATACAGGGAGGCAAAGTCATACAAGCCCGGCAGGGAGTACAGAAAAAATTGGAGGAATCCACAATCTTCCTTCCTAAAACTCCAAAAATCTAAGACCCCTACCCCGGGGGACCAGAAGTCTTTTTGAAGTTACGCCCGCCCAACCAGCCATAGTAGGAGCCAGACTAAAGGACTTCAAGCAGGTTTGGGCGGAGATAATAAGAGACCCATGGACAGTGGCTACTATCCAAGACGGACACAAATTGAGGTTCAAGAATCGACCTCCCAGGGACCAATTCATCGGAACCAGAATTCCAACATCCCGAGAAAAGAAACTCATATTGGCAGAATATGTCCAGGATCTAATCCAAAAACAGGCCATAGTGGAAGTCCCACCTCCACAAAGGGGAAAAGGTTTCTACTCCCCCCTGTTCTTGGTAAAGAAAAAGACCGGGGATCTGCGTCCCGTCCTAGACCTAAAAAGTCTCAATCGCTCAATCCTGGTGGGGACTTTCAAGATGGAAAGTCTACAATCAATCCTCCATGCCATAAATGTCGGCGATTGGATGCTCTCTGTGGATTTAAAGGACGCTTACCTGCATGTTCCCATTCACACAGCATTCCAAAAATGTCTCCGCTTTTTGGTAAATCACCAACACTTCCAGTTCCAAAGTCTCCCATTCGGGATCTCTACCGCTCCCAGAACATTCACCAAGGTCCTGCTACCAGTGATAGCTCTACTAAGGGAGCAAGGATTGAGAGTCCACCACTATCTGGACGACATCCTATTGCTGGCAGACAACCAAGAGTCTCTTCTACTCCACCGAGACACGTTAATAACCAACTTACAAAAGTTTGGGTGGCGGATAAACTGGGAAAAAAGCAATCTCCAACCCACTCAGAGAATGGTCTTCCTGGGGGCAGAACTAGATACAAAACTCAACACCATAGAACTCCCCCGAGAGAAAATTTCCATCATTATCCAGAGGACAAAGAGATTACTCTTATCCAACACACTCCCAGCCAGAGAATGTCTCAGCATCATGGGGTCACTATCAGCAACCATTCCTATGGTCCAATGGGCCCAGTGGAACACAAGACCTCTCCAAATGTAATTTCTAAGACAGTGGAACGGGGTATCGATGTCCCAACGAATCACCATCCAAAACAAGGTCAAACAATCACTATGGTGGTGGACCCGGTTGCACAACCTAAAAAGGTACAAACACATAGTCACCCCCCCTCAGGAGGTGATCACTTCAGACGCCAGCAAGGAAGGCTGGGGAGCACACTACATGCAACTCGCAGTTCAAGGCCATTGGTCTTTCGAGACACAGGATGTAGTATCGAACATCCTGGAGATGAAAGCAGCTTTCCAAGCTCTTCTAGCCTTCAGTCCCCTCCTGAAAGGGAAAGAAGTCCTACTGAGGATGGACAACAGAGTGGCAGTTGCCTATATCAACAGGCAAGGCGGCACCAAAAGCCGATCTATGATGCAGGAAGTCCGCCCAATCCTCGAATCGGCGCAAGTGAACCTATCGGGGTTAACGGCGTTATATGTCCCAGGAACGCAGAACCAGCTGGCAGACACGCTAAGCAGAAGCTTTGTTTCCAACAACGAATGGGCTCTGAGTCACCAAGCCTTTTCGCTCATAGCAAGAACTTGGGGCATGCCGGATATAGACCTGGCAGCGACGCCAGACAATGCAAAGTGCCAGAGGTACCTGACAAGAACCCCCTGCCCATCAGTGGAAGGGACAGACTGTCTTCAAACACGAGTGGAACTTCCACCTGGGTTACATCTTTCCCCCGACACCTCTCATACCGAGATTCCTCCTCAGGCTCAAGAGGTCGTCCTCCACAGTGATAGCAATCCTTCCATTTTGGCCGAGACGGCCATGGTTTACCACTCTCCTCCAGCTGAACACAGCAAAACCTTTACCGCTTCCACCAGCAGCGGACCTACTTTCCCAGGGAAAACTCCTTCATCCATCCCCGGAAAGAATGCACCTGACAGCCTGGAGATTGAAAGGGCTAGGTTCTTAAACCAAGGCTGCTCCCAGAAAGTGGTAGAAACCCTTCTTCAAGCCAGAAGATACACCACCAACAATACCTATAAGAGAATCTGGAATAAGTTTCTCTCAATAGCACAGCAACAAAACTGGAATCCATCATCTCCAACAGTTGCTCAAATCCTTGAGTTTCTCCAGCTAGGCCTAGAGAAAGGCCTCGGGTCGAGCACTTTAAAAGTTCACGTGTCAGCATTATCAGCTATGACAGGAGTCAAGTGGGCACAAGAGCCCCTAGTCATTCAGTTCCAGAGGGCATGCCTAAAGTTAAAACCTCCCAGAAAACCTTCCTTCCCGACTTGGGATCTTTCGGTAGTACTAGAAGCACTATCACAAGAACCATTTTTTCTGTTAGAAAACATCTCCTTGTGGGACTTAACACTCAAAGTCACTTTCTTAATCGCAATAACATCAGCCAAGAGAGTCTCAGAGATGCAAGCTCTACTGGCGAAAGAACCATACTTGATCGTCTACCCGGACAAAGTAGTCCTAAGACCATCTGACCGCTTTATTCCGAAGGTGTCATCCTCCTTCCACTTCAATCAAGAGATTAACCTTCCTGCTCTCCCCACAGAACAAGGGGATCCACATCCGCTGGATGTAAGAACTAACATCCTAGCCTACCTATCAACAACAAACGACCTTAGGAAGTCGGAAAACCTCCTAGTCATCCCGCACGGCGTTAGAAGAGGTCAAGCAGCAACCTCTCGCACCATCGCAGCATGGCTAGTGAAGATCATCAAAAGGACTTATTCTCTAAGTCAAATACAAATACCTGAAGGCTTAAAGGCACACTCGACAAGGGCAATTGCGACCTCCTGGGCGGCCTACTGCAGAGTGTCCTCGGAAACTATCTGCCGAGCAGCGACCTGGTCCTCAAGGAATACCTTTATTTCTCACTACAAGGTGGACTCTGCCAGATTATCCACGGCAGAGTTTGGACGAGCAATCATTCAGTCCAACACCTCCATTCCATGTAAATAAAAAAATTGTCTTTATGCTCAGACCCACCCAGTCTGCGAGTTATTCACCCAAAGGTGTATGCTGCCATGATGCGACAGGAAAATGGAAAATTGTATACTCACCTTTCCGTAATTTTCCTTTCCTGTCGCATCTTCATGGCAGCATACAGATGCCCACCTGTCTGAGGTGAGGTATATATATACTAGAATACCTGGGCGGGGGCCCGCTATGGGCTTAATAGTTAAACGGTCCTATCAGGTTGTGAGGGGCGGAGCCACAACCCAAAGGTGTATGCTGCCATGAAGATGCGACAGGAAAGGAAAATTACGAAAGGTGAGTATACAATTTTCCATTTTTCTAAGGCTACTTTCACACTGAGGTCGCTGGATGCGCTGGCGGTATAGCGACGCTATTTTTAGCGCCGCTATACCGTATCTTTTGCCGCGATTTGCGGGCGCTAGCGGGGGGATTTTAACCCCCGCTAGCGGCCGAAAATGGGTTAAAAACGCCCGCAATAACGCCTCTTTGCTGCGTTTTGCGGGCGTTTTAGAGGCACTACCCCATTGATTTCAATGGGCAGGGGCGCAATAGGAGCGGTATTTTTACCGCTCCTATTGCGCCTCAAAGATGCGGCTTGCAGGAGTTTTTTGACCCTCCTGCAAGCGCAACACTCCAGTGTGAAAGCCCTCAGGCTTTCACATTGGATACAATTGAGCGGCTTTTTTGGGGCGCATTGCAGGCGCTATTTTTAGCGCAATAGCGCCTGCAAAGCGCCTCAATGTGAAAGGGGCCTTAGGGAAGAAGAGGGAAGATCTACAGTGCCTTGAAAAAGTATTCATACCCCTTGAAATTTTCCACATTTTGTCAGGTTACAACGAAAAATGTAAATGTATTTTATTGGGATTTTATGTGATAGACCAACACAAAGTGGCACATAATTGTCAAGTGGAAGGAAAATGATAAATGGTTTTCAACATTTGTTAGACCCCTTTCACACTGGGGCAGTTTGCAGGCTAAAAATAGCGCCTGCCAACCGACCTGAAACAGCGGCTGCTGTTTCTCCAGTGTGAAAGCCCAAGGGCTTTCACACTGGAACGGTGCGTTAGCAGGACGTGAAAAAAAGTCCTGCTAGCCGCATCTTTGGGGCAGTGAAGGAGCAGTGCGTTTCTTTCTCCCTTTCTTTCTCCCTCCATCCCTCATTCATCTCAGACTCTAACCACACCCCCTTTGAGCCACGCCCATTTAAGCCACTCCCGCTACCCACCTAAACCAAGCCCATTTTTCTACTAGAGTGTGACACACCTACAAATGAATGCCCCGCCCCTAATTATAGCAAGCCTACATGCAAAATAGTGTCCCGGATTTTTTTTTTTGCAATGTTGGCAACTATGACAGTAGGAGCCAGCAAGCATGTCCAGGAGAAGATAACCGGGTGGCTGGTGAGTGAGACAGCTGGGGAGGACTGAGAGGCAGCCTGAGATGACTGAGGAGTGGCAGCCTGAGATGACTGAGGAGTGGCAGCCTGAGATGGTTGTAGGGTAGGGTGACCAGACGTCCCCGGTTTCCGGGGACAGTCTCCGGACTGAGGACACTGTCCCCGGACCAAGTCTGTCCCCGGTTTTGTCCCCGGATTCAGGGCCGGATTATAACGTAGACAGGGCATCCCATTCTGGCTGAGAAACAGCCTTGTGGCCTTGTGGCTCGGATGCTGATGCCCCTTGCTGGACAATCTCACCGCTGCTCCTGCTGCTCTATAGTGGAGCCAAAAATTTACTGTGTGGAGGGCTGAGAACAGGAGGTGAGCAGATGGCGGGGAGTCTGTTTATACACAGGTGAGGGCAGTGGGGGAGCAGGGGTCTGAGCTGATGCAGCTGCATGGAGCGATGGAGAGTCTAGCTGTGTGGGGGAAGGGCTAAGAGGTGGTGTGCCTAGCACTCTGTGTATTATGCAGTCTTGTGCCCAGCGCCCTGTGTATTATACAGTCCTGTGCCTTTTGCCAATAAAAAAAAAAAATATGTCCACGGATTTCATTTTAAAAATCTGGTCACCTTATTGTAGAGCCAGTTTGGGAGGACTGTGGAAAGTTAGCCAGGAGGGCTAGTAAAAGGGGCAGATGCAGTCAGGAGGGCTGGAGGTGCCTGAAGAGGTGGTGCTGGGATCAGTAGCCACAGGAAGGTAGCTGGACACTGGGACTTTTCTACACACCAAAGGGGCCCGCGGTCCCTGCCTGTAAAGCACTATAACTGGATCTAGCTGAGTGGCTTGTCAGATCCCCCTAAACAGTGTTCCAGCTGGGCCTGAAGAGGAGTGTATACGGACTGTATATAGTTGTGTCCCTGAAAAGTTGCTTTTGCTGAAAATTCAAGTGGACATCCCATAATACCCCTATCCCTATCCAAGTTGGAATACCCCTAATAAACAATAAAACAAAGTTGCTGGACTGTTTCCTGACTCAAGTGTGCTGTGGAAATTCGGTGTGCCTGGCTGTGCAGGGTGGGGATCCCTATTCACCAGCGGCTCCTATGGGGGTAGCGCTACAATTCTTTTTTTTAGATTTTTGATTCTTTTTATGATTCTCGTAATGACATTTTCATACTGCAGTTCTCGCTTTCAGCTCCAATATTCTTCCTCTTGTCTCCCGGTATTGTACCCACACCCAGCTTTAGATAAGATAAAACGGAATCTTCTGACAACCCATTGCCTTGAATAATACTTATACTGACGCACAGAATAGTTTTGGGTAATTATTAGGTAATCTCACTGGAGACTTTCTTTCCGAAGAAAAGACACTTGATGTCTCTCATGTTTCTTTGGAGATTAGGCCATGAGCTCTTCTTATTAATAAGGACATCTTTGTCAAAGGTGCCAGAACCATCTTTGCAGGGCTCAGGCTGTAAGTTCAGAGGATCATGTGAAAGGATCGGATCTCAGCGGGCTGAGGAATGATAGATATGTGCGATGGACTGTCATGTGTCCGCAGTATACTGTATGTTTTTACTTTCTTATTGTGCATCTTAGAGATGGCCTGAAAGGGAACCTGTTCTCAAATATATAGTCCATGTAGGGCAAAGCTACAGATCCACTTACCTTGTGTCCTCCTACGCAGCATACAGTCAGTACTCGTTATCACTTTGCTTCATTGTCTAAACCAGGGGTCTCCAAACCGCGGACCCTTTCCTTGATTTTATCCGGCCCTTGGGCCATTATTCCCCCCCACTGTCAGCAAGAGTGGGGCATAGTTCCTGACATGGACAACGGGGCACTATTCCTCCCACTGACACCAATGACGGGGCACTATTCCTCCCACTGACACCAATGATGGGGCACTATTCCTCCCACTGACACCAATGATGGGGCACTATTCCTCCCACTGACACCAATGATGGGGCACTATTCCTCTCACTGACACCAATGATGGGGCACTATTCCTCTCACTGACACCAATGATGGGGCACTATTCCTCCAACTGACATCAACCATGGGGTACTTTTCCTTCTGCTGACACCAAGGATGGAGCACTATTCCTTCCAATGACACCAACGACGAGGCACTATTCCTTCCACTGACACCAACAATGGGGCACTATTCCTTCCACTAATACCAATGATGGGGCACTATTCCTCCCACTGACACCAATGATTGGGCACTATTCCTCTCACTGACACCAATGATGGGGCACTATTCCTCCCACTGACACCAATGCTGGGGCACTATTCCTCTCACTGACACCAATGATGGGGCACTATTCCTCCCACTGACACCAATGCTGGGGCACTATTCCTCTCACTGACACCAATGATGGGGCACTATTCCTCTCACTGACACCAATGACGGGGCACTATTCCTCTCACTGACACCAATGATGGGGCACTATTCCTCTCACTGACACCAATGATGGGGCACTATTCCTCCCACTGACACCAATGATGGGGTACTATTCCACACGCTGACACCAACAATGGGGCACTATTCCATCCGCTGACACCAATGATGGGGCACTATTCCTCCATCTCTGATACCATCTATGAAGCACTATTCCTCCAACTGACATCAACCATGGGGTACTTTTCCTTCTGCTGACACCAAGGATGGAGCACTATTCCTTCCAATGACACCAACGACGAGGCACTATTCCTTCCACTGACACCAACGATGGGGCACTATTCCTTCCACTAATACCAATGATGGGGCACTATTCCTCCCACTGACACCAACGATAGTGCACTATTCCTTCCAGTGACACCAATGATGGGGCAATTTTATTCCCACTGACACCAACGATGGGGCACTTTTCCTCCCGCTGACACCAGTGTTGGGATACTATTGATCTTTTATTGAAAAGAATCAAGCAACCAATTTTTATACAAAAGTAAAAAACAAAACCATAGTACAAAACTTCAACAGAAAACAAAGGAATACACATCCATGTTCAGAATATATACAATATACACATAATCCACTACCAAAACATCCCTAGAAACTATCTACATAAAGCAGCAGAGAGGGCCTAAGAGGCACAACCCATCACCTATGTACGCAGCCATTTATCAAAAATACTGATAATCTAGGGTGATAAGAGACAGACAGCCACACCCGGGAAAGAGACTCCTGGCAGTCAGGGAGGCTTGAAACCCCTCCACGCCTTCAACCAAGCCCCCTGACCCCGCTTGTCTCTTTCAAGCTCCCGAATCTTCCCCACCTCATGCAAAATGTCACACACCACCACCTCAACAGGAAGGAGTTTTTGCCGAATGCTGACCTGACACCGTGCATTCCAGGTGAAATAACGGACTACTAGGCTAACTAAAAAAAGTGTATCCAAACAAAAAACTCCACCGGTATTGAATGCTCCGTACACCCACTCAGCATAACCCAGCCTGGAGAGGAAAGGGACACCGAGGGCCCGCCCCACCTGTTTGTACACCTCTATGTTAAAAGGGCAATGAAGCAGAAAATGATCCATAGTCTCCTCCTCATCTGCACACTCCTCCCGAGGACAGCTACGATCCATCCCACTGCGGAATTTCAAATTGCCCCGAACATAGAGCTTCCCATGGAAGCACAACCAGGCCAGATCCCTAAATTTAGGGGGTACTCTATCCAAATTAATCAGTCTTAACCCCGCCCTCAAAACTGGGCCCGGGCAATCCCTTAAGGCCAGTGGGTCATGAAAGACTTCGCTCAAGACTCGACTCATAAGGACTTTCCTTGGAACCGATCTGAGATCTTCAGCCGACAATCGCCACTGCCGCAGTAACTTCAGGCACGGAGCGACATAGGCTGGTAGCTGACCACGATGACCCCTGCGATTCTTCACTTGGCCACCTTCTTCCCAAAGTCGTAGAAAAGGCCTAAACCAAGATCTAAATGTGCCTACCCATCCAGGAGGTTCCACTGCAAGCATATTACCAATGTTAAACTTTAGAAATAGCAGTGAAAAGAAAAGAACTGGGTTGACCATACCTAAGCCACCCTCCCTCCTGGATAGGTAGGTGACATTCCTCTTGATGGGGTTCAGTCTGTTCCCCCACAGCATCTGGAAGAACACACTACTGACCCTAGCATAGAGAGACACTGGCAAGATGCAGACAAAGCTGACATACAAGAAGATCGGAATCAGGTAAGTCTTAATCAGATCAACCCTTTCCCACATAGATAACTTCCATCTCTTCCAGCTGACCACCTTAGTATTGGCAATTTCCAGTCTGCCTTCCCAGTTTTTGAGGCCATAATCGCCGGGTCCAAATTCAATGCCTAGTATCTTAATTCTTTCCTGGGGCACTGGAAAGGTGCCCGGGAGATCAAACCCCTCACCTTCCTTTCCCATCCAGAAAACTTCAGTCTTTTCCTGATTGATCTTGGAGCCTGATGCTTCAGAATACCGTGATGTCAGAGAGACCACCTCCTCCGCTTCATCCGTCCCAGTGACAATCACCGACACATCATCCGCATAGGCAACAACCCTCAATGGCGGCTCACCCGGGAGCCCCACTGGTACCCCACACAACATGCCGCTCTCTAGCCTCCTGACGAAGGGGTCGATTGCAAACACATAGAGCAGGGGACTCAGGGGACAACCCTGGCGCACCCCGGAGCCAACCCCAAAGGACTGTCCAACCCAACCATTAACAAGAGGGAAGCTTTCTGCCCCCTTATACAAGACTTTCAGCCAATCGACAAAACCACCCGGCAGACCGTACTTACTAAGGAGCAACCACAGGTACTCATGGTTAACACGATCAAAAGCCTTTGCCTGATCCAATGTCAGCAAATACTTTCCCCAGCCTGCAGCCCTGCACCGCTCCAAGGCCTCCCGGACAGCTAAAACCGCTGAGAAGGTGCTCCTACCCTGGACCGAACAGTGCTGATGGCGAGAAAGCAAAGACTCTGCCACTGACGATAGGCGCCAGAAAAATATCTTTGCCAGTATCTTTCTATCGACATTAAGAAGGCTGATGGGGCGCCAATTCTCAATCATCGAAGGATCTTTACCCTTTGAAAGAAGAATCACAGCCGAGTGCCTCATGGAAGGGGAAAGCACCCCCTCAGCAAGGCAACTGTTAAAAACCTCTACCAAATGCGGGGCCAGAATAGACTTAAAGGCTTTGTAAAACTCAGCCGTCAAGCCATCCGGTCCAGGCGACTTTTTGATGGCAAGCTGTTCAATTGCCCTCATCACCTCTTCGACTGTGATCTCCTCTGTCAAATTCATCAATGGAACATCTCCACCATTTAGACCTGGAGTAGAGTCCAAAAAGCTTTCCATCTTGTCACGATCAAGCTCTTTCCTCCCAAGAAGGTCGGCATAAAAGGACCTCACGACCTCCAGAATCCCTGACCTGGACTTTGTCAAGGAACCTGTACTGTCCTTAAGGCCAACGACCGTTTTAACAGCTACACCTTGTTTGCAGTTCTGGTAAGGGTCAGGCGAGTGGTACTTCCCATAGTCCCTCTCCAGAACCAAAGAGGCATGCCGGTCATATTGACACTTCCTGAGAAGGAGTTTCACTTTGGAGATTGCCCCAGGATCTCCTCCTCTCGAAACAAGAATATCCAGCTTCCTCCGTAAACGTTGGTAGGTCATGTATTTATTAAACTGATTTCTATTGGCTAGGCCCCTGAAGAATCCAGCGATCCTCTTTTTGGTCAGCTCCCACCACTCAGCCTTGCTGCTACAAAAGTCCAGGATGGTCACCTGTGCCTGAAAGAATTCCTCAAAGGATTGTCTAACATGTTCTTCCTTGAGTAGTGTTGAATTTAATCTCCAGATGCCCTTGCCCCTCTGAGGGGCGTCTGAAGCATTCAGTACCACAGATAGCATACAGTGATCAGAGAACTCTACTGCCTGCACCACTGGGGGCGAGAAAGCAGAGGCCTCCTTCAAAAAAAACCTATCTATCCTACTCTGACTATTACCACGATGAAAAGTGAACCCGGTGTCATCTGGGAGGTGCTTAATGTGCACATCCACAAGACCAGCATCCCTAACCATACTATTTAAAAAAACGCTATCATATCCCAGCCTGTCCTTGAAGTCCTTCCTGTCCTTGGGCCTAGTTATTGTATTAAAGTCACCTCCAAAGACCACTTGCAGGGATGTAAAAAGAAATGGCTTGATCCTTGTAAAAAGGCATTTCCTGTCCCACTTTGTGTGCGGCCCATAAACATTGATTAGGCGCAGGTCCTGCCCTCCCACAAGGACGTCTAAGACCATACATCTCCCAATCTCCACCTCAATAACCCGCCGGACAGTTACCATGCCGGTTTTAAACAACACCGCCACACCGCCGTAAGGCTCAGCCGCAAGAGACCAGTAAGATGGACCATACCTCCACTCTCTCTTGGCCATATGAATATCTGCCAAGGAGGTGAGCCTAGTCTCTTGCAAAAATAAAATTTCAGCATCTAATTGGCTGAACAAAAAGAAGGCCATAGAACGAGCTCTTACTGACTTAATGCTGGCGACATTAATTGTCACCACTTTTAACGGAGGGGGAACCGCCATTTGGGTTATTGGGTGGATTGCTTCTTAGCTCCCCTCTGCTGCTCATCACCAGAAGCCTCTCTCTTTCTAGAGGCCGCCTCAAAGTCCATTTCAGAATCGGAACTTCTTTCAGAAGAAGCTCCAGATGAAGAAATATCCCACTTGGAGGACCTATGACGGCTGGAGACAGAAACCGGAGCTTCTCGTCCCCGTTCCGTCCTCACCGCCTGCCTCTTCCGCCTCCCAACCTTCCTTCTCTCCTCCAGGTACCGCAGGTCAGCCTCAGAGATGCCCTCATCTCTTATTTTTTTCTTTAAAGTCTTTCCACAAGACTTCTTTACAGAGGAAGGGGCGCCCTTTTTAGTACACGCTGGTGGGGGGGGTGATCCCTTTAAGTCAGCCTCGGGAGGGGTAGACTCCTGGGGGGTAACAGACTCGGGGGGCACAGACTTAGAAGGTTCCGACACAAGAGGAGAGGGTACAATAGGCTGGGGGGACACAGAGACAGAAACAGAAGGAGTACTTACAGACACAGGAGGGGTGGCCACAGGAACTGGAGAGGGATCCTGAGCAGGACCAGGGGAGGGGGTCACCGCAGAGGAGGATGGTACACCAGGGGTCTCACCCTCCATCCTGTCCAGCCTTGACATGTCCTCTACTACCACCTTCTCCATATTGTGCCAGGCTTCAGGACATCTGCTGTAGGGGTGGCCAAGGCGCAGGCACAGGTTGCACCTGATCATCTTAGTGCAGTCCTTAGCCATATGACCCTGACCCCGACACACTGAACACATCAAGGCTGAACAGGAGGAGCTCAAGTGCCCCTTTTCTCCACAGCGGTGACACAGCTTCGGCTGACCAGGGTAGAACACAGTCATCCTATCCCTCCCTATGAAAGCTGAGGAGGGCAAGTGACGGACAACATTCCCATCCCTGGCCAACCTGACTGTTACCGACCATCCCCCAGTCCAGATGTTACGCTCATCATGGATTTTATTAGGTTTGGTCAAAACTTCCCCATAGTTCCTTAACCAGACCTCTAGATCCCGAGCAGGAACACTCTCATTGGTCAGGATAATGGTTATTTTTTTTACTGTTGACCTCTGAGACACCGCAACTGGGACCAGACCTTCCCATTCAGGTCTTGACCTGCACCGAGCCTCATATCGCTCCCAGAACAGGTCAAGACCCTCTGGCCTGGTGAAGCTAACCGTATAGTCCCTTGTCCCAGCTACATGTATAAAGGCATACAGGTCATTTGCACCAAAACCCATCTCCAATATCAAGTCCACCACTGCACGCCGTGCTGGAGGGATGGCACCACCTTCCCATTTCAGGATAACTACATTACGTCTTGGACCCCCAGCAGAAGCCAGAGACCCAAGACCAGATCTTGGGGTGCTCAAGGTGGCAGCTTGCAGTGGAAAACCCCGCTTGGGAGCGGGACTACCAGGAGCAGAGTGTGCCACCTGTGCAAAAGTAGGTTTATCAGGGCCAAGGGCTGACACTGAAGCCACATCACTCTGTATATTATTATTATTATTATCAACTGTATGAACTGAAATGGCAGGATCTGTAGCAGGATTGTTCATCACACTGGTACTGGGGTGATTGTTATCAGTCACAGAACTATTCAAATTCCCATCAGGAATAGTCACAGTGGCTGCAATACCAGCTGTCTCCTGATGCTGCACTGTAGAGTCCTCAGCAGCAGTGGGGCAAACAGCTTTGGACTCAGCCAAAGAAGGGTTAATGGGCTGTGCTGACACTTGCAGTCCATCCACAGAAATGACATTTTTTAAATGTAACTCTTGCTGCATTGCAGCCTCAGCAGGCACAACATTGCTGAACACAGGACTAGCAGCCTGATTGTCATTAGGCACATTGTCAGTCATGATGCTAGATGGTACAAAAACAGTTTTATCCACAACATGGGACTTAGCAGGCTTCACTTTATCAGGTACATCATCAGTAATGTCTTCCTCGTTAAACACCATCTGATCCCCCCGCATAGGAGACTCCATTACCTGGATGGCCCTCAGCATACCTCCTGAATCTTGGGAAGGCATGGGGCTACTTACCTCTCCCTGGGGGGGCAGGGGGTCAGAACTGGGGTTCTCCTCCTCCTCCACCTCCATCTTTGTCACCCTTCCAAACCTTTTGTCGTTACAAAATTTTTCTTTAAAGGGCCCATCTCTGCCTTCCATCATGGCCACGATGGTCTCCTGATGATCCACACGGACCTTGGCCAGCTGGATTTCCGGATCCATGGATCCCCGCTTCTGGCTGTGTAAGCCCTCACGTTGCCTTCGCAGGCGCTTCAACTCCGCTCTCAGCTTGTACAGCTTGTCTCTCTCCCTATTCAGGACCTTAATCCCGGCCACCACTCGCTCCCGAATGGCCTCCGAGCCTTCATCCTCACCAGGGGCAGAGAGATCGGCTTGTGCAGAGGCAGGCAGTTCACCTGATGGCCCAGGAGATGGCTGGGAGCCTCCAGCAGGAGAAGCCCCGCTGCCCTCCATGGCCTCCCCAGAAAGGGGGCCAGGGAGCTGGGATAGATTTCACCACCACTCCCCTCTCACAGAGCAGCTTCAGAGGCACCTTCCTCCTGACACACCTGTGCTCCAATGATGGGCGGGGCACTATTCCTCCCACTGACACCAATGATGGGGCACTTTTCCTCCTGCTGACACCAGTGTTGGGATACTATTCCTTCCACTGACACCAACGATGGGGCACAATTCCTCCCACTGACACCAACGATGGGGCATTATTTCTTCCAGTGACAGCAATAATGAGGCACTATTCCACCCACTGACACCAAAGATGGGTCACTTTTTCTTCCAATGAATGATCAGTGCGCTAATTACATACCTGATCGGCTATCCTCTCCTCACACTCTGTCAGTGTGAGGCGAGGAGCGCCGATTTCCAGCATCTCCGTGTTTACTCGTGACCGGCTGTGATTGGACACAGCCGATCGCATGGTTAAAGAGCCGCGGTCCTTTTCAGAGATCGGGGTCACGCCGTGTCCTAGCAATATGGCGCAGCCGCGTTCGCCGCGCTGTGTGCCCACACGGGCGTGAGAGAGTGCTTGTTCTGGGAAGCCTTCATATGACATTCACCCAGAACGAGAGCCGCACCGCCCAGCCGTCATTTGATGGTGGGCGGGCTACAAATGTTTAAAGTGTTACTAAACCCACAACAGTAAAATCTGTCTGTATAGTCAGTAAAGCATGCTTGTTATACTCACTGTGGAACTTAAGGGGTTATTCCTCTGCATTGTGTAAAAATACTTTTTTTTTCCTGTATGCACAGATCCTCCCCTCCTGCACTGTCTATCTGGGGAAGGCCCGCTAACACAGGCAGAGTAGTCAACCTGCACATGCTCAGTTGTGTCTTTTATGCTGGAGAGAACATTTACTTGTTTTCAGATAGCCAGGTCACATGATATTGGCATCACACATGTGGGCGTGTATACAGGCTATAGTGGAAATCTCCTCCTACCTCAACTCTCAGCACTGGAGGAACTGTGCAGTTTATCACTGACCATGATATACAGATCAGCCAAAAAGGTATATAGTGGCACTATTTGAATGTAAAAAGAAGATTTATAAGCTGTGGGTACTGGGGGGGGGGGCAGATGAACAATTTTCATATTACTGGGTTTAGTAACACTTTAATATAATTTTTCTGTTTTGTATTGAATTGCATGAGGTTAGCATTTTTCTGTTGTATGTTGATGTAGCAAGGTCCCAGGCCTCCTTTTGTCTAATGAGAACCTCCAGAGCCAAGAGCTGCTGTCATCCTTCCATATAGAGTGAGTTGTAAGGCATAGTGGGTGTAATGTAAGATAGATTCATGGGCGCCAGACACTTCTTGGATGCAAAGAGAATATATTTCTCTTGAACAGAACTTTGGGAGAGAGGGTTTAGGGCCAGGACACCCTTAGGTAGTTCCTTAGGTAGTTGCAATGTTAATTGGCAGACTCTGAGACTCCTACAGGAGGACAGCCATGCAGGGAAAGGCATCCAGCAAGACACCACATTTGCATGTATAGGAATGCTGTCTCCTATGGCAACAGTCTAACAGTTCCTAACACAGGTTGTATAAAAATGTATTTACTTTCTTTACAATCACTTCTTGTAGGTTCTCAACCCACTGGGCTCCCAGTCTCTCTCACTAGACTTGCTGATTCACTGCCACCGAATCCCTTGAGCCCTACCAATCTTCACTTAAGTATCTTCCCTGCTGGGTCCCTAGCTTGGCACTCCAGATACTTCTCAAGCTTCACCCCACTGGCCTGCTCGGTCCCTGGCTTGGCACACAAGGCTGCTCTGCAAGCGTCACCTCCGCTGGTTGGGTCCTTGGCTTGATACCTGCTGAAGTTTCCCGTTTCTTTACCATCCCCGGTTGGTGAGAATACTGCTCCGGTACTTGCTTCAGATACTCACTGTGGTCCCTGGTAATAAGGTGGATGGTCCCTTAGTGGCGACAGCCTCCCCTCTACCTCCGACCATGACAGGTTCTCCGGCCAGCAGAACATCACTTCTGGTTGTACTGCAAGCCGAAGTCCCAACCCTATGCTGCTCTCTTGCTTCTGGATAGGCCCTCAGACAGCCTAGCAGCCAGATGTGCCCGGGATAGGCCCAAACTACGGCCTAGCAGCCCGGGCAATACAACACACGTCCACCCAGACAGCCATCCAGGTGGCCCAGAACCTTGATCACCCGACTCCACCATAATATATAGGCTCTACCAGCAGGCCAGGGAATTTAAGAAAACCCCTGCCCATTGGCTGAGATATCCCATATACTCCTAATCTATCCTTGCTTTTCCCTTGTCTTATCTAATGCTACCAGATTCCCGGCGACCTAGTGGCAGAAGAGAGAAGGGCATCAATTCTAGACTCAGGCTGGGTTCACACTAGTGCGACACGACATCTGTCCTACTTTGGATCCGACTTTGCCCTGCGACATGAAGCCGACATATGTCCGACTTTCAATGAACGGGGATCCGATTTGGATCCCCGCCAATATCAGGCACTGTGTTTGGTATGAATCTTGAGGGGGAACTCCAGGCCAAATTTTAAATAAAAAACCGGCATGGGTTCCCCCTCCAGAGGCATACCAGGCCCTTGGGTCTGGTCTGGATTTGAAGGGGTGCCCCTACGCCGAAAAAACGGCGTGGGGGTCCCTCCCAAAATCCAAACCAGACCCTTATCCGAGCACACAACCTGGCAGGCCGCAGGGGAAGAGGGGGGACGAGAGAGCGGCCCCCCCTCCCTCCTGAACCGTACCAGGCCGCATGCCCTCAACATGGGGGGTTTGGTGCTCTGGGGCAGGGGGGGCGACCTGCGGCCCCCCCACCCCAGAGCACCCTGCCCCCATGTTGATGAGGACAGGGCCTCTTCCCGACAACCCTGGCCGTTGGTTGTCGGGGTCTGCGGGCGGGGGGCTTATCGGAATCCGGGAGCCCCCTTCAATAAGGGGGCCCCCGGATCCTGGCCCCCGCACCCTATGTGAATGAGTATGGGGTACATCGTACCCCTACCCATTCACCTGGTGGAAAAAAATTGCAATAAAAAAACCACACAGCTTTTTAAAGTATTTTATTGCACAGCTCCGGGGGTCTTCTTCCGACTTCGGGGGTCTCCGGTGTCGTCGCCGCGCTCTCCGGTTCTTTCTTCTTCTGGGCCACCGCTAACTTCTTTAGCTCTTTTGCTAGCGGAGGCTCCGGTCTTCTCCGTCGCCTTCTTCTTCTCCCGCTCTCCGGTTCTTCTCCCGCTCTCCGGTTCTTCTCCCGCTTCTTTCTTCTGCCGGCCCCTCCACTAACTTCTTGCAGCTCTTTTGCTAGTGGAGGGGCCGGTCTTCCCGTCGCCGTCTTCTTCTCTCTTCTCCTCCTCGATGTTGACGTGTCACTTCCTCCCGCTGTAATACTGGCTGTCCGCTCCGCATTAATATAGGCTTCTCATGACGTCACAGTCACATGTTCCGGGGCACATGGCCCCGGAGCATGTGACTGTGACGTCATGGGAACATGTGACTGTGACGTCATGAGAAGCCTATATTAAAGCGGAGCGGTCAGCCAGTATTACAGCGGGAGGAAGCGACGCGTCAACATCGAGAAGGAGAAGAGGGAAGAAGACGCCGACGGCGACGACGGGAAGACCGGCTCCTCCACTAGTAAAAGAGCTAAAGAAGTGAGTGGAGGGGCCGGCAGAAGGACAACGGAGAGCCGGACGAGACGACGGAGAAGACCGGGCCTCCGTTAGCAAAAGAGCTAAAAAGAAGTTAGCGGAGGCCCGGCGGAAGAAAGAACCGGAGAGCGGGAGAAGAAGAAGGCGACGGAGAAGACCGGGCCTCCGCTAGCAAAAGAGCTAAAGAAGTTAGCGGAGGCCCGGCAGAAGAAAGAACCGGAGAGCGCGGCGACGACACCGGAGACCCCCGAAGTCGGAAGAAGACCCCCGGAGCTGTGCAATAAAATACTTTAAAAAGCTGTGTGGTTTTTTTATTGCAATTTTTTTCCACTAGGTGAATGGGTAGGGGTACGATGTACCCCATACTCATTCACATAGGGTGGGGGGGCCGGGATCCGGGGGCCCCCTTATTGAAGGGGGCTCCCGGATTCCGATAAGCCCCCCGCCCGCAGACCCCGACAACCAACGGCCAGGGTTGTCGGGAAGAGGCCCTGTCCTCATCAACATGGGGACAAGGTGCTTTGGGGTGGGGGGGCCGCAGGTCGCCCCCCTGCCCCAGAGCACCAAACCCCCCTATGTTGAGGGCATGCGGCCTGGTACGGTTCAGGAGGGAGGGGGGGCCGCTCTCTCGTCACCCCCTCTTCCCCTGCGGCCTGCCAGGTTGCGTGCTCGGATAAGGGTCTGGTTTGGATTTTGGGGGGATCCCCACGCCGTTTTTTCGGCGTAGGGGCGCCCCTTTAAATCCAGACCAGACCCAAGGGCCTGGTATGCTCCTGGAGGGGGAACCCATGCTGTTTTTTTATTTAAAATTTGGCCTGGAGTTCCCCCTCAAGAGCAGCACAGCACAAGTCGCATGCCAAAGTCGGATCATGCAAGACTGCGGTCCGACTTTGATCCGACTTCAATGATAGTCAATGGGCTGAAGTCGGATCAAAGTCGGACCAAAGTAGTACAGGGAGCATTCTCAAAGTCGGACCGACATGTGTCGGACCAGTTAAGACGGCTCCCATAGGGAAACATTGATTTTTACACGTCATGCGACATGAGCTCCCAATGTCGGAGCGTTTGTCGCCCCAGTGTGAACCAGGCCTCAGGGTGAAATCAATTGATCCCTAACAATGAGCCCAGGTACTGTAACTACACCTGGCAGATAAATTTAGGAGCAACCCTGCCTTAACATCAGGGTGCTACATTGACATCTAGTGGTGGTTTTGGGTCACTGCAATTTATTTACTAATGTGGTATTGGTATCGTCCTCTGTCCTTCCCTCCTGTTTAGTGCTGGTTAGTTTAGTCCTGCCTGGACCCTCAAACTTCTTCCATGTTCCCTCAGTCAGTGTTAGTCATTGACAGAAACTGTGCTCAGGAAAATCATTGTCTTCTTATACTTCAAAAGACTTGGAAAACATCCTCTGTACTGCAAGTAGCTGAAATAAAATTGCATTGGATTCAATTGCCATTGAAGAAATAAGCTGCCTGTGGACGGTGCCAAGTCAGCAGGTGACCATACTGTCTGGACAGACTGGGTCTAAGGAAGTAACACGTTTCCCCGAAAATAAGACCTACCCCGAAAATAAGACCTAGCATTATTTTACAGGAGGGCTGCAATATAAGCCCTACCCCAAAAATAAGCCCTAGTTTAAAATGCTTGTAAAATCTATTACAGTAGTATATAATGTACAATGTGTGTGTTTCTGTCATATAATTGCAGGGAAGTGAGCTCCGGCGGGTCACAGAAGCGCAGAGCGGCGCTATAACAAAGGTATTTGGCACAATTATGTAGCACACAGACCCTTTTTCCCCTGCTTACCTCCACTTGCAGAGTAGGGCACACCATGCCACATGCCTGTATCCTCCTGGTATAAGAGGTTGAGCGGTGTTCATACAATTTTTGGGTCCTGCAGTGAGTTACCTCCTTCCGTTGGTTCTCGTCCCTAGAGTGTAGGGAAAAGTCTATTCTCTTTCCTAAAAGAAGGCCAATGTCCAGACTGTTTAAACTCCAACAGACGAGTTTATTTTTCTTGCTTGGAACTTAGTGGGGAAAAGTTAAAGATAGAGATAGAGTTGGGTAGGGATGTAGGTTCAGGCACGCAGCACCCATTTACCCTATTTTCCACTCAAGCCTGATTGGGTATTGCTCACCCGGATAGATCCCTCTCACAGTTCTAGCAGCCGGAGTGGAGCACGAACAGTTACTTTAGATTTCGTCCCCTTCAAAGACAAGTTCAGGAGATCCTCTGCCACAGAATCCTTTAGTTCCTGAATCTAGAACTCTCTAGCGCCTGCAACTTTTAGAGACCCTAAGTGCCAGTGTGGCACATCACAGGAGCTATTATGCAACTCACGGAATCCTTCCCTCTGATAGGCAACCAGGCCTCTCCTGAGACAGTGACTTCCTTCACCGATCCTCCGGACAGGTCCTCCCCTGGTTTCCTCTCTTTCAGAGCGGGCCACCCTCCCTCGGGTACCCTGGGACTCCGATGGTTTGGTTATAGACCCAGTTGAAGGTACTGGGCCTACCTGGAACACTATAGCCTCGGGCTGAAGGTGCCCAAGACTTCTTGACCAATTCACGCACCCCTGGCCAGCAGGGCCAAAGGGCGCGACTATTGCCACCAGGGGTCCCCCTTGGAATCCCCCGCCCAATCTCCCTCACCTGATGGCGTCTGCCCCTTGTGTACCCTCTCCCGGCATGCACAGCAGGTAGACCGCACCCACTGCATGGCTGCCGAGAGAGGACACCCAATCACGCTACAATGCCACCTGTGGTTCGACCCAAGACCTGAGCGACAGCGCCACCTGCAGGTCAAGGGGAACTATACACCCAGGCAACACCACAACAGAGCAGAGTCCAATCTAGAGAATCAGAAAACCTGAGCCAAACAATTGCCCAGGCTGCCCTTAAATTTAGGGCACAGCGACCCCAATTTTGTGGGGTCCGCTACATTTATATTACAGAAACACACACATTGTACATTATATACTACTGTAATAGAGTGGATTATAGTATTTTAGCTCGGTTCAAACTGGGGATTCCTGTCAGGCAGGGAGAGAGAGGGGGAGAGAAGACGGCACAGTACATGGTAAGACCTACCCCGAAAATAAGCCCCACTGTGTCTTTTGTTGCCAAAATTAATATAAGACCCGGGCTTATTTTCGGGGGAAACACGGTATGTCAATGCAGTTGAAACAGAACACATTTGGTTACTTGATCTCTGCTGAAAAACGCGATACTCAGAACCCCCAAACATTATATATGTTTTTTTAGCAGACACCCTAGGGCAGGCATGTCCAAAGTCCGGCCCGCGGCCCGGTTTTGAACGGCCCGCCTGGTTATCTACACATATATATCTTTTGTGGCCCCCGACGATCTCCCAGTGCCGGGGCCACAAAAGATATACCGTATTTATCGGCGTATAACACACACTTTTGTTCGTGTTATACGCCGATCCCTGTTGCCTGTGGGTGAAGAGGAGCGAGCGCCACCGAAATAGCCAGAGCAGAGTATACTGTGTACTCGGCTAGGCTCGGCTCCACTCGCAGTCACGCCCAGTCCCGCCATTGGACGTGTGTTATGTCCATCATATAAGCCGGGCCAAGGGGCGGGACTGCGAGAGGAGCCGAGTACAGCCGAATACACAGGACATCCGGCTCTATCTCGGCGGCAAAATTTAAAAGCTGGCTGCAGATGGACACTTGGGCACCCTGGCTGCAGATGGACATGTGGGCACCCTGGCTGCAGATGGACACTTGGGCACCCTGGCTTCAGATGGACACTTGGGCACGCTGGCTGCAGATGGACACTTGGGCATGCTGGCTGCAGATGGACACTTGGGCACTGCTGATCATTCCTGGCAATGGTGAGTGCATTCCTGGCAATGATAGGTGCTACATTCCCAGCAATGATAGGTGCTGCATTCCTGGCAATGGTGGGTGCATTCCCGGCAATGATAGGTGCTGCATTCCTGGCAATGGTGAGTGCATTCCCGGCAATAAGTGCTGCCTTCCTGGCAATGGTGGGTGCATTCCTGGCAATGGTGAGTGCATTCCTGGCAATGTGGGGTGATGCATTCTTGGCAATGGTGAGTGCTGCATTCTTGGCAATGGTGAGTGCTGCATTCTTGGCAATGGTGAGTGCTGCATTCTTGGCAATGGTGAGTGATGCATTCCTGGCAATGGTGGGTGCTGCATTCCTAGCAATTGGGGGTCTGCAGATGGGCACTAACCCTTATTTTGCTTCACAGTTCTTTTATTTAAAATTTTTAATTTTTTTTTCCTGAAACTTCCCTCTTAAATTGAAGGTGCGTGTTATACGCCAATAAATACGGTATATCCAAATAATACGCCTGAGCTCATCTCTTCACCACACACAGCCACAAAGGCAAGAGAATTCTTGCTAGGAAGTGTATTAGTGCGAACGAACATACCGAATTTTAATGGTTCAAAGAATGTCAGGCAAAATGGTCCGCCCTCGAGCATTTCACTTCATCAAATCTGGCCCTCTTTGAAAAAAGTTTGGATACCCCTGCCCTAGGGAATAAAATGGCAGTCATTGCAACTTTTTATCTCGCACTGTATTTGCGCACCAATTTTTCAAACGCTTTTTTAAAAAACAAAAACCTGTTTCATGAATTAAAAAATAACAAAACAGTAAAGTTAGCCCAATTTTTTTGTATAATGTGAAAGAGGATGTTACACTGAGTAAATAGATACCCAACGTGTTACGCTTTAAAATTGCGCACACTTATGGAATGGCGCCAAACATCTGTACTTTTTTTTACAGGTTACCAGTTTAGAGTTACAGAGGAGGTCTAGTGTTAGAACTGTTGCTCGCGCTCAAACGCACGCGGCGATACCTCACATGTGTGGTTTGAACAGCGTTTACATATGTGGCCGGGACTTACGTGTGCGTTCGCTTCTGAGCGTGAGCTACCGGGGACAGGGGCGTTTTAAAATTATTATTTTTTAATTACATTTTTTCTTTTACTTTTGTTTTTACATATTTTTTTTTTTTGATCCCTTGTAATCGGAATTGTGTGTGACAGGTCCTCTTTATGGAGAGATGCGGGGTCAATAAGACCCCACATCTCTCCTCCAGGCTGGAAAGCATGAGATCAAAAAAAAAAAATTCACTGATCTCATGCTTACCAGCCACAATTGCGGCTTTGTTTACATCTGCGACCCGGACGTGATGTCATAACGTCGCGCCCGGGCCTCCGACGGTCATAGAGACCATCTAGTCACCGGAAATCTCTATGGTCGTCATCCGGCGGCGGCCGATTCTTTCTCCAGGTCCCCGATGACACGGGAGAGCCTGGAGAAGCACCGGATGGCGGTGGGAGGGAGGGGGTGTCCACTCCCGTTGTCTGTAAGAATGATCAAGCAATGGAGCTGCCGCTTTGATCGTTCTTATGGTGTAGGGAATCGCCGGCTGAAAACGAGGATATCTGAATTGATGCCTGTAGCTGCACCCATCATTCAGATATTCCCACTGAAAGGCATATGACTGCCTTGGGCTGGAAGTGGTTAAAGATGGTTAAAGATGGTGCTTTATCAGTGTAAGACCCCATACACACTATTAGATTTTCTGCAGATTTTTGTCTTCAGATTTACCAAAACCATATAATATGAGGTCAAACCTTAATGCCCTGTACACACGATCGGATTTCCGATGGAATAAAATCTGATGGATTTTTCCATCGGAATTCCGATGAAGCTGACTTCCATCAGTCTTGCCTACACACCATCAGACAAAATGCCGACCGTCCAAAACGCTGTGACGTACAACACGTACGACGGCACTATAAAGAGGAAGTTCAAATCCAACGGCGCCCTTTTGGGCTGCTTTTGCTGATTTCGTGTTACCGCGGGTTAGTAAAAGTTTGGTGTTAGCCGATTCGCGCTTTTCAGTCCGTTACAGCGTGACAAATGTGCTATCTCCATTACGAACGCTAGTTTTACCAGAACGAGCGCTCCCGTCTTGTAATTTAGTCTGAACATGCGTGGGTTTTTCTCCGATGGAGTTCCCCACAGACGATCGGAATTTGCTATCGTTTTTTTTTTTCCATCTGTAAAATTTAACACATGTTCTATTTTTTTACACCGATGGGGCCCACACACGATCGTTTTTTCCGATGAAAAAAGTCCATTGGTCTTTTTTCATCAGAAAAACCGATCGTGTGTACGCGGCATAAGAGTTTCTTATTGGTTGCAATCAGGCAGGCCCTTGCACTACATTTGTGTTGGTAAATCTGAAGACAAAAATCTGCAGAAAATCTAATAGTGTGTATGGGGCCTAAGAAGAAGAATAACATAGTCCAATATCTGCAGCCCCCCCCCCCCCCCTCACACACACACACACACTTTTCTTCTCGCCCCTTCTCTTTCACAGCATTATGTTGGTTATTACGGTGCAGATGTTGTTTAAGCGCTTGTTATTATCCCTTGTTTGTTGAGAATGATCTCAGGCACTTCCTATAATGTACCATCAGTACGGGAACACTGCATTCCCCTGAGTGTACAGCTATTTCCTAATGCAGCCTGTGATTGTTTGTTTAATAGTCTACCCAAATACATGCCGAAAATGTTCTGATTCCAGAGATATACATTGTTTGTAAAAGGAAACCTGCACTGAGGAATTACTAAGGCTGCCATTGCTGATCTCTCCCTGACTGCCAGGATGATCCAGCAGCTTCAGTACTTTCTGACCTGGAACATATATGAGTGCGGACTTTGATACGACTTTTCATTCTTGTCCTCCATCGCTGCAATGTGTCAGGTACATTGAGCCACAGTCTGGTCTGAATAATGTGTCCGGGTGTCAGGCGGTTTGAAACCCGGACACATGAATCAAAACCTGAACTGTCCGGGTGAATCCCGGACAGGTGGCAACCCTACCGGTCAGTGGCTGACCAACATACTGAAGCTTCAGGATCCATTTATTAATCTGGCAATTAGTATTTGCAGAAGGAGGACGACAATGGGAACCTCTGACTTTCTCATTGGAGAGATATTTTAACCACTTGTCAACCGCCCACCATCAAATGACGGCGGGCGGAAGACTCTGTTATTCTGGGCAGACGTCATATGACGTCGCACCTTCCAAAGCCACTAGGGGGAGCGCGCGCGCCCGCCGCGTCACTGGGGACCCGATGCGCGTGCCCGCGATTGCCCAGTAACCGAGCAGGACCGTGGATCTGTGTGTGTAAACACACAGGTCCATGTCCTGTCAGGGAGAGGAGACCGATGGTGTGTCCCTTGTACATAGGGACAACCATCGGTCACCTCCGCCAGTCAGTCCCCTCCCCCCACAGTAACTCCCAGGGAACACATTTAACCCCTTGATCGCCCCCTAGTGTTAACCCCTTCCCTGCCAGTCATATTCAGTGCATTCTTATAGCAGAGATCGCTGTATAAATGTGAATGGTCCCAAAAATGTGTCAAAAGTGTCCGATGTGTCCGCCGCAATATCGCAGTCACAATAAAAATCGCTGATCGCCGCCATTACTAGTATAAAAAATTTAAAATGCTATAAATCTATCCCCTATATTGTAGTTGCTATAACTTTTGCGCAAACCAATCAATATACGCTTATTGCGATTTTTTGGACCAAAAATATGTAGAAGAATACGTATCGGACTAAACGGATGAAAAAAAAAAATGGATATTTATTATAGCAAAAAGTATATATAAAATATTGTGTTTTTTTTCAAACTTGTCTCTTTTGTTTTGTTTATAGCGCAAAAAATAAAAACTGCAGAGGTGATCAAATACCACCAAAAGAAAGCTCTATTTGTGGGGAAAAAACAACGCAAATTTCGTTTGGGTACAGCGTCACACGACTGCGCAATTGTCATTCAAAGTGTGACAGCGCTGAAAGCTGAAAAATGGCTTGGGCAGGAAGGGGGTGAAAGTGCCCAGTAGGCAAGTGGTTAAAGCCTCACACCTTCATTGCCTAACGCAGTCCAAACACACACGTGTCCTATTTCTCCAGTTCACATCAACGCACTGCATTGGTGTGCGCTGAAAAAAGTAGGACATATCGCATTTTGATGCAGCATTTTTAATGTACCATAATGCCTTGCATTGCTCTGCCATGCATTATGTTAAATGAACTGTCAGACTGTCGGGTTTAACCACTTCAGCCCCGGTAGGTTTTACCCCCTTCCTGACCAGGCCATTTTTTTGCGATACGGCACTGTGTTGCTTTAACGGACAATTACGCAGTCGTGCGAAGTTGTACCCAAAGATGTGGCTCCGTAACAAAATTAGCGACCTTTTTTTCCCCACAAATAGAGCTTTCTTTTGGTGGTATTTGATCACCTCTGCAGTTTTTATTTTTTGCGCTATAAACAAAAAAATAGATTAAAAAAAAATATATATAACCGTATTTATCAGCGTATAACACGCACCCTAACTTTAAGAGGGAAGTTTCAGGAAAAAAACTTTCCACAGCCCCCTGCGTATAACACGCAGGCACAGTTTACCCTCTATTTTCAGGGTAAAAAAGTGAGTGTTATACGCCAATAAATACAGTATTTTTTTACTTTCTGCTATAAAAAATTAAAAAAATCAAATTTCTTCATCGCTTTAGCCCAATATGTATTCTGCTACATGTTTTTGGTAAAAAAAATCCAGATAAGCGTAAATGAATTGGTTTGCACAAAAGTTAAAACTTCTACAAACTATGGGATAGATGTAAGGATTTTTAATTTTTTTTTGTTTTGTTTTTACTAGTAATGGCGGCGATCAGCGATTTTTAGCGGGACTGGGACGGCAAAATCTGACAACAGGTGACACTTTTTGGGGACCAGTGACACAAGTACAGTGATCAGTGCTAAAAAAATGCACTGTCACTGTATAAATGACACTGGCAGGGACGATCAAAGGGTAAGGGTACAAAATCATGTGCAACATACATTTGTTTAGTTTACTACTTGTATTGCAGATATATTAAAGCTCCTGAAGAGCGAGCGTGGTCTCGCGAAACGCGTAGGGTACTACTGATGCCTGCATATAATTCTGACATCTGTATACTATCTCTTTATATATGATTTATTTATCGATGTATGTAGATTGTTCTCTTTTCATACTGTTTGTATCGGCCTGCATCTACTGCTGTTGTGTTGCAGATGCACGACAGTTTGCAATAAATATTTTTTTTTATATACTCATGATATGTTTCTTGGCTAACCATACTCACCTCATTTAAAGTCCCAGGGCCAATCCTTTGTTTATATGTATTGTATTTGGGATGGAGGTTATGTTTGGATGATACCAGACCTTTTATTTTCTTAT
>CM055127.1:150572879-150773042 GCA_029206835.1 Rana muscosa | reverse complement strand
ATTCATTTCCCAGCTGTTGTCGGCTGTCTCCTCTGCAGAGCTTTTGCCGCTGGAGACCAGATCGGAGCAGCTTCAAAAATAGTATGTATAGCGATTTCTTCTTTACAGAGCTAGATAGGTTATAGTCTTAGGTCGTGGATGCCTGTAGATGTAGAGATTTTAGTGTTAGGGTGGACTTCCACTTTAACTGTGAATCATAGGCGTGCGCAGCCTATTGCATAAGGGTGTGCACCCCAAAGCTCAAACACAGATGTGTCTGTATATATACACACTGTGTATGTATGTATGTATGTACGTACGTATGTACGTACGTACCTACACACACACACACACACACACAGTGGAGCCTCGGATTGCGAGTAACGCGGTAAACAATCGTTTTGCAATACGAGCACTGTAATTTGAAAAATCCTAACTCGGTTTGCGAGTGTCGTCTCGCAAAACGAGCAGGATTCAGGTCAAAGCGGTGTGCAGTACCGCGTTTGGCCTGAGGTGGGGGGGGGCGCCGGAGCCAAGCGAGGCCGATCATAGCCGATCGGCGCCGTTCGGAAATACTACGTTCCCGAGCCTTTCCGAGGTCAGCCGAGCTGTCCCCGGGCCTTTCCGGATCTTTTTTGAGGCTCTCCGGCGCCCCCCGCCTCTGGTCGCATGTGGTATTGCATGCCATTGAAGTCAATGCGGAACAAATTATTTTAGTTTCCATTGACTTCAATGGGGAAACTCGCTTTGATATGCAAGTACTTTGGATTACGAGCATTCTCCTGGAACGAATTATGCTCGTAATCCGAGGTTCCACTGTGATATAGATTATATATATTGTGACAGCAGGAAGGTAAAGTCACTTGGTTGCATCCAGGGGGGTAGATATATTTCGCCCAGATTCAGGCTTTACGCCGACTTATACAACTAGGTGGAGAGTTGTATAAGCCCAGCTGAGGCTAGTGGGCTCATGGATGACTCATACCTCTAGGGATAGTGTGGGGCGTCGTGCAGACAGGGAGTTGATGAGACCAGCTGAAGCTTGTCAGCTCATTTAGGCCTCTATAAGAACTCCCAGATTCATTAGGTGTTTGCTCATGCCTGGAACCAGACCTGTGTGGACTGTCTAGGGAGAGTGAACCCCTGTGCGGTGAGACAAAGCCTGTGTGGCTATTTGCTTGGACATTTAAAACCAGGGACTTAGGGACTAGGACAGCACTAGGCTGATCCCAGTTGTTAGTTAGGAAACCTGTATGTTTACTCAGAGGTCAAGTTGACCAGGATTTATTTTATTTATGTTTCTTTTGCTTTGCTGTGTTTTGTCACTGTAAATAGAAAATAAACCGCACCTTTTTGATTTTGAAAACCACAACCTCCGTTTGCTGGGCCTGTTTTTGTGTGGGGAGCCCATCCCGGGGGTCACACACACCCGCTGCCGAGCTAACCCCCTCACAGTTGGTGGAGAACCAGTGGTAGTTTTTTTTAAGCCAGCATGGAGGAGATACTGAAACAGCTGGCTCTAGCAAATGCCAATCAACAGCAGACAAATGCAGGTTTGCAAAGGAGCCTTGCAGCCCAGCAGCAAGCTCATCAACAGAGCCTTGCAGCCCAGCAGCAAGCTCACCAACAGAGTCTGGAAGCTCAGCAACAAGCCCAGCAGCAATCTGAGGCCCGCTTCATAGACCTGTTACAGAAGCAAGAGCAGAGACTACAACAAATGGAAGCAGTAATGCAGCAACGTCCGCAGACCAGTGAGGAAAGCCGTCCCACTAATACCGCGTCCTTTGGGGTGAGTCGTTTATTGACAAAAATGACTGGAGAGGATGATCCAGAGGTATTTTTGACCACATTTGAAAGGACCGCTGAAAGAGAAAAGTGGCCTGAGGAGCAGTGGGCTGGACTGGTGGCTCCTCTGTTAACTGGTGAATCGCAGAAAGCTTACTATGACCTAGAGCCTAACCAAGCAAAAGACTATGTGATGCTAAAAGCTGAAATTTTGGCAAGGCTGGGTGTCACCCAGGCTGTCCGGGCTCAGCGTGTGCATAACTGGACTTTCCAGCTTGTAAAACCCCCCAGGTCTCAAATGTATGATCTCATTCACCTGAGCAGAAAGTGGCTACAGCCAGAGACTTTGTCCGCACCAAAGATTGTGGAACGTGTTGTAATGGATCGGTTTTTGAGAGCTCTTCCTACTGCCATCCAAAAGTGGGTAAGCCATGGAGACCCAGAGACGGCCGATGGTCTTGTGGATCGTGTGGAGAAATACTTGGCTACAGAGAACCTGACGGCCTCTTCCAGAGACACTCGGACTTTCCACCCTAAGACCAGACCATCCCCAGGGGCGGATAAGAGGATTCCAAGGGGTGAGGGTGGAGAGAGTGAGAGGGTGGGAGCTCTACCCCAAGTTTGGCGAGAACAGCCTGGGAAATCAGCGGCTCAAGAGGCGGCAAGAAGGATCGTTTGCTACCGCTGCCGGCAAGCGGGACATATTGCAGCCAATTGCCCGGTTGTGGAGGAACCCATGCAGTGTGACTTTCTGACGGGCAGACGTCAGTCGCTGTGTGCGACAGTCGCATGCACTGCCATTCGAGGAACTGAGAAACATTTATGCAAAATGTGTGTTAATGGTAGAAATGTTGTGGTATTGCTGGATTCAGGTAGCCTTGTGACCCTGATAAAGGCTGAATTAGTTAAAACAGAGGTCTCTGGGAATAGCAAGGTAGCTGTTATTTGTGTGCATGGGGACACCCGAGAGTATCCAGTGACTACAGTGTGTTTCGAGACCCCCAAAGGTACCCTCTCTCATCCAGTGGGGTTAGTATCTCAATTACCGCATGATGCCATTGTGGGAAGGGATTTTCCGAAGTTCTGGGAACTGTGGGATGATCCTGAGCCCCCCACTGGTGCCCCTATGTACCAGGAATGTGATAGCCAGAACTCCTCTGAGAGTGGTGAGGACTCTCCAGAATTTCCCTTGTCAGTATTGGCAGGGGAGACTCAAGAAACTGGAGAGGAGCCCACCTCCTCAGACGAAAACCTACCGTCTGTGGAGTTTTCTGATCTGGAGGTTCACAGGGAAAATTTTGCCACAGAACAGTTAAAAGACCCCGCCCTAATAAAGGCACGGGAAAACATAGTGGAAATAGATGGCGAGTTAGTGAACCCAGATAATACCTGCACTTACCCATACTTCAGCGTAGAGAAGGACCTACTGTATCGGGTGGCAAAAAGGGCAGAAGAAACCGTTGAGCAGCTTGTGGTGCCCAAACCTTACAGGAAGTTGGTGTTGGAGTTGGCCCATGGGCACATTCTTGGAGGTCATCTGGGGACAGAGAAAACCCGAGAGAGGGTATTACAGAGATTCTATTGGCCTGGGGTGATGAAGGACATAGAAATTATTGTTCCTCCTGCCCTGTGTGTCAGAGGTCGGCCCCGATGCCACATTTCCGTAGCCCGCTGGTCCCTCTACCCATCATTGAGGTCCCGTTTGAGAGAATCGCAATGGATTTGGTAGGTCCTATAATCAAGTCCGCTAGGGGGCACCAGTACATATTGGTTATAATGGACTATGCCACCCGTTATCCAGAAGCGATCCCTCTCAGAAATACCTCGGCCAAAACTATAGCCAAAGAGCTATCTCTTGTTTTTAGCCGGGTGGGTATTTGTAAAGAACTGCTTACGGACCAAGGTACACCCTTTATGTCCCGGGTTATGAAAGAGCTGTGTAAATTGTTCAAAGTGACGCAATTGCGTACATCTGTGTATCACCCCCAAACCGATGGGCTGGTTGAAAGATTCAACAAAACCCTAAAACAAATGTTGAAGAAAGTGGTGGATAGAGATGGAAAGGATTGGGACTGTCTACTTCCTTATTTGATGTTTGCTATTAGGGAGGTGCCCCAATCCTCTACGGGATTCTCCCCCTTTGAGTTACTGTATGGGAGACACCCAAGAGGGCTGTTGGATATTGCCAAGGAAACTTGGGAAAGTGAGAGTTCTCCCCACAGGAGTGTGATTGAGCATGTCGCCCTGATGCAAGACCGAATTGCACAGGTAATGCCCATCGTGAAGGAACATTTGGCCCAAGCGCAGTTAGCACAGCAGAGAGTGTACAACCGTGGAGCCAAGACCCGTACCTTTTCCCCGGGGGATAGGATACTGGTACTTGTCCCTACGGTTGAAAGTAAATTCCTTGCCAAATGGCAAGGCCCCTATGAGATAATGGAAAAAGTGAGCGAAGTGAATTACAAGGTCAGACAACCAGGGAGGCGAAAGCCCGAACAGATCTATCACGTTAATCTGTTGAAAGCCTGGAGGGATAGAGAGTCCCTAGTCGCAGACACTTGGTCACCAGCTCAAACTGGTTGCGTGATTCCTGAGGTTGGAATAGCAGCCACCTTGTCACAACCCCAACAACAGGAGGTTAAGGAGTTTGTGCTTCGCAACAAGGAGGTATTCTCTGAGCTGCCGGGACAAACATCTGGGGTAGAGCATGACATCATTACCCCGCCCGGTGAAAGGGTGGAGTTAAAACCCTATCGGATCCCAGAGGCCCGACGGGAGGCAATACGGGAGGAAGTACAGAAAATGCTGAACTTAGGGGTGATAGAGGAGTCCCAAAGTGATTGGTCTAGTCCCATTGTGTTGGTGCCTAAACCGGATGGGAGCTGGCGAATTTTGTAACGATTTTCGTCAGTTGAACAAAGTTACAAAATTTGACACCTACCCCATGCCACGTATAGATGAGTTGATCGACCGGCTGGGAACAGCCCGATACATGACGACTCTTGACCTCACAAAAGGGTATTGGCAAATCCCCCTGGCCAAGTCGGCCAAAGAGAAAACCGCATTTGTAACCCCAGACGGGGCGTTCCAATATAAAAGAATGCCGTTCGGGTTACAGAATGCGCCGGCCACATTCCAGCGGAAAATGGACCAGATGCTGAGGCCCCATCGGAAGTATGCTGCGGCTTACCTGGATGACGTAATTGTCCATAGCACAGATTGGGCCTCACATCTGCCAAAAGTGCAAGCAGTCCTGGACTCTGTTCGGGAAGCGGGGTTTACGGCTAACCCCAAGAAGTGTACCATTGGGCAGGAGGAGGCCAAATATCTTGGGTACACCATTGGGAGGGGAGTAATAAAACCCCAACTCAACAAAGTCGAGGCCATCCAGAGTTGGCCACGTCCCAACAGCAAGAAGCAGGTACGAGCCTTTCTGGGAATCGCTGGGTATTATCGGCGATTCATTCCCCACTTTGCTTCTAAGGCTGTGCCCCTAACCAACCTGACGAAGGGGAAAGGGTCGGTCATGATTAAATGGACCCCCGAGGCTGAGGCAGCATTCCAATTCTTGAAACAAGCCTTATGTAGCCAGCCAGTGTTGTACTCACCCGACTTCTCTAAAGACTTTGTCGTACAAAGTGATGCGTCAGATGTGGGGTTAGGAGCAGTATTGTCCCAGGTCTGGAACGGGGAAGAGCACCCAGTCATTTACCTCAGCAGGAAGTTGAAGTCCCATGAGGTAAATTACGCCACCGTTGAAAAGGAGTGTTTAGCGGTGAAGTGGGCTCTAGATTCCCTTCGGTACTACCTGCTAGGTAGGCACTTTGACATGGTTACGGATCACGCTCCGTTAAAGTGGATGGCTCAAAACAAGGAAACAAATAGAAGAGTGAATAGGTGGTTCCTGGCCCTCCAGGAATTCAACTTCACAGTAAAGCATCGCCCTGGCGTTCAAATGGGGAATGTGGATGCTTTGTCTCGAGTACATGAATGCCTGATTGCTGGTGTTCCAACCCCGAGGTTAAAACAAGAGGGGGGGGTATGTGACAGCAGGAAGGTAAAGTCACCTGGTTGCATCCAGGGGGGTAGATATATTTCGCCCAGATTCAGGCTTTACGCCGACTTATACAACTAGGTGGAGAGTTGTATAAGCCCAGCTGAGGCTAGTGGGCTCATGGATGACTCATACCTCTAGGGAGAGTGTGGGGCGTCGTGCAGACAGGGAGTTGATGAGACCAGCTGAAGCTTGTCAGCTCATTTAGGCCTCTATAAGAACTCCCAGATTCATTAGGTGTTTGCTCATGCCTGGAACCAGACCTGTGTGGACTGTCTAGGGAGAGTGAACCCCTGTGCGGTGAGAAAAAGCCTGTGTGGCTATTTGCTTGGACATTTAAAACCAGGGACTTAGGGACTAGGACAGCACTAGGCTGATCCCAGTTGTTAGTTAGGAAACCTGTATGTTTACTCAGAGGTCAAGTTGACCAGGATTTATTTTATTTATGTTTCTTTTGCTTTGCTGTGTTTTGTCACTGTAAATAGAAAATAAACCGCACCTTTTTGATTTTGAAAACCACAACCTCCGTTTGCTGGGCCTGTTTTTGTGTGGGGAGCCCATCCCGGGGGTCACACACACCCGCTGCCGAGCTAACCCCCCCACAATATATATATATATATATATATATATATAGACAGTGTCAGTGTCAGTAGAGCAGTGGACAGTGTCCACAATGTCAGTAGGGCAGAGATTGATGTTAGTAGTTTATTTTAATAATGTTATTATTTTTACTCTTTTACATTTTATTTATTTATTTAATTTTTTATTTACCCTGTATTTTTTTTTCCAATATTTTTTTCCAATAATTTTTATTTGTTTTTACATTTTTTTAGGAGCCCCATTGGGGGGCTTTGGTGAAATATCAGGGATCTAAACAGACCCCTAATGTCTCACTTTAGACACAGAGAAAGGGAGTGTTTGTCCTCAGTCCCTTTTTCTCTGCAGCCAAGCAGCAGGGGAAATCTGCGCAGCACATGGCGAATAGGGTGTGCCCAGGCACACCTGGCACACCCTGTGCGCACGCCTATGCTGTGAATATTTGCCCTAGAATTACTGCTCTCACTCTCCATTAGCTCTCCATTCGTTTCTTCGTTGGTCACAGGGAAAGTGGCAATGAAAACCCAAAAGTGACGTTATACACATTTTTTACTTTACAGCTAGGGGAGATCATTGAATAGATATTCACTGGTCTCCCTCCCCTCCACCCAGTGACACCTGCCATGTGGGTCCCAGGTGGGACAGCGGAGCCTGGGAAGTATGGTTGGGGGGTCATTCTGGGGGGGCAGACTTTGGGGGTCACAGATAGCAATCAGGCAGCTGTACGGCCGCCGGATCATTTTAATTTTAAAGATGACAGTTGGCTTGTGAAGTGTACAGTAGATACACACCTTGGGGAGTGGGTGTAACCCCCCCCCCACTGCCACTTCCATAAGACATACAGTGGTGGCAGTAATAGGGTTAAGGACTTTTCAAATGAAATTAGTTGGCGGCGAGAGAAAGTGTTCTGAGGAGTGATTTTCATGCGAACGTTCCAATGAAATTCTGTGTGTTCACCCAGCTTAGCTCTATGGACTGGAGCAAGCTTGTACCAATGAGGTGTGATGACCCCTGACAATCACAGGCTTGTCCCAGGCAGCAACTCATAAAATATCAAACAAAGCCGTGGAAATTACCCAATCAAAAACAGCTGAGCAATGGCAGCTCCCATATTTTATCTTGACCTGTAGACTTTTAATCCTGTAATCTGCAAATGAACAGAAATGATGAAACTATAAAAACAAACTGATCCATGTGAAGCAGAAGCGGGATGACTCAAGTCTAGGAACACACATATCAGTATTAAATTGTGGGAGAGGTGGGGAAAACTCTCTGATGAAGTTATGGACTGGCAGGACATGTCTGAAGTCAACAGGGAAAATTGGAAGGGGTATTGCAAAATCATTTGGCATTATTTCCGTGCAGACGAGATTGAGATTAAACACACGCATTCACAGCTCACAGCAATGGAGGAGATCAATGAGAAGACCGTGTGATATCTTATTCCCAACGTCAGCCAGCTTGGCACACCAGTCAGCTATGAACACAATGAAACAAGACAGGGCATTAAATCCTTTGCTTGCCAACAGGGATGAGCCGAACACCCCCCTGTTCGGTTCACACCAGAACCTGCGAACAGACAAAATGTTCGTGTGAACTTTAGAACCCTATTAAATACAATGGACTCCAACGTTCGAAATCTAAAGTGCTAATTATAAAGGCTTATATGCAAGTTCTTGTCCTAAAAAGTGTTTGGGGACCTGGGTCCTGCCCCAGGGGACATGTATCAATGCAAAAAGAAGTTTTAAAAACTGAAGTTTTTTCGGGAGCAGTGATTTTATTAATGCTTAAAATGAAAAAATAAAAGTGAAATATTCCTTTAAATTTAGTACCTGGGGGGTGTGTATGATATGCATGTAAAGTGGCGCATGTTTCCCGTGCTTAGAACTGTCCCTGCAAAAAATGTCATTTTTGAAGGAAAAAAAGTCATTTAAAACTCACTCGCGGCTATTAATGAATTGTCGGCTCCCGTCAATACATACAAAAGTCATTGATAAAAAAAAAAGCGTGGGGGTCCCCCAGAATTCAATTACCAGGCCCTTCAGGTCTGGAATGGATATTAAGGGGAACCCCGCCGAAAATGTAAAAAAAAATGGCGTGGGGTTCCCCCAAATATCCATACCAGGCCCTTCAGATCTGGCATGGATTTTAAGGGGAACTCCACCCCAAATTTAAAAAAAAAATGGCGTGGAGTCCCCCCAAAAATCCATACCAGACCCTTATCCGAGCACGTAACCTGGCCGGCCGCAGGGGAAGAGGGGGGGGGCGAGAGAGCGGCCCCCCCTCCCTCCTGAACCATACGAGGCCACATGCCCTCAACATGGGGAGGATGTCCCCATGTTGATGGGGACAAGGGCCTCATCCCCACAACCCTTGCCTGGTGGTTGTGGGGGTCTGCGGGCGGGGGGCTTATCGGAATCTGGAAGACCCCTTTAACAAAGGGGACCCCCAGATCCCGGCCCCCCCGTATGTGAATTGGTAAGGGGTACATTGTACCCCTACCATTTCACGAAGAAAGCGTAAAAAAATGTAAAAAAAAATAAAAACACACAAACACCTTGAAAAAGTCCTTTATTAAAAAAAAAAAAAAAAAACACATTCCAGCGATGAAATCCAGTGTCCCGGGGCGATCCGATGTCCAGCGCTGTCCGTCATTGGTTTTGCCTGAGCGGACCTGATGGGGAACTTTCTTCTCAGTGTTTTAAATGTATAGACCCGCCCCTTCTAAAGTTCCCCATCAGGTCCGCTCAGCGGACCAGATGCGGAACATGAGAAGGGGCGGGTCTATACATGTATTACCAAAGTGAGAGAAGTTCCCCATCAGGTCCGCCCCCTCGGTATGTCGGACCCGCCTACGTCATTGGCTTGAGCGGGGAACTTCCTTCACTGTGTAAATTTAAATTACACAGTGAAGGAAGTTCCCCGCTCAAGCCAATGACGTAGGCGGGTCCGACATACCGAGGGGGCGGACCTGATGGGGAACTTCTCTCACTTTGGTAATAAATGTATAGACCCGCCCCTTCTCATGTTCCGCATCTGGTCCGCTGAGCGGACCTGATGGGGAACTTTAGAAGGGGCGGGTCTATACATTTAAAACACTGAGGAGGAAGTTCCTCATCAGGTCCGCTCAGGCAAAACCAATGACGGACGGCGCTGGACATCGGGATCGCCGCGGGACACTGGATTTCATCGCTGGAATGTTTTTTTTTTTCCTTTTTTAATAAAGGACATTTTCATGGTGTTTGTGTGTTTTTTTTTACATTTTTTTACGCTTTCTTCGTGAAATGGTAGGGGTACAATGTACCCCTTACCAATTCACATAGGGGGGGCCGGGATCTGGGGGTCCCCTTTGTTAAAGGGGTCTTCCAGATTCCGATAAGCCCCCCGCCCGCAGACCCCCACAACCACCGGGCAAGGGTTGTGGGGATGAGGCCCTTGTCCCCATCAACATGGGGACATCCTCCCCATGTTGAGGGCATGTGGCCTGGTACGGTTCAGGAGGGAGGGGGGCCGCTCTCTCGTCCCCCCCTCTTCCCCTGTGGCCGGCCAGGTTACGTGCTTGGATAAGGGTCTGGTATGGATTTTTGGGGGGACTCCACGCCATTTTTTAAAAAATTTGGGGTGGAGTTCCCCTTAAAATCCATGCCAGATCTCAAGGGCCTGGTATGGATATTTGGGGGAACACCACACCATTTTTTAAAAAATTTGCGGCGGGGTTCCCCTTAATATCCATTCCAGACCTGAAGGGCCTGGTAATTGAATTTGGGGGAACCCCCACGCTTTTTTTTTATCAATGATACCGGGAGCCGACAATTCATTAATAGCCGCGAGTGAGTTTTAAATGACTTTTTTTCCTTCAAAAATGACACTTTGTGCAGGGACAGTTCTAAGCACGGGAAACATGCGCCACTTTACATGCATATCATACACACCCCCCCAGGTACGAAATTTAAAGGAATATTTCACTTTTATTGTTTCACTTTAAGCATTATTAAAATCATTGCTCCCGAAAAAACGGCCGTTTTAAAAAAAAAAAAATTGCATTGATATATGTCCCCTGGGGCAGGACCCGGGTCCCCAAACACTTTTTAGGACAATAACTTGCATATTAGGCTTTATAATTAGCACTTTAGATTTCTCCCATAGACTTTTCGAATTTGCCGCGAACACCCCAATTTGTTCGCTGTTCGGCGAACAGGCGAACAGGCAATGTTCGAGTCGAACATGAGTTCGACTCGAACTCGAAGCTCATCTCTACTTGCCAAGTAGCAAATTAATTTAATACTACAATCCTAAAACGGATTGCAGTGCCATTTAGTGCTCAAAAACATCAATAAACCAAACAATCATAAAGTGATAAAGTTCATATCAACTTAATATATAACCTTCGATCTCACACATGTTCTCATGTAGGAGGTATTCTAGCAATTTAATTTTGCTAGCAGCCAGCACCGATACCTCTCAAATGTCCGTCATTCAGAAGGACTATCCCCCTTTTGGAACTAAATTCCTCTGATACCCCAGATGACGTCTAAGGAGACTAAACGCAATTGGTGAATCATACCAACAACATTGCACCATTCCCAATCTCCAGCTTTTTATATACTACTGAAATGTAAGTGTTCCTGTTTACCCTTTTTTTTTAAACTCCTCAAATGTTATCACACTATGTGGTATCACTCTTTAATTTATGGTCATATCGTATGAATACGTGGATTTTCGTTGATCCTCCTTTATGAGAACTCCACCACATATACTGAGTAGTGATGAGCCGAACACCCCCGGGTTCGGTTCGCACCAGAACCCGCGAACGGACCGAAAGTTCGCACGAACATTAGAACCCTATTAAATACAATGGATGTGAACGTTCGGATTCTAAAGTGCTAATTATAATGACTATTATCCATGTTATTGTCCTAAACAGAGTTTGGGAACCCGGGTTCTGCACCAGGGGACATGTATCAATGCAAAAAGAAGTTTTAAAAACGGACGTTTTCCGGGAGCAGTTATTTTAATGATGCATAAAGTGAAAAAAAAAAAGTCAAATATTCCTTTAAATATTGTACCTGGGGGGTGTCTAAAGTATGCCTGTGAAGTGCCACGTGTTTCCCGTGTTTAGAACTGTCCCTGCACAAAATAACATTTCTAAAGGAAAAAAAAGCCATTTAAAACTGCTTGCGGCTTTAATGTAATGTCTGGTCCCGGTAATATGGATGAAAATCTTTAAGAAAAATGGCATAGCTATCCCATCAAACCCCCCCCCCCTACCCCAGCCTATTACCAGCCCCTTTGGGTCTTGTATGGATATTAAGGGGAACCCCGCACACAAAATAAAAAAGGCCCTATATACTCTGAACAGCTGTATACAGGCGGTGCATAGAAGACAGGGACTGTAGGTTTGTTCTTATGTAGAATCTGTTTGTAATTTTGAACAGCTACATTGTTTAAGTCTAGCTCCATGCCAAATTCCTTTTTTTAAGCTTTTTGGAAAACATAGGGAAGGGTTATCACCCCTGTAACATTTTTTTTTGCTGTCTGTGCCCCTGTTCAGAACATTTCACCTCACTTTGCGTCCCAATGACAACTGTTTTTGAAATGTGGTGTTTTTATTGAAACAAGGATTGGTGATAAAGCATCAGTAGAGAGGAGACACCTTTCTCCCATATTAATTCTTACAGGAGAGAATTTTCCTTCCAAGGGGTAGATTTCCTCTCACTTCCTGTTGTCTTCTTCCGTTTGCAAGTAGTAGTCGTTTGTAAGTTGGATGTTTGAAAGTAGGGACCTGCCGTATATACTCTGCAGAAATTGGCCCCTTAGGTGTTGGTGTTGGCACAACACTGTAAGCACTCACAGTTACTCTTGGTGGGTGCTGGAACGCCCTGCTGTCAACTATTATATCAGGAATTGTAATAACATATAATTGTTGATCAGTGGTAGTAAAAATTGGGCCTTTGATGGTGGTGCTGGTGCCACAACACTGTAAGGCCTGACAGTTACTCTTGGTGGGCGCAGCAATGGGCCCTGCTGTGAATTATTAGATCAATAATTATAGTTGCATGCCCCTGTTGAACAGGGGCTGAAAAATTGGGCCTTAGGCACTGGTGGCACAACACTACAACCCCTCACAGATACTGTACTTGGAGCACAGCAATGAGCCCTGTTGCAAAGTATTGCTTCAAAAATTGTAATGACACGCCCCTGTTAAACAGGGGCTGAAAAATTGGGCCTTAGGCACTGGTGGCACAACACTACAACCCCTCACAGATACTGTACTTGGAGCACAGCAATGAGCCCTGTTGCAAAGTATTGCTTCAAAAATTGTAATGACACGCCCCTGTTAAACAGGGGCTGAAAAATTGGGCCTTAGGCACTGGTGGCACAACACTACAACCCCTCACAGATACTGTACTTGGAGCACAGCAATGAGCCCTGTTGCAAAGTATTGCTTCAAAAATTGTAATGACACGCCCCTTTTAAACAGGGGCTGAAAAATTGGGCCTTAGGCACTGGTGCCACAACACTCCAACCCCTCACAGATACTGTACTTGGAGCACAGCAATGAGCCCTATGGCAAATTATTGCTAAACAAAATTGTAATTACACGCCCCTGTAAAACAGGGGCTGAAAAATTGGGCCTTAGCCACTGGTGGCGGCACCCATAAACAAAAATGATCTTCCAAGCTATCATCATCAATCGTATCATTGAGGACTCGGAGGAGGAGGATAGCCAGTCAACATAACAGCACAGGCACTCAGCATCAGCATCAGTCTTGAAGGGATGTGACATGTTAAAATCAATTAGTCTGTTATATCAGCATCAGGTGTGTGGTAGCTGGTGGTGATCCAAGACTGGTTCATCTTGATGAAAGTCAGTCGATCAACCGAGTCGGTGGACAGGCGCACCCTGTGATCCGTGACAAATCCTCCAGCAGCACTGAATGTGCGTTCCGAAAGAACGCTGGATGCAGGACAGGCCAGTAGCTCAATTGCATACTGTGCAAGCTCTGGCCAGTGATCCATCCTCAAGACCCAGTAAGCCAGAGGATTTTCGGTGGGGAAGGTGTCCAAGTCTGACCTTGCCCCTAGATATTCCTGCACCATGTTTATCAGACGCTGGCGATGGTTGCTGGAACCGATCATACTTTGGGGCTGCGGACTAAAGAATTGTCTGAACGCATCGGTCAGACGGCCACCTTCCCCACCGCTCCTTCTTTGACTGGCCGAAGCCTCAGCAACTCGTTGTCCAGGACCAGGAGTTTGTAACCTCCCAGTCTCTGGGAACGCGTTGCACAGACCTTTCTGCAAGGCCTCCCGGAGTTGTCTCATCCTCTGCTCCCTCTGCGACGGTAACATAAGGTCCGCAACCTTACCCTTGTACCGTGGATCAAGGAGAGTGGCCAGCCAGTAATGGTCCCTCTCCTTGATCCGAAGAATACGAGGATCCTTCCGCAGACTTTGCAGGATCAGGGAGGCCATGCAGCGTAGGTTTGCTGAGGCATTCGCTCCGGAGTCCTCTGGGTCACTAAGGACGACATGATCCGCAGCCACCTCCTCCCAGCCACGTACAAGTCCACTGGTTTCTTGGGACTGTAAATCATCCCTAAAAGACTGCTGCTGATGATGCTGAGTGCCAGCCTCCACCTCCATGCTGACACAATCCTCCTCCTCCTCCTCCTCCTCCTCTTCCTGTGCGATGGGTGGGACAGAAGGAACACTGTCTGGGTAAAGGGGGCCTTGAGAGGCAAGGAAGTCCTCCTCTTCCTGCCTCTGTTCTGCCTCAAGTGCCCTGTCCATTATTCCACGCAGCGTGTGCTCCAACAGGTGGACAAGAGGTACAGTGTCACTGATGCATGCACTGTCACTGCTCACCATCCTCGTGGCCTCCTCAAATGGTGCCAGGACAGTGCATGCATCCCTGATCATGCCCCACTGGCGTGGAGAAAAAAAACCAAGCTCCCCTGACCCTGTCCTGGTGCCGTAGTCGCACAGGTACTCATTGATGGCCCTCTGCTGCGTGTGCAGCCGCTGCAGCATGGCCAACGTTGAGTTCCACCTGGTGGGCATGTCACATATAAGGCGGTTCTTGGGCAGGTTCAACTCCTTTTGCAGCTCAGCCAGGCGAGCACTGGCATTATAAGATCTGCGGAAATGCACACAGACTTTCCTGGCCTGCCTCAGGACATCCTGTAAGCCCGGGTACCTGCCCAAGAACCGCTGCACCACCAGGTTAAGGACGTGAGCCACACAGGGCACATGGGTCAGTTGTCCCTGTCGGAGGGCGGAGAGGAGGTTGGTGCCATTGTCGCAAACCACCATTCCTGGCTTAAGCTGGCGTGGCGTCAACCACCTCTCGGCCTGGCCCTGCAGAGCAGACAGGACCTCTGCCCCAGTGTGGCTTCTGTCCCCCAAACACACCAGCGCAAGCACGGCATGGCATCTTTTTGCCTGCGTACTTGCGTAGCCCCGTGAACGGCTACGGAGCACCGCTGGTTCATAGGACAAACCACAGGAAGAGGCCATGGAGGAAGAAGAAGAGGAGGGGGTGGAGGAGAGAGGTGTGTCACAACCAGTAGTAGCATTTTGGAGGCGTGGCGGTGGAACAACCTCCAACACTACTGCACCTTGTCCTGCATCCTTCCCAGCTGCCAAAAGAGTGACCCAATGGGCCGTGAAAGAAAGGTAACGTCCCTGTCCATGCCTGCTGGACCATGAGTCAGCGGTAATATGCACCTTACCGCTGACCGCCCTGTCCAGCGAGGCCAAGACATTGCCTTCCACATGCCGGTAGAGAGCCGGAATAGCCTTCCGTGAGAAAAAGTGGCGTTTGGGAACCTGCCACTGAGGAACCACACATTGCACAAACTCACGGAAGGGGGCCGAGTCTACCAACTGAAAAGGCAGCAGTTGAAGCGCTAGCAATTTAGCCAAGCTAGCATTCAACCGCTGGGCATGTGGATGGCTGGGAGTGAACTTCTTTCGACGGTCCAGCAGCTGGGGCAGGGAAATTTGCCTGCTAGAATCGGACGTCGGTGTACTGCTAGCAGAGTGGCCGCAAGTACTTGGCTGTGACACACCTAATTCTACACCTTCATTCCTCTCAGTGCATGTTTCAGAGAGGACTGAAGTTATAGTGGGGTTGGAGATCCCAGCTGATGCGGTGCAAGGAGAGGTCCGCTTTGTTCTTTGGTGTGGGTCTTTGAGGTAGGCTTGCCAACGAGCTGCATGGCAGGTCAACATATGTCTGGTCAGGCATGTGGTACCCAAGCGGCTGATGTTTTGGCCACGCGATATACGCTTGAGACATATGTTGCAAACAGCAGCTGTGCGATCTGATGCACTAGCCTCAAAAAAGGCCCACACCAAGGAACTTTTTGAATGACGGGCAGAGGCAGCGCCCTGCACAGGCGGAGCTCTGCGGTGTGATTCCGTCGGTGTACTGCCCTTACGCTGGCCACCAAAGGGCATCCTGCCTCGTTGGAGATGTGCCTCCTCCTCATCCTCCTCCTCCTCCTCTCTCCTATTAGGCACCCACGTGGAGTCAGTGACCTCATCATCCCCTCCCTCCTCATCACTGGAGCCAATCTGGCAGTATGCTGCAGCTGCTGGAACATGACTGCCAGATTGGTGTCCTTCTTGAGCATCCACTCTGTCTGCTCTCACGCTACTGCCTTCCTGTAGCTGGGTTTCATCATCAGACCCTTCGAAACGCTGGGCATCCTCCTGGAGCATGTACCCAACACTGTGCTCAAACAGTTCGGGGGACTCCTCAGGAGGAGGACATGGTGGGTCTAGGGAAGGAGTGACTGATGATGAGTCTGACATTGATACCAGGGAAGAGGACGCTTTGGCAGCTGCTTTGCCAGTACCCTGAGCCTGGGTGAGAGAGGATGAGGAGGGGGCTTGGTCATCCACTCTACCAAGTCTTCGGCATGATGTGGCTCAACATGTCCAGCTGCCGAAAAGAAGGACAAGCGTGTCCCATGGCCATGTGCTGATGACAATGCACCGCGTCCACGACCAGCACTGTTGCCCCCAGACACAGAGCCTGCTTGCCCTCTTTTATTGCCTCCTGACTGTCTGCCTCTCCTTGTTTGCCTTCCAGACATTCTAATAGATGGCCTGCAGGGAGATGGGAAAAAAGCAATAAGGGCTACCTTCAGGTGTCCTTCTCTGTCCCTTTACTTAAGGATTTCTAAATATGGTTGAGGATGATTGCTTTTGCACAGAATAGCACAACGACAATTTCCCTGACTGTCCAAAAAACAAGGATTTCAAAGATGGTTGATGAGGAATGCTTTAGCACACTATAGCACAAGGAGAATTCCCCTCACTTTCCTTCTTTGTCCTAGAAACAAGGACTCGCACAGTGAAAGAAACTGACACTCTCCCTACCTAGAGTTTTCTGTCCCTAGAAAAAATGTTTTTTTAAAGCACACTATAGCACAAGGAGAATTCCCCTCACTTTCCTTCTTTGTCCCTAGAAACAAGGACTCGCACAGTGAAAGAAACTGACACTCTCCCTACCTAGAGTTTTCTGTCCCTAGAAAAAATGTTTTTTTAAAGCACACTATAGCACAAGGAGAATTCCCCTCACTTTCCTTCTTTGTCCCTAGAAACAAGGACTCGCACAGTGAAATAAACTGACACTCTCCCTACCTAGAGTTTTCTGTCCCTAGAAAAAATGTTTTTTTAAAGCACACTATAGCACAAGGAGAATTCCCCTCACTTTCCTTCTTTGTCCCTAGAAACAAGGACTCGCACAGTGAAAGAAACTGACACTCTCCCTACCTAGAGTTTTCTGTCCCTAGAAAAAATGTTTTTTTAAAGCACACTATAGCACAAGGAGAATTCCCCTCACTTTCCTTCTTTGTCCCTAGAAACAAGGACTCGCACAGTGAAATAAACTGACACTCTCCCTACCTAGAGTTTTCTGTCCCTAGAAAAAATGTTTTTTTAAAGCACACTATAGCACAAGGAGAATTCCCCTCACTTTCCTTCTTTGTCCCTAGAAACAAGGACTCGCACAGTGAAAGAAACTGACACTCTCCCTACCTAGAGTTTTCTGTCCCTAGAAAAAATGTTTTTTTAAAGCACACTATAGCACAAGGAGAATTCCCCTCACTTTCCTTCTTTGTCCCTAGAAACGAGGACTCGCACAGTGAAAGAAACTGACACTCTCCCTACCTAGAGTTTTCTGTCCCTAGAAAAAATGTTTTTTTAAAGCACACTATAGCACAAGGAGAATTCCCCTCACTTTCCTTCTTTGTCCCTAGAAACAAGGACTCGCACAGTGAAAGAAACTGACACTCTCCCTACCTAGAGTTTTCTGTCCCTAGAAATTTTTTTTTTTTAAAGCACACTATAGCACAAGGAGAATTCCCCTCACTTTCCTTCTTTGTCCCTAGAAACAAGGACTCGCACAGTGAAAGAAACTGACACTCTCCCTACCTAGAGTTTTCTGTCCCTAGAAAAAATGTTTTTTTAAAGCACACTATAGCACAAGGAGAATTCCCCTCACTTTCCTTCTTTGTCCCTAGAAACAAGGACTCGCACAGTGAAAGAAACTGACACTCTCCCTACCTAGAGTTTTCTGTCCCTAGAAAAAATGTTTTTTTAAAGCACACTATAGCACAAGGAGAATTCCCCTCACTTTCCTTCTTTGTCCCTAGAAACAAGGACTCGCACAGTGAAAGAAACTGACACTCTCCCTACCTAGAGTTTTCTGTCCCTAGAAAAAATGTTTTTTTAAAGCACACTATAGCACAAGGAGAATTCCCCTCACTTTCCTTCTTTGTCCCTAGAAACAAGGACTCGCACAGTGAAATAAACTGACACTCTCCCTACCTAGAGTTTTCTATCCCTAGAAAAAATGTTTTTTTAAAGCACACTATAGCACAAGGAGAATTCCCCTCACTTTCCTTCTTTGTCCCTAGAAACAAGGACTCGCACAGTGAAAGAAACTGACACTCTCCCTACCTAGAGTTTTCTGTCCCTAGAAAAAATGTTTTTTTAAAGCACACTATAGCACAAGGAGAATTCCCCTCACTTTCCTTCTTTGTCCCTAGAAACAAGGACTCGCACAGTGAAAGAAACTGACACTCTCCCTACCTAGAGTTTTCTGTCCCTAGAAAAAATGTTTTTTTAAAGCACACTATAGCACAAGGAGAATTCCCCTCACTTTCCTTCTTTGTCCCTAGAAACAAGGACTCGCACAGTGAAATAAACTGACACTCTCCCTACCTAGAGTTTTCTGTCCCTAGAAAAAATGTTTTTTTAAAGCACACTATAGCACAAGGAGAATTCCCCTCACTTTCCTTCTTTGTCCCTAGAAACAAGGACTCGCACAGTGAAAGAAACTGACACTCTCCCTACCTAGAGTTTTCTGTCCCTAGAAAAAATGTTTTTTTAAAGCACACTATAGCACAAGGAGAATTCCCCTCACTTTCCTTCTTTGTCCCTAGAAACAAGGACTCGCACAGTGAAAGAAACTGACACTCTCCCTACCTAGAGTTTTCTGTCCCTAGAAAAAATGTTTTTTTAAAGCACACTATAGCACAAGGAGAATTCCCCTCACTTTCCTTCTTTGTCCCTAGAAACAAGGACTCGCACAGTGAAAGAAACTGACACTCTCCCTACCTAGAGTTTTCTGTCCCTAGAAAAAATGTTTTTTTAAAGCACACTATAGCACAAGGAGAATTCCCCTCACTTTCCTTCTTTGTCCCTAGAAACAAGGACTCGCACAGTGAAAGAAACTGACACTCTCCCTACCTAGAGTTTTCTGTCCCTAGAATTTTTTTTTTTTTAAAGCACACTATAGCACAAGGAGAATTCCCCTCACTTTCCTTCTTTGTCCCTAGAAACAAGGACTCGCACAGTGAAAGAAACTGACACTCTCCCTACCTAGAGTTTTCTGTCCCTAGAAAAAATGTTTTTTTAAAGCACACTATAGCTCAAGGAGAATTCCCCTCACTTTCCTTCTTTGTCCCTAGAAACAAGGACTCGCACAGTGAAAGAAACTGACACTCTCCCTACCTAGAGTTTTCTGTCCCTAGAAAAAATGTTTTTTTAAAGCACACTATAGCACAAGGAGAATTCCCCTCACTTTCCTTCTTTGTCCCTAGAAACAAGGACTCGCACAGTGAAATAAACTGACTCTCTCCCTACCTAGAGTTTTCTGTCCCTAGAAAAAATGTTTTTTTAAAGCACACTATAGCACAAGGAGAATTCCCCTCACTTTCCTTCTTTGTCCCTAGAAACAAGGACTCGCACAGTGAAAGAAACTGACACTCTCCCTACCTAGAGTTTTCTGTCCCTAGAAATTTTTTTTTTTTTAAAGCACACTATAGCACAAGGAGAATTCCCCTCACTTTCCTTCTTTGTCCCTAGAAACAAGGACTCGCACAGTGAAAGAAACTGACACTCTCCCTACCTAGAGTTTTCTGTCCCTAGAATTTTTTTTTTTTTAAAGCACACTATAGCACAAGGAGAATTCCCCTTACTTTCCTTCTTTGTCCCTAGAAACAAGGACTCGCACAGTGAAAGAAACTGACACTCTCCCTACCTAGAGTTTTCTGTCCCTAGAAAAAATGTTTTTTTAAAGCACACTATAGCACAAGGAGAATTCCCCTCACTTTCCTTCTTTGTCCCTAGAAACAAGGACTCGCACAGTAAAACACACTGACACTCTCCCTACCTATCCTTCTCTTTCCCTAAACTAAAGGAATCCAGGTTAAGCAAGAAAGAAATAAATGTCACTGTCCCTGCCTATGCTTGTCTTTCCCTGCTCCGGAACACACTACACTAGGCCGCCGTGCTGGCGGCCTTTTATAGTGTGGGGCGTGTACTAAACACCCTCAGCAATAATTGGCCACAGGCATCCTGCCTGTGGCCAATCATTGCTCTCCTCGCTGCCGGCGCTGTGATTGGCCAAGCATGCGGGGTCACAGTGCATGCTTGGCCAATCACAGCGCCTGGATGACACTGCGATGGCGTAGTGCATTGTGGGCCGTTCGCGTCACTCGCGTATATTAAAAACGCGGTAAAAACGCGGTAAAAAAAGTCATATTTTTTATGCGTTTTTTCAACGCCTCAGTGTGAAAGGGGCCTTATGTGAAGTCGTTTGATAATGTGGATTGGGAAACAAAAGCTAACCTGTTGTCGTCTAAGAGGTGTCAAAATGATGTGTATTGGGCCTTGTTATGTTGTGGGTGGAGCTGGACCATTGTTCATTTAGATTAATGCAGTATTGGTTGAGTGTATAAAAAGTTAGTGTTTCTCAATAAAGCGGCAGTTCATTTTCGGAAAGATACAGAGTGCGTCTCGTTCTTTTGGAAGGATTAATTCCTATGGGAAGGGGTCGTCTGACTGTGGAGGATCGACAGCGAATGTGTGTCCAGGAGAGGGAAGACATCTAAAATGGCGTTAACCCCTTTCATATTTGGGGGTGTCCTTACATTGGTTGGCAGCGGTGGGATTTGCTCTCCAGTTACTGGGACACTCTAAACCACCACAGTGAATGACCAGCTATGCAGCCTGCAGGAAAGCCACGCTGAAAGACTTGCTTGAGAGCCGTGGAGGGACCGGTGGGACGAAGAACAAGGCCACCCTGATCAGTGAGCTAGCCGAAATAGATGAGAGGGATGGTGATGCAGGACCCCGGTCAGTTGAAGACTTGTTTCTGCAACGAGTTCGACAGCGGGTGGCATTATATGGTGCTAACCGATCAGAGACCGCCATACAGAATGCCATTAGAGACATCCAGCTGCAGGATGAGCGACAAGAGAGAGAACTAGAGCGGCAACATGAGCAGAGAATGGCAGAAATACGGCAATCGGGGACAACACCTAAAGATGCAGCGCCCGTCCGTAAGTTGCCCTTTCGGGCGTTCAAACTATTTAAGGAGGGGGAGGAGGAAATTAAAGCGTTCGTGCAGGACTTTGAGAGACTATGCCAGATACATGAAGTACTGCCCCAAGATTGGGTCGCCTTACTGGCAAGTAATTTAACGGGCAGAGCGGCGGATGCGTATCGGACCCTGGAGGATGAGGACGCTAAAGACTTTGACCGGGTAAAAGAAGCTCTGCTAGCCCGATTTGCCATTACACCCGAAGCCAGCCGGATTAAGTTTCGAGAATCCCGGAAACAAACCCACATAACATACGTGGAGTGGGCACATCGTCTGCAGCGAGACCTTAAGGGCTGGCTCCAGGGAAGCCACGCTCGCACCATAGAGGACATCACCCAGCTAGTACTCTTGGAACAGTTCTTTAACCACACCCCTCCGGTACTACGGGATTGGGTGCGAGATAAGCGACCACGGACTGTACAGAAAGGGGCTACTTTGGCCGATGAATATCTGGACTCTCGAAGGTCAGGCGGAAGCGAGCGCTATCCACCATCTTGGCCCAGTTTATCAGCACCAACCCCAGCGGCCACTTATCCTCAGCAGCCCAGGGTCAACTCCCTGGACTACGCACAACCCATCAGGTGTTTTGGATGTAAACAGCTAGGGCACAAAAAGTCAGACTGTCCATTGAATCCAGCCATCCAGTCACAGTAATGGAGACAGCCAGCAAGGGGGAGCCCCCGCACGCCCATGCCTGCGGCCCACTGCGGCGAGGAGGAAGAACATTGGGGCGTCCTGCACGAGGCCGATCCAATACAAGCAGCTAACCGGGACAACCGGCAACAACACAGGCAGACTGTCCGGGTTAATGGAACGGTAGCCAATGGCTTACGTGATAGTGGCGCTACCATGACCTTACTACAGAAGAACCTCATCCCAGAGAGCCAACACACCGGAGACACTGTAGCCGTAAGAGTAGCGGGAGGTACCGTCTTCCGGCTACCCGTTGCCCGTGTTCACCTGGATTGGGGGGTTGGTTCTGACCTCATTAGCCTTGTACAGCTAGGAGATCGGTTAAGCCCCACAAAGAAGGAACAGGCTAAGCGGCTTCTGTGGGAGAAACAGGCGACGTTCTCCCAAAAACCGGGCTATACGACCCTGGCTGTGCATAAGGTAGAGACCCCTGGACAAGCACCCCTTCGACAGCCCCCCTACCGTACCCCTGAAGCAGTCCGAGAAGAAATGCGGAAGGAGATACAGGAGATGATTCAGTTAGGAGTCATTGAGCCTTCTGACAGCCCTTGGGCCTCGCCTGTAGTCCTGGTGCCTAAGAAAGACGGAACTACCCGGTTCTGTGTGGACTACAGGCGGCTCAACGAGAAGACCCCCACCGATGCCTACCCGATGCCCAGGGTAGACGAACTGCTAGATCGTATAGCCAGGGGACGTTATTTAACTACAATAAACCTGTGTAAAGGGTATTGGCAGATCCCCCTGGCCGAGGATGCTATCCCCAAGTCGGCATTTGTTACTCCATTTGGCCTGTACCAGTCTAGGGTCATGCCATTTGGGATGAAGAATGCCCGGCCACCTTCCAACGTATGGTGGATAGGCTCCTCGATGGCTTCCAGGATTTTGCATGTGCATACCTGGATGACATTGCTGTAACGGCACCCCAATATCAAGGAGTAAAACGCCGTTTACGATGTTCCCTCTCCTAGACACACATCCACTCGCTACCAATATCCACAGCCAAACGACCCTTTCCCATAGGACCCGATCCCCTTAGAAGGACGAGACGCACTCTGTCTTCTTCTGTAATAGGAATGCCTTTATTATTGAGAAACATTGTAACTTTATACACAATTCAATACACATGATTTAACATGAACAAGGGCCCAGCTCCACCCACACATCCCAAGACTCAACACCTCATCCTGACGTCTGCTAGGCTTCAAAAGATCCCACACAATACACATCTTCTCACAAAGGGTTGGCAGCCAGTCTGTCTGGCACTTTACAATACACACAAGGACAGACTTAATCTCTATTCACACCAGACCTTCCCCAGTCATAATGAACAATAGAATGCAAAACACCTTAATTCCTCACAGCAATGATTACATAACCCCCACACACAGTATAAATCCAATCTATATACAATGTATATACAGCCTTGAATATGGCTATCACAGACCATATCGGGGGTTTCTTTTATTCACCCTGTGTCCAAAGTGACCCCACTGTCACACATCTCCCCTTTCGGCAGGGGACTAACAGAGGAGGGGACCCCAGACGGGTCTACTCCGAAGTTAGTCCATGGGTCCATTCTTCCAATGCTGGTATCCACCCAGTAGCACAATTGAATTGCTCCAAGCAGAGTATTACTTACCCAGCCAACCTCTGCCTCTCTCAGAGAACATACCCGCCGCTGGGGAGAAGACAGGGTGACTGGGCTCAGTCCGTCATGCTGTTGGGGATCTGGGTCGACTGCCCGGCATCCCTGGGGTATACAAGTGGAGACTGAAGTCCCATCCACTTGTGGTAGGTGGAAATCCCCCAGTGCTTGCAAAGCAAGGCTGACATCCTCCTGTCACAGTGTCACACCATTTTCTGGGGTTGTGTCAGTGAGGACTGAACTCCCATCTACTACCACAGGAACTCCCTCTTCTGTTAGTTGAGAGCAGAGGCCCGTGGCACTCGGCTCTGTTGCCAGCTCTTCTGCTGGGTTGCTGTGAGTGGAGACCGCAGTCCCATCCACCGATATCCGCTCAAGTGGCAGTTGTGTGCAGCAGCCAGTAGCATTCTGCCCTGCTGCCAGTGATTCAGCTGGGGGTAAAAGCTTTACCACCTCAGCTTGTTGCTGGAGAGATGGGCCAACTGCCCCGGCTCCCTGAAACTCCACAGTTGTTTCCGGTGCTGGGCAGAGGTTGCTATCACTCTGCCCTGTTGCCAGCACTTCTGCTGGGGACTCCACACCATCTGCTCTGGCTACCTGTTGGGGAGGGAAAATGGCTGCTTCTCCTCCCTGCATCTCTGAAATCCACTCAGAAAGAGGAACCATCACCTTCTCAACTCGGGCCTCCAAAACTGCCAGGGGTGTAGAGCAGGGGTCTGTAGTACTCTGTCCTGCTGCCAGGCGATGCATAATCCCTAACATCCTCTGAACAGTCCCTTAAGTCCATACCTTCTGTAATCTGTGGCTGGGGAGATGAGCCAACTGCCCTAGCTCCCTGGAACTCCATATCATCCACTTCGGCTTTAGGGAGGGCAATCTTCAGCTTTTCCACTGCCGATTCTTCAGCCAGGCTAGCTCCCTGGAACTCTGTATCATTCACTTCGGCTTTAGGGATGGCCATCTTCAGATTTTCCACTGCTGATTCTTCAGCCAGGATTTCATAGTTGTCAACTGGTATTTCCTGATCGTCCCAGGCAAAGGGAGCCCCACCCTGCTGCTCAGCAGATTCTAGCAGCTGTCTGTAGGCGATCTCCGATTGTCGTATTTTCGCCATTCTCCACTCACGTTGCCGCTCTAGTTCTCTCTTTTGTCGCGCATCCTGCAGCTGGATGCCTCTAATGGCTTCCTGAATGGTGGTCTCTGATGGGTTAGCACCATATAATGCCAACCGCTGTCGCACTCGTTGCTGAAACAAATCTTCAACTGACCGGGGTCCTGCATCACCATCTCTCTGGTCCATCTCGGCTCTCAAGTAAGTCTTTCAGCGTGATTTTCCTGCAGGCTGCATAGCTGGTCATTCACTGTGGTGGCTTGGAGTGTCCCAGGAACTGGAGGGAAAATCCCGCTGCTGCCAACCAATGTAACGGCACCCCAATATCAAGGAGTAAAACGCCGTTTACGATGTTCCCTCTCCTAGACACACATCCACTCGCTACCAATATCCACAGCCAAACGACCCTTTCCCATAGGACCCGATCCCCTTAGAAGGACGAGATGCACTCTGTCTTCTTCTGTAATATGCCTTTATTATTGAGAAACATTGTAACTTTATACACAATTCAATACACATGATTTAACATGAACAAGGGCCCAGCTCCACCCACACATCCCAAGACTCAACACCTCATCCTGACGTCTGCTAGGCTTCAAAAGATCCCACACAATACACATCTTCTCACAAAGGGTTGGCAGCCAGTCTGTCTGGCACTTTACAATACACACAAGGACAGACTTAATCTCTATTCACACCAGACCTTCCCCAGTCATAATGAACAATAGAATGCAAAACACCCAAATTCCTCACAGCAATGATTACATAACCCCCACACACAGTATACATCCAATCTATATACAATGTATATACAGCCTTGAATATGGCTATCACAGACCATATCGGGGGTTTCTTTTATTCACCCTGTGTCCAAAGTGACCCCACTGTCACAATTGCGATCTACAGTGGGTCTTGGGAGGAGCACCTGGTTCACGTAGGGGTGGTTCTGGACAAAATTTGGGCCGCAGGCCTGACCTTGAAACCAGACAAGTGCCATCTAGGTATGGCGGAGGTGCAGTACCTGGGACACCGAGTGGGGTGTGGGAATCAGAGACCAGAGCCAGCCAAGGTAGAGGCGGTAGCTAACTGGCCCACGCCCCGTACTAAGACCCAGGTATTAGCCTTCTTGGGGACTGCAGGGTACTACTGACGTTTTGTCCCTAATTATAGTGCTATCGCCAAACCCCTGACGAAAAAGAATTTACCTAGGCAGGTTCTGTGGTCTCCAGCTTGTGAAACTGCGTTTCTAGCCCTCAAGCAAGCACTTGTAAATGCCCCTGTCTTGGCTGCCCCAGTACCTAACAAACGTTTTCTTGTCCACACAGATGCTTCCATGTTTGGACTGGGGGCTGTGCTGAGCCAATTTGGGTAAGATGGAGAACACCCTGTCGCATACCTAAGTAGAAAGCTATTACCCTGGGAAGTGAGCTATGCGGCAGTGGAGAAGGAGTGTTTGGCCCTGGTCTGGGCCCTGGGCCCTTAAAAAGTTGAACCCTTACTTGTACGGACAGGAATTTTCACTGGTCACCGACCACAACCCATTGGTCTGGCTTAACCGGGTCTCAGGAGACAATGGCAGGTTGCTGCGGTGGAGCTTAGCCCTGCAACCTTACAATTTCACCATCAGCTATCGACCCGGTAAGCAAAAAGGCAATGCTGATGGGTTGTCCCGGCAAACAGACGTCATCCCGGGCCCCTAGTGCAATGGTGATGGGTTGTCCAGACATTAGAAGAATGGAACTATGGACTAACTTCGGAATCAACCCGTCTGGGGTCGCCTCCTGTGTTAGTCTCCTGCCAAAAGGGGAGATTTATGACAGGGGTCCCTTTGAGCACAGGGTGAATGAAAACCCCACTATGATCTGTGATAGCCATATTCAATGCGGTATATACATTGTGTATAGATTGGATGTATACTGTGTGTGGGGGTTATGTAATCATTGCTGTGATGAGGTAAGGTGTGATTGCATTCTATTGTCTAGTGTGGCTTGTGGTAATTAAGTCTGTAATTATAGGGGAGCTCGTTATGTTTCTATTGTGTAAAGTCTTTTGATACTGGGAATTAAGCCTATAATTATAGGTTGTGGAACTAGCAGACAGACAGGTTAATTGAAGAGATGCTGATGAGTCACCTGCCTGCTTGTGTATGCTACAGATCCTTTCATTATGTGAAGTCGTTTGATAATGTGGATTGGGAAACAAAAGCTAACCTGTTGTCATCTAAAAGGTGTCAAAATGATGTGTATTGGGCCTTGTTATGTTGTGGGTGGAGCTGGACCATTGTTCATTTAGATTAATGCAGTATTGGTTGAGTGTATAAAAAGTTAGTGTTTCTCAATAAAGCGGCAGTTCATTTTTGGAAAGATACAGAGTGCGTCTCGTTCTTTCGGAAGGATTAATTCCTATTGGAAGGGGTCGTCTGACTGTGGAGGATCGTCAGCGAATGTGTGTCCAGGAGGGGGAAGATATCTAAAACGGCGTTAACCCCTTTCATATTTGGGGGTGTCGTTACAGTGACTATTCACCACTGGTGACAGCACAGTGGGCAGCAGCAAGAAGGGAAAGGATTGTGCCTCGATCTGTCCCCATTTTCTAAAGAAGAAAGATTGTTTTATTGCTTGGCAAGAAGAATAAAATGGAGTTGTACCTATTCACTGTGTGGAACTTGGGTTACTCAAGCAAAGGAGTCAGGGACGAAGGACTGGACTTGACTCTAGGACAACTTGCCGACCGCCGCACGCCGATATACGTTGGCAGAATGGCACGGGCAGGCACATTGGCGTACACGTCCCTTTAAACTTTCCACCCAGCGGGCGAGCGCACACCTCGCGAGTGTGGCCGTGGGTCCTAGGAACTCGATGTTCCCGAGAAGCCTGCGATTGCGGTAGGCAAGAGCAGAACAGGGGAATGCCTTTGTAAACAATGCATTCCCCTATTCTGCCTAGTGACACTGTCACTGATGACCGTTCCCCGTGATCGGGAACAGTCATCAGTGATGTGTCACGTGTAGCCACGCCCCCTAACAGTAAGAATCACTCCCTAGGAAACACTTAACCCCTGCAGCGCCATCTAGTGGTTAACCCCTTCACTGCCAGTGTCATTTTTACAGTAATCAGTGCATTTTTATAGCACTGATCGCTGTAAAAATGACAATGGTCCCAAAATGGTGTCAAAAGTGTCCGATGTGTCCACCATAATGTCGCAGTCACGATAAAAATCGCTGATTGCCGCGATAACTAGTAAAAAATAAAAATTATTAATAAAAATGCCATAAAACAGTCCCCTATTTTGTAGAAGCTATAACTTTTGCGCAAACCAATCAATAAACGCTTATTGCAATTTTTTTTTTACCAGGTGCGCCCAGCAACAGACGACGAGTGCTTGTCTCTGCAGCCTAAACAAGGCGGCCATTGGCTAAACTATAAAGATAAAAATAAATATGTAGGCAACATAGTATATAAAAAAAAAATAAAAAACAATAAAAAAAAAATCGGGGATACAGTGTGGATCACATATTTAAAATCATCATTAAAACACATATGAAAATCATTAAATCAGTTGCAGAGATAAGAAAAAAAAATGTAACTATATATTTAATACATTTTTTATGTATGTGTATATAAATGTAAATAAAAATCAGGTAATGATGATAAAATCAGCTGAATGAAATGTTGATGGATACAGATACTTATCAGAAGCTGGAGAAGGATCCAACCACACAATATGAAGAATTAAAAGTTTTGGTAGAAATGGGGTACTCCACTGGAGTTTTAAGCAATAAATAAAGGAAATATTTTATACCCAGTAGTAGTAGAATTCCGACCATCCTTTGGTTAATTGGGCAATACGTTTAAAGTGGTTGTATACCCACAAATATGAAATGCACCTACAGGTAAGCCTACATTAAGGCTTACCTGTAGGTGCTTGCAATATCTCCGAGACCTACACGGTCTCGGAGATATTTGCAAAAAAGCGTGCACCGCTATCTACGGCGCATGCGCGCCGTAGATAACGGCGCAGGCGCACTAAGCGCGGAGGCTCTTTGAATGGCAGTCTGCCGGAAACTGCTGGAAATCGCGCATGCGCGGGGATCGTGCCGTTCCCCGCGCATGCGCGGGAGTGACGTCATCGCCGCTCCGGCCAATCACAGCGCCGGAGTGGCGATACCCGGAAGTCACTCCGGGTATCATGGATGCGAAGGAGGACGTGTCCGAGGACCGCTGCGGGGGCTTCGATCTAAGGTAAGTGATTGATAATGAGCTAGTATGCTAGTCATACTAGCTCATTATGACTTTGCCTTGCAGGTTCTGAAAAAAAAAAAAAAAAGTTTTGCGGTATACAACCACCTGCTTTAGAGATTGCACCTCAATCGGCTCCTTCTCTCACATTTTTTGGGACTGTGAAAAAGCAGCCCAATTATGGAAACGACTAGAGAAATTTTCTTCTAAAATTTCAAACAAAAATATAACCCTTACCCTTCCCAATTGTCTCTTGTTCGCCCCAATTTTGGGTTTGAACACGTTTCAATTAAGAATAGTCCATACAATTTGTGTATCCATCCACTGGCTGATAGCTTATCATTGGAAATCCCCATCCTTACCAATTTCCCAATTGAAAATTAGAATAAACGACATTTACCTTATGGAAAAAAATTTGCATACCTTGCATAATACCATGCACCTACTGGATAAAAAATGGAACCTATGGTTCAAATATTCAGACTACCTTTTAGACCCATATTAGAATCCCCTATTCACATCCAATTCTTTTATACCCAAAAACAACCCTGCATTTCAAAATACTACTGAATCATTTCTTTTCTATATGTAATAGATGTTGTCATAAATAAATAAAGGCGGTTACCCTGTCATAAATCATTATAATTATTGATTGAAAATACTGTAATTCTCTGATGTCATGACATAATGTTTGTACCATTATTTTGTACACAATAAAAAAGTTTGTAAACAAAAAAATAATCGTCATGTTGGATTATAGTGTACTTGTCCTGGGCTGGGTTATTTAAACAATGCATGATGTCGTGCGGTCACGCCCTCTGTTGAAGTCTGCAATGACGAAACGCGTAAGGGTGTGACCCGCACGACATCCCGGAAGTGACGCCTGCGCTCCACCGCCATACCCTACCCGGAAGAGCTTTGCGGTGTCTGCAAAAGAGACACACGCGGATTCCCTGGGACGGCTGATTATGGTGACAGCGCCCTCTTGGGCCACTTTATATGCTTTTTTACATCTTTTATTGTGTATGTAGACATTTATGAGGGGATCCTTTGGTTAATTGGGCAATACGTTTAATAAAGAGAATTATGCTATGTGCAATATTTTCTGTGTTTATATGACGTTTATTGGAGCCGGTTTTCCTGTGGATCTGTGAAAAGTGAGGTTGAGAGCCAATTGACTGAAAAATACTTACCCTTAAGGGTTATTGACTAGTTAGTTCTGGTGAGTTTGACTCCCTGGGGGAGTGTGCTTCACGCGGTGAAAAGTCGGAGGTTTATTGTGGTGGAAGGTGCACACTGAATGAACTACTTCTATCATCACTCATGATACTATTGTGAACTTTACCCACTTTCATTGCTACACAAAGACTATTTACTGTTGTGATTTTTCACACAGATCACCATTTATTTAATTCTTTTAGCGCTGTTTTAGTATTCATTTAATCCCGATTATTTAACGGTTTTAGTGTTATACTAATGTAGCACACAGATCCCTTGCTTGCTTACCTCCACTAGCAAGTGGGGCACACCATGCCACGTATCCTCCTTGTTGAAGAGGGTGAGCGGTGTTATCTATTTTGGGTCCTGCAGCGAGTTACCTCTTTCCGTTGGTTCTTCACCCTAGAGTGTAGGAAGAAGTCTATTCTCTCTCTCTTAAGGAAGGCCAATGTCCAGACAGTATCAAACCCAATAAAAAGGTTTATTTTGCGTTGGTTGAGAACTTGACAGGAAAAGTTGGAGATAAAGAGGAGTGAACAGGGAGGCAGGATCAGGCACGCGGCACTTAACTATCACTCGTCGCCACTCAGGCCTCACCCGAATAGTTCCCCTAAGAGCGTTCCTAGCAGCCGGTGTGGAGCACGGAACATTTCCTTGTGGTTTCCTAGGGATACGATCAGGAGATAATCTCTAAATCCCGAACTTCCCAGTCTAGTAACACTTGAGTCTTTAGGTGCCAATGGGGGGCACATTACTAGGCTTGTGGCGGACTACGGAATCCTTCCCTCCGATAGGTAACCAGGCCTCTCCCGAGACAGTAACTTCTCTCACCCATCCCCTTGGGTAGATCCTCCCCTGGTTGCCTCTCCTTTAGAGCGTGTCACCCCTCACTTGGGTACCCTGGGATTCCTTTTCGGGTGTAGACCCCAGCCAAAGATGCTGGGCCTACTTACAGCGATGCAGCCTCAGGCTAAAGGTGCCTTGGGCTGGTACACACACGCAACCTTGGCCTGGAGGGCCAGGAGGCGCTAACTGCTCCACGAATAATGGGGTCTGCCCCTTATGTATCCTCTCCCAGCATGCACAGCGGGTAGACCACACCCACTGTACGGCTGCCGAAAGAGGACACCCAATGGCGCTGCAACGCTACCTGTGGTTCGACCTGAGCCTGGGGCGACAGTGCCACCCACAGGGAACTGTACTGCCAGGCAACATTACCTCAGAGCAGAAGCCAGTTTTTGAAGAATTCAACAGCCTGAGTCCAACTATGGGCTCAGGCTACCCCCTAAATTTAAGCATAGTGACCCCCAATTATTGGGGGGTCCGCTACACCAACTATTTTTATCTTTTGTACTTTTTAAACAGCTGCTTAGTGATATTCTTTGAAATTTTATTATTTCTAAATATTTATTCGTTCCTTACTACTTGAGATCTGTGGAACAGAATTAGCGCAGAGTTGTGTATTGTTGGCCTTTTTTATACACACTTTTCTCACTATTAGCAATGTGTTTAAGTTTAGGTAAGAGATTGCAGACATGATACAAGAGATGGTCAGAGACTGCTGACTGTTCTAAAATTCTACTGGGCATCCCATATATTCCCATCCCTATCCAAGTTCAAATTCCTTAATAAAAATACAAAAGAAGCACATCGACTGTTCATTGTCTCCAAGGTGATTGGGAATTGAATGCTGGGCTGAGCAGGGTGACAAGTGGACCACAACTTTCAGCAGCCCCTACGGGGGTACCTCTACATTTGGGGGCTCGTTCTGGGACCACCTGTTCACAAGTAACGTGTCAGCTGTTGCCCCTAGCAACCGAAGTTGAGCGAGCCGGGAAACTGTGCTTTGTTCCACTATTATTGAGGAATTGAACCCAGGGGAAGAACTTATGTGCTCTGCCTGCTATTCAGTACCGCAAAAATAAGTGCCATTGCCTATAGCAACCAGTGGGAGCCGTTGATAATTGCTGCTGCCTGCATACCCAGTTTCCACAACCAGCGCTGGGGCAGACACTTATACTAATCCTGCAATTCAGTTACTTTTCACCATGTGCTGTCACCCGTGGCAACCACAGCGGGCGATCGCGCCCATGGATTACAAATATGCCCAGCAGTCTGCAAATGTTGGACATTCTCACTGGATTAAAAATATTCCCAGCGCTGTGTAAATGCTGGGCATCTTGTACTCTTGCTCCAGACTCCTGCTATAGACAGTAAAGTGTGCCTGGAAGTGTCTACTGTTACCCGGGGTGATCGGGGTAAACCTGCAGGTGGGACTGTGTGGAGATAGTGCCCTTCAGTAGGACATTGGCTAAAATCTTTGTTGCCACCGGCAACCACCGGGAAAGTCAGCGGTCATCTGTCTTCAGTTGCTCGGGCACAGTCGGTGCTAGGCATGCCTAGACAAGTTCCGCCAGCATCAGCATGCCTGCAAACTTCAATTAGTCTAACAAGGGGTTACAGCAGCATGCCCATCAGTTCCACCGACGCCAGAAGCGAGGGGGCGGTGCACGCCCTGAAGGAGACAAAAAGTTTCTTGCTAGCAGCAGACACCACGAGGCAGAGGAAGATGGCAGAAGCTAGCCAGCTACTACCCACCTTAACATGGTTGTCTGATATGCAGGGGTGGACACTGGTGGACTCGCGGGGGATTCACCCTCGGGGTGATCGATGGAGCGGAGCGACTGTGTCTGCTCTGTCCACTGCGGTGGTCAATGCCTGGGCCCGGTGTGGCCATTGTGGGGAGCCACTTACCGGACTGGTACCCATTCAGCAGGAGCCGCAATACTACACCATAGACCTGCTATCATGACTTTGTAGTCTGCAGCCGCAGAGGTCCTGGAAGGCCGGAGAGGGACTAGAATCACTCCCTTAAAGCAGAGCTCCGCCGTAAAAAAAATATTAAAAGCCAGCAGCTACAAATACTGCAGCTGCTGACTTTTAATATTAGGACACTTACCTGTCCAGGAGTCCAGCGACGTCGGCAGCAGAAGCTCGTCTCTCGGCTGCCCCCACTGCCATCATGGGTGAGGGAATCAGGAAGTGAAGCGTTGCGGCTTCACTTCCCGATTCCCTACTGCTTATGCGCGAGCAGAGCTGCGCGTCTTTAACTGGTCCCCGCTGTGTTCTGGGAGCCATGTGTTTCCCAGAACACAACGGGGGGGGGGGGGGGGGCGGTAAGTGATGCACTACCCGCAGTGTGGTTTCTCGGAAGTGGGTGCAAATACCTAGACAGGTATCTGCACCCCCCTCCCCCCTGAAAGGTGCCAATTGTGGCACCGGAGGGGGGGGGGAATCCGGACAGCGGAGGTTCCCCTTTAGGGTGGAGCTCCGCTTTAAGGCAGAGTAGAGTAGCGGCCTGGCGACTCCTCCATGAGGAGAGAGGACATCAGCAGAGAGGAGACTTGTGGCCTGGCCAGGGACCTGGCGACTGAGTACTGCCACGCAGGGAGCCAGATGCAACCCCTAAAGAGCTGGCCAATTCTAAGTCCCTTGCCATCCCAGTCTGGAGGGAACCTTTACCAGAGGAAGGTGTGCCTTCAGGTGAGCTGGACAGGGAAAATGAGGGCTGGGTCATTGATTGGGGTTCCCTCAGAGTGCAGGCCGAGTTCGGGTCTCTAGAGAGGTTGGCGGAGTTGTCATCACCCAGTGACAGTTCCAAAAGAGGAGTGGGAGACCGGGGAATCCCAAGTCCTTGAAAGTGGAGATGGGCCAGAGCCAGCAGTGAGATCTGAGGAAGCCGCAGGAACCCCGATTAGTAGCAGGCAGCTTTTTTTAAACAGGCCTTCCACCACCCAGACCAGAACGCCCGCCTACCATCAGTGGGTTATGAGGGCACAGGATGCCTGTGTTCTGCAGGGAAGAAGGAATCCCAGGGAGTTGCAGAGATTCTCCCATTTCCAGCGTGAAATGCAGAGGAGGGTAGCCCTCGACTTTCTATGTCCCTCTCCAGATTATGGACATTGTGGAGAGTGGGAGGATGACCTAGTCTGGGACTTTCTTTTTTTTATTTTTTTTATTTTTTTATTTCATATCTTTATTAAACCATTTTCCATTATCCAATACATTCAATCCCCTTACCCCTCCCCCCACAGTTTCCCATACAAAACAATTATAAAAACACAATATCATCTTACACCCAGCACACCATCCCCTTCCCCTACACCTCAATCCCCTCCTTTCATTCTCCATTCCCCTTCCTTCCTCTGATTGTCCTAAACCCCTCACTCTCACCCATCCCCTCCTTGCATCCTCCAATTCATCCATTCCCATTTTCGACATCTTTACTTGTATTTAATTTACTGTTTTTTTTCTCCTGCCATAATTTCCAAATTTTCTCGATTTTTTTTAAGGGTCCTTGTCTAATATATGTCGTCCTTTCTTTTAATATTGTTATATTCATGTTTTGCTCCCAATCATCGCTAGAGGGTGGGGAGACTGATTGCCATTTCTGCGCAATCAGCCTCCTTGCTTGAAATAAGCATCTTGTTATTGCTAACTGTGTATTACCGTTTATCCCCTTGCCCTCTGCCCACCCCAATACGCATTGTAGGGGATCCAACAATAAGTGGACGTCGAAGGTTTGCTCTATGGTTCTCACTACCTCCCTCCAATACCGAAATAACCTCGGACATCACCAGAACATATGTATCATGTCCCCCTCTACTCTTCCACACCTAGGACAACTGGCGTCTGTTCTATGACCGAAACAGTTTGTACAGAGTATAATACGCTCTATTTAACAAGAACAGGTGGGACATCCTCTGGGAAGGGGATAGTGAGACCAACGGAGCAAGCTCCAGAATTCTTCCCCACTGTTCATTAGATAGCTTGCCTATATCCTTTTCCCACTTCCTCCTATGTATCCGTCCCTGGGTTCCCATTAGGCTCCCTTTATATAAATGTTGGTAAATCTTTGATATTGAGCCCTTAGATGTTTTAGTGTTAATAATTTCCTTTAAAATAGGGATCTTACTCCAGATCATTACTATTCCTTTATATTGTTTTGCTAATGCATGTCTTATCTGTAAGCATCTATAAAAAGGATTTATTTGGGAGTTTATATTGTTCTTTTAGTATCTTAGTAGATACTTATTATACCATCCTGATACAACTGGGAGATATATTTTACGCCCTGGCTTTCCCATTCCTTTACTGTTCCCATCTTCTGTATTTCCGGTAAGTTGTCGTTCTCCCATAAGGGGGTATATTCAGTAATACCATTATATCCCAGCGTCGCCTTTACCACTTTCCATATTCTAGTCATAAGGTCCAGAGTAAGTAGACTCAGAGGGAGAGAACCTGCCCCCATGGCTTCTACCAAGGTGGCATGTGTAGAGTTCTGTAGTAGTTCTCTTCTTTATTTCTCCTCCCTCCATATTACTATCCTTCATGTATTGAATCTGGGCCGCCATAAAGTAGCCAAACGGGTGTGGTAGTGCTACCCCTCCCTCCTGTTTTGTCCTCTGTAGAGTACTTAATTTTATTCTTGCTATGCCACCTCTCCATATTAACTCCCTAAAAATAGTATCTATTTTTTTGAACCATTTTTTATATATCCACACTGGGGAGTTTTGTAGGACGTAAAGAAGCTCGGGCAACCAGACCATTTTTATTAAGTTACAACGACCGGCCACTGACAGTGGGAGGCGTTTCCATATTTTACTTTTCCCCTTATATTTATTAAGCAAGGGTATCAGATTGTCTGTGATAAAATGGTTAGGATCTTTAGATATATTCACCCCCAGATATTTTATTTGAGTTGTTATTTGAATTTGTATAGCCTCTTGCGGAAGGGGATTCAAAAGAGGGTCGATTGGCAACAACATGGATTTTCCCCAATTTATGGTCAGACCCGAGAAATGACCGAAGTTCCCTATTTGTTCCATGGCTTTTCCAAGAGAATTCTGTGTGTCCCCCAACAACAAGAGGAGGTCATCCACGTATAAACACTACTTTCTCCTCTATCTCCCCTCTTATGAATCCTCTTATCTCCGGGGTCGACCTAAGGGCTATTGCTAGAGGCTCGATTGCGAGGGCAAAGAGAAGGGGGGACAACGGACACCCCTGTCTCGTTCCCCTCCGCAATCAAAACCTCTCAGAATGAACATTATTCACTTTCACTCTCACTTCTGGGGTTTTATATAACTATAGCGGTACCCCCAGTTAAGATGGCTGCTGGTATTAATTTGGGTCCTGTAGTGCACCGCTGTCAAAAATATAACCCTTACCCTTCCCAATTGTCTCTTGTTCGCACCGATTTTGGGTTTGAACACGTTTCAATTAAGAATAGTCCATACAATTTGTGTATCCATCCACTGGCTGATAGCTTATCATTGGAAATCCCCATCCTTACCAATTTCCCAATTGAAAATTAGAATAAACGACATTTACCTTATGGAAAAAAATTTGCATACCTTGCATAATACCATGCACCTACTGGATAAAAAATGGAACCTATGGTTCAAATATTCAGACTACCTTTTAGACCCATATTAGAATCCCCTATTCACATCCAATTCTTTTATACCCAAAAACAACCCTGCATTTCAAAATACTACTGAATCATTTCTTTTCTATATGTAATAGATGTTGTCATAAATAAATAAAGGCGGTTACCCTGTCATAAATCATTATAATTATTGATTGAAAATACTGTAATTCTCTGATGTCATGACATAATGTTTGTACCATTATTTTGTACACAATAAAAAAGTTTGTAAACAAAAAAATAATCGTCATGTTGGATTATAGTGTACTTGTCCTGGGCTGGGTTATTTAAACAATGCATGATGTCGTGCGGTCACGCCCTCTGTTGAAGTCTGCAATGACGAAACGCGTAAGGGTGTGACCCGCACGACATCCCGGAAGTGACGCCTGCGCTCCACCGCCATACCCTACCCAGAAGAGCTTTGCGGTGTCTGCAAAAGAGACACACGCGGATTCCCTGGGATGGCTGATTATGGTGACAGCGCCCTCTTGGGCCACTTTATATGCTTTTTTACATCTTTTATTGTGTATGTAGACATTTATGAGGGGATCCTTTGGTTAATTGGGCAATACGTTTAATAAAGAGAATTATGCTATGTGCAATATTTTCTGTGTTTATATGACGTTTATTGGAGCCGGTTTTCCTGTGGATCTGTGAAAAGTGAGGTTGAGAGCCAATTGACTGAAAAATACTTACCCTTAAGGGTTATTGACTAGTTAGTTCTGGTGAGTTTGACTCCCTGGGGGAGTGTGCTTCACGCGGTGAAAAGTCGGAGGTTTATTGTGGTGGAAGGTGCACACTGAATGAACTACTTCTATCATCACTCATGAATACTATTGTGAACTTTACCCACTTTCATTGCTACACAAAGACTATTTACTGTTGTGATTTTTCACACAGATCACCATTTATTTAATTCTTTTAGCGCTGTTTTAGTATTCATTTAATCCAGATTATTTAACGGTTTTAGTGTTATACTAATGTAGCACACAGATCCCTTGCTTGCTTACCTCCACTAGCAAGTGGGGCACACCATGCCACGTATCCTCCTTGTTGAAGAGGGTGAGCGGTGTTATCTATTTTGGGTCCTGCAGCGAGTTACCTCTTTCCGTTGGTTCTTCACCCTAGAGTGTAGGAAGAAGTCTATTCTCTCTCTCTTAAGGAAGGCCAATGTCCAGACAGTATCAAACTCAATAAAAAGGTTTATTTTGCGTTGGTTGAGAACGTGACAGGAAAAGTTGGAGATAAAGAGGAGTGAACAGGGGGCAGGATCAGGCACGCGGCACTTAACTATCACTCGTCGCCACTCAGGCCTCACCCGAATAGTTCCCCTAAGAGCGGTCCTAGCAGCCGGTGTGGAGCACGGAACATTTCCTTGTGGTTTCCTAGGGATACGATCAGGAGATAATCTCTAAATCCCGAACTTCCCAGTCTAGTAACACTTGAGTCTTTAGGTGCCAATGGGGGGCACATTACTAGGCTTGTGGCGGACTACGGAATCCTTCCCTCCGATAGGTAACTAGGCCTCTCCCGAGACAGTGACTTCTCTCACCCATCCCCTTGGGTAGATCCTCCCCTGGTTGCCTCTCCTTTAGAGCGTGTCACCCCTCACTTGGGTACCCTGGGATTCCTTTTCGGGTGTAGACCCCAGCCAAAGATGCTGGGCCTACTTACAGCGATGCAGCCTCAGGCTAAAGGTGCCTTGGGCTGGTACACACACGCAACCTTGGCCTGGAGGGCCAGGAGGCGCTAACTGCTCCACGAATAATGGCGTCTGCCCCTTATGTATCCTCTCCCAGCATGCACAGCGGGTAGACCACACCCACTGTACGGCTGCCAAAAGAGGACACCCAATGGCGCTGCAACGCTACCTGTGGTTCGACCTGAGCCTGGGGCGACAGTGCCACCCACAGGGAACTGTACTGCCAGGCAACATTACCTCAGAGCAGAAGCCAGTTTTTGAAGAATTCAACAGCCTGAGTCCAAGTATGGGCTCAGGCTACCCCCTAAATTTAAGCATAGTGACCCCCAATTATTGGGGGGTCCGCTACACCAACTATTTTTATCTTTTGTACTTTTTAAACAGCTGCTTAGTGATATTCTTTGAAATTTTATTATTTCTAAATATTTATTCGTTTCTTACTACTTGAGATCTGTGGAACAGAATTAGTGCAGAGTTGTGTATTGTTGGCCTTTTTTATACACCCTTTTCTCACTATTAGCAATGTGTTTAAGTTTAGGTAAGAGATTGCAGACATGATACAAGAGATGGTCAGAGACTGCTGACTGTTCTAAAATTCTACTGGGCATCCCATATATTCCCATCCCTATCCAAGTTCAAATTCCTTAATAAAAATACAAAAGAAGCACATCGACTGTTCATTGTCTCCAAGGTGATTGGGAATTGAATGCTGGGCTGAGCAGGGTGACAAGTGGACCACAACTTTCAGCAGCCCCTACGGGGGTACCTCTACATTTGGGGGCTCGTTCTGGGACCACCTGTTCACAAGTAACGTGTCAGCTGTTGCCCCTAGCAACCGAAGTTGAGCGAGCCGGGAAACTGTGCTTTGTTCCACTATTATTGAGGAATTGAACCCAGGGGAAGAACTTATGTGCTCTGCCTGCTATTCAGTACCGCAAAAATAAGTGCCATTGCCTATAGCAACCAGTGGGAGCCGTTGATAATTGCTGCTGCCTGCATACCCAGTTTCCACAACCAGCGCTGGGGCAGACACTTATACTAATCCTGCAATTCAGTTACTTTTCACCATGTGCTGTCACCCGTGGCAACCACAGCGGGCGATCGCGCCCATGGATTACAAATATGCCCAGCGGTCTGCAAATGTTGGACATTCTCACTGGATTAAAAATATTCCCAGCGCTGTGTAAATGCTGGGCATCTTGTACTCTTGCTCCAGACTCCTGCTATAGACAGTAAAGTGTGCCTGGAAGTGTTTACTGTTACCCGGGGTGATCGGGGTAAACCTGCAGGTGGGACTGTGTGGAGATAGTGCCCTTCAGTAGGACATTGGCTAAAATCTTTGTTGCCACCGGCAACCACCGGGAAAGTCAGCGGTCATCTGTCTTCAGTTGCTCGGGCACAGTCGGTGCTAGGCATGCCTAGACAAGTTCCGCCAGCATCAGCATGCCTGCAAACTTCAATTAGTCTAACAAGGGGTTACAGCAGCATGCCCATCAGTTCCACCGATGCCAGAAGCGAGGGGGCGGTGCACGCCCTGAAGGAGACAAAAAGTTTCTTGCTAGCAGCAGACACCACGAGGCAGAGGAAGATGGCAGAAGCTAGCCAGCTACTACCCACCTTAACATGGTTGTCTGATATGCAGGGGTGGACACTGGTGGACTCGCGGGGGATTTACCCCTGGGGGTGATCGATGGAGCGGAGCGACTGTGTCTGCTCTGTCCACTGCGGTGGTCAATGCCTGGGCCCGGTGTGGCCATTGTGGGGAGCCACTTACCGGACTGGTACCCATTCAGCAGGAGCCGCAATACTACACCATAGACCTGCTATCATGACTTTGTAGTCTGCAGCCGCAGAGGTCCTGGAAGGCCGGAGAGGGCCTAGAATCACTCCCTTAAAGCAGAGCTCCGCCGTAAAAAAAATATTAAAAGCCAGCAGTTACAAATACTGCAGCTGCTGACTTTTAATATTAGGACACTTACCTGTCCAGGAGTCCAGCGACGTCGGCAGCAGAAGCTCGTCTCTCGGCTGCCCCCACTGCCATCATGGGTGAGGGAATCAGGAAGTGAAGCGTTGCGGCTTCACTTCCCGATTCCCTACTGCTTATGCGCGAGCAGCGCTGCGCGTCTTTAACTGGTCCCCGCTGTGTTCTGGGAGCCATGTGTTTCCCAGAACACAACGGGGGGGGGGGGGGCGGTAAGTGATGCACTACCCGCAGTGTGGTTTCTCGGAAGTGGGTGCAAATACCTAGACAGGTATCTGCACCCCCCTCCCCCCTGAAAGGTGCCAATTGTGGCACCGGAGGGGGGGGGGAGGAATCCGGACAGCGGAGGTTCCCCTTTAGGGTGGAGCTCTGCTTTAAGGCAGAGTAGAGTAGCGGCCTGGCGACTCCTCCATGAGGAGAGAGGACATCAGCAGAGAGGAGACTTGTGGCCTGGCCAGGGACCTGGCGACTGAGTACTGCCACGCAGGAGCCAGATGCAACCCCTAAAGAGCTGGCCAATTCTAAGTCCCTTGCCATCCCAGTCTGGAGGGAACCTTTACCAGAGGAAGGTGTGCCTTCAGGTGAGCTGGACAGGGAAAATGAGGGCTGGGTCATTGATTGGGGTTCCCTCAGAGTGCAGGCCGAGTTCGGGTCTCTAGAGAGGTTGGCGGAGTTGTCATCACCCAGTGACAGTTCCAAAAGAGGAGTGGGAGACCGGGGAATCCCAATCCTTGAAAGTGGAGATGGGCCAGAGCCAGCAGTGAGATCTGAGGAAGCCACAGGAACCCCGATTAGTAGCAGGCAGCTTTTTTTGAACAGGCCTTCCACCACCCAGACCAGAACGCCCGCCTACCATCAGTGGGTTATGAGGGCACAGGATGCCCGTGTTCTGCAGGGAAGAAGGAATCCCAGGGAGTTGCAGAGATTCTCCCATTTCCAGCGTGAAATGCAGAGGAGGGTAGCCCTCGACTTTCTATGTCCCTCTCCAGATTATGGACATTGTGGAGAGTGGGAGGATGACCTAGTCTGGGACTTTCTTTTTTTTTTTTTTTTATTTCATATCTTTATTAAACCATTTTCCATTATCCAATACATTCAATCCCCTTACCCCTCCCCCCACAGTTTCCCATACAAAACAATTATAAAAACACAATATCATCTTACACCCAGCACACCATCCCCTTCCCCTACACCTCAATCCCCTCCTTTCATTCTCCATTCCCCTTCCTTCCTCTGATTGTCCTAAACCCCTCACTCTCACCCATCCCCTCCTTGCATCCTCCAATTCATCCATTCCCATTTTCGACATCTTTACTTGTATTTAATTTACTGTTTTTTTTCTCCTGCCATAATTTCCAAATTTTCTCGAATTTTTTTAAGGGTCCTTGTCTAATATATGTCGTCCTTTCTTTTAATATTGTTATATTCATGTTTTGCTCCCAATCATCGCTAGAGGGTGGGGAGACTGATTGCCATTTCTGCGCAATCAGCCTCCTTGCTTGAAATAAGCATCTTGTTATTGCTAACTGTGTATTACCGTTTATCCCCTTGCCCTCTGCCCACCCCAATACGCATTGTAGGGGATCCAACAATAAGTGGACGTCGAAGGTTTGCTCTTTGGTTCTCACTACCTCCCTCCAATACCGAAATAACCTCGGACATCACCAGAACATATGTATCATGTCCCCCTCTACTCTTCCACACCTAGGACAACTGGCGTCTGTTCTATGACCGAAACAGTTTGTACAGAGTATAATACGCTCTATTTAACAAGAACAGGTGGGACATCCTCTGGGAAGGGGATAGTGAGACCAATGGAGCAAGCTCCAGAATTCTTCCCCACTGTTCATTAGATAGCTTGCCTATATCCTTTTCCCACTTCCTCCTATGTATCCGTCCCTGGGTTCCCATTAGGCTCCCTTTATATAAATGTTGGTAAATCTTTGATATTGAGCCCTTAGATGTTTTAGTGTTAATAATTTCCTTTAAAATAGGGATCTTACTCCAGATCATTACTATTCCTTTATATTGTTTTGCTAATGCATGTCTTATCTGTAAGCATCTATAAAAAGGATTTATTTGGGAGTTTATATTGTTCTTTTAGTATCTTAGTAGATACTTATTATACCATCCTGATACAACTGGGAGATATATTTTACGCCCTGGCTTTCCCATTCCTTTACTGTTCCCATCTTCTGTATTTCCGGTAAGTTGTCGTTCTCCCATAAGGGGGTATATTCAGTAATACCATTATATCCCAGCGTCGCCTTTACCACTTTCCATATTCTAGTCATAAGGTCCAGAGTAAGTAGACTCCTAGGGAGAGAACCTGCCCCCATGGCTTCTACCAAGGTGGCATGTGTAGAGTTCTGTAGTAGTTCTCTTCTTTATTTCTCCTCCCTCCATATTACTATCCTTCATGTATTGAATCTGGGCCGCCATAAAGTAGCCAAACGGGTGTGGTAGTGCTACCCCTCCCTCCTGTTTTGTCCTCTGTAGAGTACTTAATTTTATTCTTGCTATGCCACCTCTCCATATTAACTCCCTAAAAATAGTATCTATTTTTTTGAACCATTTTTTATATATCCACACTGGGGAGTTTTGTAGGATGTAAAGAAGCTCGGGCAACCAGACAATTTTTATTAAGTTACAACGACCGGCCACTGACAGTGGGAGGCGTTTCCATATTTTACTTTTCCCCTTATATTTATTAAGCAAGGGTATCAGATTGTCTGTGATATAATGGTTAGGATCTTTAGATATATTCACCCCCAGATATTTTATTTGAGTTGTTATTTGAATTTGTATAGCCTCTTGCGGAAGGGGATTCAAAAGAGGGTCGATTGGCAACAACATGGATTTTCCCCAATTTATTGTCAGACCCGAGAAATGACCGAAGTTCCCTATTTGTTCCATGGCTTTTCCAAGAGAATTCTGTGTGTCCCCCAACAACAAGAGGAGGTCATCCACGTATAAACACTACTTTCTCCTCTATCTCCCCTCTTATGAATCCTCTTATCTCCGGGGTCGACCTAAGGGCTATTGCTAGAGGCTCGATTGCGAGGGCAAAGAGAAGGGGGGACAACGGACACCCCTGTCTCGTTCCCCTCCGCAATCAAAACCTCTCAGAATGAACATTATTCACTTTCACTCTCACTTCTGGGGTTTTATATAACTATAGCGGTACCCCCAGTTAAGATGGCTGCTGGTATTAATTTGGGTCCTGTAGTGCACCGCTGTCAACCCCTGGCAATCGGCTCTATCCTCCTGTGGCACAGCTAGTAATGGGGAGATAGGACCGCGTGACCACAACTCTCGGTGACGCAGTCCTATGGCAAACACACACAGTGATATACTTTAAACTTCTATTAAAGTAATTGAAACTGACGCCAATGTACTTGACCCAGACATTTTACTGAGGCTAATGGGCAAGTAATAAACAACAGTATAACAACTTGCAGATCCCTGCAATAAACAATATTAAAGATGAACAGAGTGATAGAATAATGAGGTATTGCTATGAAACTCTAGTGATGCCCTTTTACAACTACTTCCCCTCGTGGGCAGACTAACGCCCAGCAACGTCTACCTACGCAGTCAGGCCTGACTGAACTAAATGGAAGTTCTGTAAAACAATCTTCGCTAGCAATCTTTCGGTGGTGCACTTGAACAAACTTTGTAATCCGAACGAGTAGTAAAGATACAGTATTTGTCTATGAGCAAGTGCTCTCTCACCACCCGGACCAGTCCCAGTGCTTTTCCTCCGCCGATTCGTCTAAGCACATGGATCCACCGACATCCGAGTCTTCGATCCTCCTGGTGCAGTACAGCAAGGATGAGAAGATGTCTCTAGGGTTCCGCTAGGCTGGCGGAGGGCTCTTTGGAAGAAGGTGCCCAGGCTTCAGGCCTGGGCTTGCAGCAGTCTCACACAGAGTTCTTGCTTGATCGGCGGGAGGGTCCAAAGAGACCCAACAAACTCTGCCTCCCCTTTATAAAGTCCGCCCCAGCAGTCCTTGCTTCGGGGCAATGCACCTTGGGTGCTGAAAGATGTCTTGGGAAATGTAGTCTCTCGGTATTAAAGGGGAATACCCCGCTACATAACAGTTTAACCCAATTCGTAAAGATCGGGCCAACCTGGAACTCGCTTAGAACTCTCCACAAATATTGCCATTCTACATTGTCAAAGGCCTTGGCAGCATCCAGCGAAACAATTGCTCCATTTCCGTCTTCCTCTGTTGGTATCTGAAGGTTCAAATAGACTCTTCTTGTATTTATGCAGGTAGCCCTGCCCGGGATAAATCCCGATTGGTCGGGATGTACCATTTTCTCAATTACCTTGCTCAGTCTGGCTGCCAAGACCTTTGACAATATTTTTGTGTCGGTATTAAGTAAAGAAATAGGTCTATACGAAGAGGTGTCTAGTGGATCCTTTCCCTCTTTATGGATAACTATTATTGTAGACTCCATTATAGATGAGGGGAGTTCTCCTTTAACTAGTGAGCTATTTAGAACCCTAGTGAGTTCTGGAAGTAGCTCCTTCCCAAAGTATCGGTAGGTCTCCACCGGGAGGCTGTCCGGTCCCGGAGATTTCCATCCCGCCATCCCCTGTACCGTCAGTTGTATTTCTTCTAGGGTTATAGGTTTGTCTAATTCCGCTCTATCCAACTCCGAGAGCGAAGGGATCTTCAACCTTCTAAAAAAAAAAATCATCCATTTCTACCCTCCTCTCCTCCTGCTTAGAACTGTACAAGTCTTCATAAAAGTCGCAAAAACTATCTATTATTTCTGATGCTTGGGAGGCTATTCTATCCCCCTTTACCTTTATCGCTGGTACCATTGAGCTGGGCGAGTTTGTTTTAATTAGATGGGCCAGCATTCTGACTGCACTTTCTCCCTCCGCAAATGCTACTTGTCTTTGAAAAATGTGTTTATTTTCTACTTTAAGCATTAATAAACGATAATTCTGCTGTGCTTCTATCCATACTCTAGAGTTATTAGATGTTGGGTCCCTAATGAATTGTGCTTCCTTTTCCGTAACCAACTCACCAGCTATTCGCTCACTTTCACTGGATTGTTTTTTTATCCTAGAGATTTTTTGTATCATTATGCCTCTAAAGAAGGCTTTTAGTGTGTCCCATACCACTTGCACTGAAGCGGTACCTTGACTTATCTCTATAAATTCTCTGATCTCCTCTAGTACCTCATGAGGATCCTTTATTAATTCTATCCAGTGTGGACTTATTTTCCCCTCCCTTTGATATATTACTTGTCCTGTATCCAGAACAACCAGCATTGGGGAGTGGTCCGAAAGACTCCTTGGCATACAATTCACTTTTTTTATTGTCGATATTGCCTACTCATTGCCAAAGACTAAATCTATTCTTGAGAGCGTGGAGTGTTCTAGAGAAACAGGAATACTGCCGGGTCTCGGGATTACGTAATCTCCACACATCCCTCAAGCCTATTTCATTCAGGAAACTAGATAATCTCACGTCTCTCCTTCTGTTCTGGTGCATCTTACTAGGGAATCTATATTTGCCCCAATCTAAGACCATATTAAAATCTCCCATGACGATCACCGGCGTACCCGGTCTCTCCAGAACAAACTCCATCAAGCACGTCAACACTGTAGTAGCAAAGGGAGGTGGAATATACAGGTTAACTAATATATAAGCTTTATTCTCTATCTTGCAATGCAAGAAGACATATCGCCCTAGATCATCGACCTTACTCTGGATACATTTAAACATTATGCCAGCTTTAATAAATATACTTACTCCTCTAGAATATGAGGTGTGGACCGAATGGAACTGCTTTTGGAAATCTCGCCATCCCAATTGGGTTGTAGAGATATTCGTTAGATGGGTCTCCTGGAGGCATATAATTGAAGCTCCATATGTTCTCATCAATGACATTACTGCTGCCCTTTTCCCTTGGTCTCCCAAGCCACGGGCATTCCATGAACATATTGTTAAATTTTTTACTTGTGCTCTACTATCCATTGATTTTTAACTACTGGTGTGAGTGTCCATATCTTATATTGAAACCTTTGAATACTAAAACGTGTCTATTTCTTTCTCTTTTCAACATTTTCTTCATATAAATTTTTTTTGTGTCGCTATCACCTCAAATCTTTCTCCCCATACCTACTCCCTAACCCATGTACCCTGTTCTCCGCCTACCTTGGCTTGGATTGGTGCTTCCTATTGTGACCCACACTTACATCCCTCTTCAAATATTCACCCCTTTGGTACATCCAGTGTTCTAAATCCCTCTTATTCCCTCCCCCTCCCTCCTCCCTTCCCTCCCTCCTGAAACAAAATACCTCTAGACAATTCCACATATGCCCATTCCCCATACAGTTTTTACCCTCATACTTAGGGAGTTGTTCACACTTCCCCCTTATAAAGGGGGATAATATGCACCTCATTCCCTTCGATTCAATCACACCCTTTGCCCCACCCATTCCCCCTATGTCTCCCCCTAACACTCCAAAAATAAAAAAAAGTGAAAAAGATCAAATACATTTTAAGTTCTGTGTATAGTGTTTCCAATTGTTGATAAATATAACTGCTTATCCCTGCCCCCTCCTCTCCTGGGTTACACCCAGGGAAGAAGAGAGGGAAAAAAAAAAAAAAAAAAAACTTGAAATAAAATACAAAATTTCTCCAAAGAAGGGAAAATTTGAAAAATGTGAAAAACAATAGTCCATGTCTATAACTTCTATGGTGCTTCTTTATACGTTAGTAACCACTCTGTCGTCCCCTTGGGTGTATCAAAGAACTTTGTCCCATCTAGTACATTCACCCTCAATCTTGTGGGGTATAGCAATGCGTATGTAATTTTTAACTGCTGTAGTTTGCGCTTTACTTCTCCAAACCTAGCTCTTTTATTTTGCAGTTCTGGTGAGAAGTCTGGATAAATAGATATCCTAGTTCCATTGTGTAGAATATTACCCATCTCTCTGGCTTTCTGAATTATTGCCATTTTATCTTTATAATAAAACATTTTGACCAGGAGAGGACGGGGGGGGGGCATCTGGTCTGAGACGTCTGGCAGGGACCCTATGTGCCCTTTCCACCGCTAAAAACGGCGAGAAGGATTCCCGACCAAATGTCTCTGATCCATTTTTCAACAAAGGCTACTGGATCTGCCCCTTCACTGTACTCTGGAAGTCCCACAATCCTGACATTTTCCCTCCTCATTCTATTTTCAATTTCATCCATCTTTAACTCATGTTTCACCATTTGCTCTCTCACATCTTTTATTTATTTTCTCAAGGGAGTCAGTACATCCTTCACAAGGCTGACCCTTTCCTTCAAAGCTGTTGTTCTCTTCTTTACTTTTTGTATGTCATGTCTAACCAGAGTCAGTTCTTCCTGTATTATTCTGAGTTGGGTAGTTACTTCAGTCAAGGAGAATTTACAAAAGTTGATTGCTGCAAACACTTCCTTTAGTGTTGGCTCACTTTGCCCCTCTCTTCCACCCTCAATTAAAGGTTCCAGGTACCCCTCTTGTCCCATTAGCTCCTGAGAGTCTCCTCCCTATATCACTTCCTTATAAGGATGTCTGGGTTTGTCCCTGACTTTTTCTTACCCCAGTAGCTCCAGGCTGTAGTTTGGGCTGTTGGCTATTTTTTGGAGGGGTCTGGGTTGAGGATTGGTCTGGGTTATGTGTGTATTTTCCTAATTTAGCTGCCGCTTGGCTTGCTGCTATGCTTGCTTTTGTGGTCCGTTGTGATGACATTGAGCCTAGGGTCCCCCTCTTCTCACAACCACAATGTCCCACTTAGCTCAGTTTACTTTCCACTTTTCTTGTAAAGTTTCCCACTAACAAAATATATATGCTTAGCGGACGCAATACAAAAGCTATATCAACTGCCAGAGGGAATAGACACCATGAACCAGCCAAGAAGAGGAAGAGGAGGAGAACTTTTCCCCTATCTCCCTCCTTTTTTTTCCCCATGAGACAACTATGTATTCGGAAAAAAATTCAGAACAGGGATATCCCCTCTAAAAGGGAAGGGAGGGAAATGAAAGTAGGTAGGGCCCAGAGCATCAGGAAAAAAAAAAAAAAAAAAAGAAAAATAAATAATGTCTTTTTCCAGTTTTTAGAGTCCCACAGTTTCCCAACTTTCAGATCAACATCTAAACATCTAGGCAAAGTCTACCCCCCTGTTAATGGGGTTGTTATTAACATGCAAGTCACGACAACAATACATTGGAAGTCTCTCACCCATCCATCGAGCTTCTCTCGATGTCTGCAGACAGGAAAAATAAGAAGAAAAAAAAGGGGGGGGGGGGGTGAGATTTTGCCATGCTGTTTTATACCGCTTTCTCCCTTCTCCTTTCTCTTTAAAAAAAAAAAAGCCAGAAGGGGTTCTTTGGCCTCCAGTAGTGAAGTGCAGTGCAGCGTGTTGCTTACAATTGCCTGGAACAATCGCCTGGAAACACAGCTCTCCTATATGGACAGCAGCAGTGATGGTTCCTGAAGGTGTGCGTTTTAACAGTCTCTGGAAAAGTAATTTAAGCTTTTACTTCTCTTCTGGAAGATACCCCGATATTAAAGCTTCTTCCTTATTTAAGGTGTTGAGCTTGTGTGCTCGGGGAGAGGACGGAGGTCTAAGGACGCTACTCCTGCCTGCTGAGGCAGCCCCACTGCTCTTCCTCCGGCAGGGAGCTCTACTACGGTGCTTCACGAGGGGGAGTGGGGGGGCGCCTCACACAGCCGTCCCTGCTCCACTCCGTTCCCCACCAGCCAACAAGGTGCCTCACTTATGGTGCGATAGTGTGTTGCATCACAGTCCCGTCCTTATCCTTCCCCGCTCTGGTGCACACCTCACGCTGGCTTTACCTCCCGATCCGAGAAACAGCTGGTCCCAGGGTGGAGCAAACATCCCAACTGGTGAAGTGGAAAATAATTGGATACAAACATAAAACCAGTTCGCTGGTGGTCCAGGCAAAAGGAAACTGTCTATGAACACCAGGTCCTGAGATCAAATCCCGGACATGGTGTGACACCAGACAGGAAAGCTGATGTAGAGGGCTGGATGCAGCAGCAGGGAGGTGATCTGTAGTCCAGAAGCAGGATGCAAGCAGCAGGCTGAGGACTGCAAACAGCAAAGAGGTGCTTGTGGATCAGAAGACTGGTAGGTGAAGACAGGCTGGGTCAAACACAGATGGGCAGATCAGGTACAGAAGCAGAATCCAGAGAATGGTCAAAGTTCAGGCTGGGTCAGTTCATCAGGCAGGCAGCAATCAGGTTTGGAGGAGAAGCAGAAGCGAAGTCAGGACAAGCCGGGATCAGAGACGGGCAGCAAGCAGGAGTAGTCAGGGGAGAGCCGGATCAGATAACAGGTAAGCCATCAGAATCACAAGTAGCAGGGGTCTCAGGAAACGCTGTAGACCAGGCAGCAAAGCAACAGTTAACTTTAAATAGGCTTTTTGGCGCCAAGTGCTGTCATTAGGTGCTCGTGCCCGTGTGCCGCTATTGCGCGTGCGCCGAACGGATCTTCTGCGCACGGGCATTCTTCTGATACCCCTATTGCTGGGGAGATTGCAGAAACGTCTTTCCTGACATTGTCCCCCTCCAACGGGCAGCCTACTTGGGTGAGATCTTTTGAAGGCCAGAATCAGTATTTCAGCATGGATGTTAGTCTCTGGTTCCCAGGAGTTTTCCTCAGGGCCATAGCCCTTCTATTTTACCAGGTATTGAATCTCGTTGCACCTTTCCCTACAATCCATGATGGACTCAACTTCAAACTCTTCCTCACCATTGATGAGCACTGGTTCTGGAGGACCGGTATCTCGATTGTAAAGGGATCCGAAACTGCAGGCTTAAGTAGGGCCACATGGAACACTGGATGTATCCAAAAAGATTCAGGCAGTTTCAATTCATATGCCACATTTATAAATGTTTCTCATCACTGGGAAGGGACTTACAAACTTAGGGCCCAGTTTCTTAGAAGGGCATGCTAATTTCAAGTTCACCGTGGACAGCCAGACTTGGTCTCCGGGTACTAGGTTAAGTTTCCCCCTCCTCCTTTTGTCGAACACCTCCTTATTATACTCCTGAGTCCTTGCCATTGTCTCCTGAAGTAACTTGTTATTGGTACTGAAAAAGTTCAGGGTTTCTTGGGAGGCTGGTACTGCACACTCCGGGATGTTGTTGGATAAGAAAAAGGGGTGAAAACCGTAGTTCGCAAAGAACGGTGACTGCTTGGTAGCTGAGTGAACAGAATTGTTGTAGGCGAACTCGGCGAGGGGTAGTAAGGGTACCCAATCATCTTGGGAGAAGCATGAAAAACAGCGTAAATACTGCTTAAGAGTCTGATTTGTTCGTTCAGTCTGACCATTAGTCTGGGGGTGATAAGCCGAGGAAAAAGAAAGGTCAATTTTTAAAGATTCGCAAAGTGCTCTCCAGAATCTGGACGTAAACTGCACCCCCCCCGATCAGATACATTGTTTGCAGGAATACCGTGCAGCCTTACTATTTCCTTGATAAACAACTTTGCGGTCTCAGAAGCAGAAGGTGTACATCTCATAGGCAGGAAGTGAGCCATCTTGGAAAGTCTATCTACTACCACGAAAATGGTAGTGCAGTTTTCTGATGGTGGTAATTCAACAATAAAATCCATGGAGATCATCCTCCACGGTCTTTCCGGAATGGGTAATGGTTTCAACAACCCCCAAGCTCTGGTTTTGCTGCCCTTGTTTTTAATGCATGTAATGGTTCCACATAGTCTCTACAGTCCTTTAATAGCCGGGGCCACCAAAATGTGCGCTGGAGGAGTTCGGACGTCTTGTGCACACCAAAGTGGCCGGCCAGTTCATGATCATGACAAGATTTAAGAACGTTGATCCGTAATTGCTGAGGTACAAAGATCTTGTCCTTGAACCATAGCAGGTCGTCTCTTAACTGTAGGATAACGTCCGGTGGGTAGGAATCATTTGTAGAAGCCTGCTTAATTTGGGACAGTAAGTCTCCTTGTAACATGAGGAAGTTTCCGGGAGTCAGAATGGTATCCGGGGGCGAAGAAGTTTTGGATTTACTGAACATCCGGAAAAGTGCATCCGGCTTGGTATTCTTCGACCCAGGCCTGTAGGTAATGTGGAAAGAAAATCTGGTAAAAAAAAGTGCCCATCTGGCCTGACGTGGTTTCAGTCTCTTGGCAACTTTCAAGTACTCTAGGTTCTTGTGGTCCGTATAGACCAAAATAGGGTGTACTGCTCCCTCTAACAAATAGCACCATTCCTCCAGTGCGGCCTTAATTACAAGTAGCTCTCTGTCCCCGACATCATAATTTCTCTCAGCTTCAGACAACTTACGAGAAGAGAATGCAACTGAATGCAACAGCAGAGCCTTGGGACCCTGTCTTTGAGAGAGTACTGCTCCCACTGCGATCTCAGAGGCATCTACCTCCAGAATGTAAGGCAATGCTGGATCTGGATGCTTTAGGACAGAGGCTGAGACGAACTGGTCCTTTAGGGTAGGGAAGGCAGCCTGGGCTTCAGGAGTCCAGTGAAACCGCGTGCCTTGTTTGGTCAAGCTGGTGATGGGAGAGATGATGGTGGAAAATCCTCGCATAAACTTGCGTTAAAAATTCGCAAACCCCACAAAACGTTGGATCCCCTTTCTGTCCGTACTGGTTGGCCAATCTAGGATGGCGGAAACTTTTTGTGGGTCCATCTTGACGCCTTCTATAGAGATGATCAATCTCAGAAACTGAATGCTTTGTTGTTCAAACTCGCATTTCTCAGGTTTTGCGTACAGGCCATGTTGACGAAGTCGAGTTAGTACTTTTCTGACATGCTCCCGATGAACAGACAAAGAAGAAGAGAAAATCAGGATGTCATATAGGTAGATTATAACAAACAAATCAAGGTAGTCTCTGAAGATGTCATTGTCATGGTTTTGCAGTAATGTTTGTCTCTCAGCTTACCCCTCCATGTGCTCAGATTAAGAGGCCAGCGACTCTCACCTGGCTGCTTAAGTAATCTCTCCTCTAAGCATGGCTCCACCCCAGGCTCTATCAGGGAACACTATATTAACCTGTGCACTGCAAGCCAGCCGTGCTGATCTACGTTGTTTGTTAAGCTATTGTGTGTTTGGGTTCCTGCTTGCTGTGTGCTACGTCTGTCTCTGTTTTACCGATCTTGGCTTGTTCTAGACTATCCCTGTCTGCTCGTAACCTTGACCTTTGGCGTGTCCTTTATTTATCCTTGTCTGCTTCCCCCCCGACCTTTGGCTTATCCCCTCACTATCTCTTGTATCCTGACCTGCTGCTTCCCCTCTTTCCTCTATAGCCTACTGTGAGCGTGAGCTGGGGGCCTCTGGGGGCCGCGACCTGGATCCAGTTGCAGCCCAGTCCATCCTCACCACTAGAGGCTCTGGTGGACACCTGCTGGATTTTAGACTCCGCGCCCTGGGGAATCTTAGGCTCTAGCTCCCTGTGGGATTCCTGTTTGTGCTCCAGTGGACCTGCCTTCCTTAACCACCCAGAGATCCATGCGCAGCAGTCAGCCATAGGTTTCACTACCTTAGCGGTGCACTCCTGACCCCAACAGTGTGCATCTGTCACCTGGCTTCAGGTGACCAGACAGTCATTCACAAAATGTTGGAATGTAGCCGGGGCGTTGCATAAACCGAAGGGCATTACGAGATATTCTTAGTACCCGGATCAGTTACGGAAAGCAGTCTTCCACTCGTCCCCACTTCGAATACGGACTAGAATGTAAGCCCCACAAAGATCCAATTTGGTGAATATAGCTGCAGCTCCAAGTCTCTGAAATAGTTCAGGCACTAATTGTAATCCTGTTGAGCTCACAGTAATCTACGCAGGGGCATAGAGAATGGTCTTTTTTTTCAACAAAGAAAATTCCGGCTCCTGCTGGAGCGGTGGAAGGGCGGATAAACCCCTTCTCCAGATTATCGTCGATGTAGGTTTTAAGAGTCCCCAGTTCCAATTCGGTCAAGGGGAAGATCCTTCCAAATGGCACTTCTGCCCCGGGGAGGAGCTTGATTGGACAATCATAGGGCCTGTGTGGGGGAAGTGTCTCTGCACCCTTCTTGCTGAACACATCCAAGAAACTATGGTATACTTCTGGGACGGACTGGCGGGTTTCAACATCAGTGTCCAAACAAAGCAGAGAAGAAGGAACGTCAGCGACTTCAGACAAGCAGTGCTGGTGGCAGAAAGGGGAGAGGAAGCTGATTTTCCCTGTGATTCAGTCAATTTTGTGGGTTGTAAGCCCTCAGCCACTGCATACCCGGTATGATGGGAAACAAGGGGGACTCAATGATGTCCAGGCAGAGTAATTCCCGATAGTTACCGGAAATTGTGGTGTTTAAAGGAACTGTTTATTGTGTGACAGGCCCTGATTTAATAGGCGATCCGTCGGCTAGGTGTACAGAGAGTCCCTTGGGTCGTAGAGGGACTTGGAATCTACTGGCAAAGGATGCGTCCATAAAACCGCTGCATGCTCTGGAATCAATTATGGTGGTAGCTAAAATTTTCCTTCCTGGAAGCTGTAGAGAGACGGAGATAGCCAAATGAGTTGCATTGTTAAATTAAGCAGGTGAAAAGGTAGAAGAGATGGAAGAACACCCATAATATCCAGGTTCCCCGCAGTAAAGGCAAAGGTTGTTGACCCGCCGACGTTGGCGCTCCTCAGGAGCGAGTGAGGGACGGAGCAGGCCTAGTTGCATCGGTACCGAAGTATCTGTGGAGGTGTTAGCAGGAGCTGGAGGAGCGGAGTGAGGAGGGTTGAACACACGGGGTAGCATCCATACTGGACGAGAAGACCAACGGTACGTTCTGCTCTTCATTCTCTTAACCCTCTGTCTATTTGGATAGACTGGAGGATTAGAGCATCAAGTGTTGACGGGATGCCAACAGGGACCAGTTCATCCTTTAGGGGTTCGGAGAGACCCATGCGGAACTGGTGACGCAGAGAGGCATCATTCCAATTTGTGTCGGAACTCAAACGCTTGAATTCAGACACATAGTCCTCTGCTGCCCTATGACCCTGTTGCATTGAACACAATGCTGCTTCTGCGGAGGCTGCTTGTTGCGGATCCTCATAGAGGAGGGCCATCGCTTGGAAGAAGGTGCTCAGGTGGTTGAGACAGACATCCTTTTGCTCCAAGAGGCGGTGGGCCCATGCCTGAGGTTCGCCTGATAATAAGGAAATAACAAAGCCCACTTTGGTGGCTTCAAGAGAGAAGGTCCTGGGCTGTAAAGCGGAAAAAGTTCACAGGCGTTGCGGAAAGCTCTGTACTTGCTGCGGCCCCCGGAAAATCTCTCCAGAGTGGGGATCCTGGGCAACATAACAACAGAAGGTGAAGGAGAAGTCCCAGATGCTACAGGAGCCGTGGTGGACAAGGTCTGTACACGCTTCTCCAGATGGGTGTAGCACTCCTGCAGGTCTCTGACGGCCTGAGTAAGTCCATCCAGGTGGCGACATAAGTCTTCCATTGGAGAGGCTCCCCGCGTGGGCTCGGACATGGCTGTCCGGTACTGTCATGTACCTGGTGGTAGAGCCCAATGTGCATGGATCGGCCTCTCGCATACCTCTGACTCAGGAACCCCTGGTAGAGCAGACAGGAGCTTGAGAGTGCAAAGGGGCACAAGTGCCAGACAGGAAAGCTGATGTAGAGGGCTGGATGCAGCAGCAGGGAGGTGTTCTGTAGTCCAGAAGCAGGATGCAAGCAGCAGGCTGAGGACTGCAAACAGACAGGTGCTTGTGGATCAGGAGACTGGTAGGTGAAAACAGGCCGGGTCAAACACAGGCGGATCAGATGGAGTCGGATCAGGTACAGAAGCAGAATCCAGAGAATGGTCAAAGTTCAGGCCGGGTCAGTTCATCAGGCGGGCAGCAATCAGGTTTTGAGGAGAAGCAGAAGCAAAGTCAGCACAAGCCGGGATCAGAGACGGGCAGCAAGCAGGAGTAGTCAGGGGAGAGCCGGATCAGATAACAGGTAAGCAATCAGAATCACAAGTAGCAGGGGTTTCAGGAAATGCTGTAGACCGGACAGCAAGGCAGCAAAGCAACAGTTCTCTTTAAATAGGCTTCTTGGCGCCAAGTGCTGTCATTAGGTGCGCGCGCGCGCCCGTGTGCCGTTATCGCGCATGCGCTTTCCCGCACGCCTGAGTGCCGCTATTGCGCACGCGCGCACGCCGAACGGATCTTCTGGCCCAGATACACCCCACTAAATTTAGCACCCGCTACACTCTCCCCCCAGTAATTTGACACTGGGGGCATGATTTGTCCCGGATGTTCGGGACTGGTGGTACAGCTAAAGCCCTTCGGTCACTGCGAGGCCTGCGGGGAGTTCACGTTTGAGGTGGAGCAATCCATAGAGAGACCTCGAGTCTTCCACCTCAGCCCTACAGCAGGCGCCGCCACTCAACAAGGAGAAATCAATGCTTGGACAGCCATCGCTCCCCGCACTGTGGAGACCTCCGTGGAGGTCTCGAACAAAGGGATTGAGGATGCAAAATCCGGAGATGCTGCTTCGGTCACCATGGTTTCCTTACTTCCAGCGCCAAAGAGGAAGGTCGGTCTTGTGAGAGCTTCCAGCGGCCGAGATGGAGGACAAACCCTGCGCTTGCCTGGCCCAGATGGATCCGGTAGGAAGAGCCCTGGTCATCCCTTCACAAGCTTGGGCCGAGGTAAGCCAGGGACTGGGACTTGGTGTTGGGATGGAGGTGTCAGGGATTCAAGGCCCCTTGAGCCCGTGGGTGGGAGTGATTCGGTGTCCACTGCCAACTACCTGCCCGCGGAGGAGTGTGACACCTCCTACCTGGAGTCGGTCTCCGATGTGGGAGACGACGTCGTCATAGACAAAGTGTTTGCTGCAAAGGAATGGAACAAGATACCTCTCTCCTCATCCTGTAAAGCCAGGGATCCACCTATGTCTACAGGGGATAGTACACCCTGGGTGGAAGCACCAGCGCCTGAGGAGAGACCCCGTCCCCTGCTTGTTCTTCAGTCCCTGGTGCCTCCTGCATCGACCACCGGGGACCAGAGACTGTCGCTGCGGGCACCTATGCCCAACTTGGAGGTAGTCAAGGCACCTCGTCATCTGGATTCAATCGTCCTGCCGGGCGAGGGAGACCGCTCTACCATGCCTCCCTTGTCTAGGCTGCAACGTCTGTTCTGCCAGAAAGTCGCCAACGAGTATGGGTGGGAGTACCCATACTTATCCAAGGAGCTGCTTTATGAAGTGGAAGTCTGCAGGGGCTTTTGGTACAATGATTTCATGTGGACACACATCAAAGTCCCACACGCACCTAAGAGATTCAAGGACTGTAAAGCAGAGTGGTTGTTGGGTCGGCATATCCATGCTGACAGAGTGGTGATTTGACGGAAAGAAGGGGAGGATGTCAAATATCACATAGAGACTGTGGATAAGCACGTCAAGCCCCTTGTCTTGCTGCATCCCAGATTCTACTTGTAGGAGAAAAGACTCCTTGCTTAGTGCCTTACAAGTTTGCTGAACTTATCCGGGGTTTGTTCTTTCCCGGTAAACCCAGGAACTGTACCCGAGTTTTATGGGTGTTGTGCTCTTTGGAGGAATGGAGAACTGTTGCTGTTGTTTTCTCTTTTTCTTCCCTCCCGCAAAGAAATCGTGGACTTTGGGGTAGTCAGGGCCAAAGCACAGAGAAAAAAAAATTACGCCAGGATGGCGCCAGGATGTCTTTACCGTGGCACTGCAACCAGGTGGCAGTGTTGCTCAACGTTATTCACTTTGCACCACACATACACTTCACGGAAGGAAAGAATTTCTCTTTGGAGAGATTTTTTCGTTCCAACACATACATATGTGTCAGGAAGTATTTGTGTTTAACTTCTTTTATCCCCTCTGCAGGAGAACATCTGTCAAGACCGCTGAGGATGGGGCGGGTCTTAGTTAGTAATGTGGGAGGGGGAGAAGGTGGTAATGGTGTCATTGTGATGTGTATATTGTGTGACAGCAGGAAGGTAAAGTCACCTGGTTGCATCCAGGGGGGTAGATATATTTCGCCCAGATTCAGGCTTTACGCCGACTTATACAACTAGGTGGAGAGTTGTATAAACCCAGCTGAGGCTAGTGGGCTCATGGATGACTCATACCTCTAGGGAGAGTGTGGGGCGTCGTGCAGACAGGGAGTTGATGAGACCAGCTGAAGCTTGTCAGCTCATTTAGGCCTCTATAAGAACTCCCAGATTCATTAGGTGTTAGCTCATGCCTGGAACCAGACCTGTGTGGACTGTCTAGGGAGAGTGAACCCCTGTGCGGTGAGACAAAGCCTGTGTGGCTATTTGCTTGGACATTTAAAACCAGGGACTTAGGGACTAGGACAGCACTAGGCTGATCCCAGTTGTTAGTTAGGAAACCTGTATGTTTAGTCAGAGGTCAAGTTGACCAGGATTTATTTTGTTTATGTTTCTTTTGCTTTGCTGTGTTTTGTCACTGTAAAATAGAAAATAAACCACAACCTCCGTTTGCTGGGCCTGTTTTTGTGTGGGGAGCCCTTCCCGGGGGTCACACACACCCGCTGCCGAGCTAACCCCCTCACAGTTGGTGGAGAACCAGTGGCAGTTTTTTTTTAAGCCAGCATGGAGGAGATACTGAAACAGCTGGCTCTAGCAAATGCCAATCAACAGCAGACAAATGCAGGTTTGCAAAGGAGCCTTGCAGCCCAGCAGCAAGCTCACCAACAGAGTCTGGAAGCTCAGCAACAAGCCCAGCAGCAATCTGAGGCCCGCTTCATAGACCTGTTACAGAAGCAAGAGCAGAGACTACAACAAATGGAAGCAGTAATGCAGCAACGTCCGCAGACCAGTGAGGAAAGCCGTCCCACTAATACCGCGTCCTTTGGGGTGAGTCGTTTATTGACAAAAATGACTGGAGAGGATGATCCAGAGGTATTTTTGACCACATTTGAAAGGACCGCTGAAAGAGAAAAGTGGCCTGAGGAGCAGTGGGCTGGACTGGTGGCTCCTCTGTTAACTGGTGAATCGCAGAAAGCTTACTATGACCTAGAGCCTAACCAAGCAAAAGACTATGTGATGCTAAAAGCTGAAATTTTGGCAAGGCTGGGTGTCACCCAGGCTGTCCGGGCTCAGCGTGTGCATAACTGGACTTTCCAGCTTGGAAAACCCCCCAGGTCTCAAATGTATGATCTCATTCACCTGAGCAGAAAGTGGCTACAGCCAGAGACTTTGTCCGCACCAAAGATTGTGGAACGTGTTGTAATGGATCGGTTTTTGAGAGCTCTTCCTACTGCCATCCAAAAGTGGGTAAGCCATGGAGACCCAGAGACGGCCGATGGTCTTGTGGATCGTGTGGAGAAATACTTGGCTACAGAGAACCTGACGGCCTCTTCCAGAGACACTCGGACTTTCCACCCTAAGACCAGACCATCCCCAGGGGCGGATAAGAGGATTCCAAGGGGTGAGGGTGGAGAGAGTGAGAGGGTGGGAGCTCTACCCCAAGTTTGGCGAGAACAGCCTGGGAAATCAGCGGCTCAAGAGGCGGCAAGAAGGATCGTTTGCTACCGCTGCCGGCAAGCGGGACATATTGCAGCCAATTGCCCGGTTATGGAGGAACCCATGCAGTGTGACTTTCTGACGGGCAGACGTCAGTCGCTGTGTGCGACAGTCGCATGCACTGCCATTCGAGGAACTGAGAAACATTTATGCAAAATGTGTGTTAATGGTAGAAATGTTGTGGTATTGCTGGATTCAGGTAGCCTTGTGACCCTGATAAAGGCTGAGTTAGTTAAAACAGAGGTCTTTGGGAATAGCAAGGTAGCTGTTATTTGTGTGCATGGGGACACCCGAGAGTATCCAGTGACTACAGTGTGTTTCGAGACCCCCAAAGGTACCCTCTCTCATCCAGTGGGCTTAGTATCTCAGTTACCGCATGACGCCATTGTGGGAAGGGATTTTCCGAAGTTCTGGGAACTGTGGGATGATCCTGAGCCCCCCACTGGTGCCCCTATGTACCAGGAATGTGATAGCCAGAACTCCCCTGAGAGTGGTGAGGACTCTCCGGAATTTCCCTTATCAGTATTGGCAGGGGAGAATCAAGAAACTGGAGAGGAGCCCAACTCCTCAGACGAAAACCTACCGTCTGTGGAGTTTTCTGATCTTGAGGTTCACAGGGAAAACTTTGCCACAGAACAGTTGAAAGACCCCGCCCTAATAAAGGCACGGGAAAACGTAGTGAAAATAGATGGCGAGTTAGTGAACCCAGATAATACCTGCACTTACCCATACTTCAGCGTAGAGAAGGACCTACTGTATCGGGTGGCAAAAAGGGCAGAAGAAACCGTTGAGCAGCTTGTGGTGCCCAAACCTTACAGGAAGTTGGTGTTGGAGTTGGCCCATGGACACATTCTTGGAGGTCATCTGGGGACAGAGAAAACCCGAGAGAGGGTATTACAGAGATTCTATTGGCCGGGGGTGATGAAGGACATAGAAAATTATTGTTCCTCCTGCCCTGTGTGTCAGAGGTCGGCCCCGATGCCACATTTCCGTAGCCCGCTGGTCCCTCTACCCATCATTGAGGTCCCGTTTGAGAGGATCGCCATGGATTTGGTAGGGCCTATAATCAAGTCCGCTAGGGGGCACCAGTACATATTAGTTATAATGGACTATGCCACCCGTTATCCAGAAGCGATCCCTCTCCGAAATACCTCGGCCAAAACCATAGCCAAAGAGCTATCTCTTGTGTTTAGCCGGGTGGGTATTTGTAAAGAACTGCTTACGGACCAAGGTACACCCTTTATGTCCCGGGTTATGAAGGAGCTGTGTAAATTGTTCAAAGTGACGCAATTACGTACATCTGTGTATCACCCCCAAACCGATGGGCTGGTTGAAAGATTCAACAAAACCCTAAAACAAATGTTGAAGAAAGTGGTGGATAGAGATGGAAAGGATTGGGACTGTCTACTTCCTTATCTGATGTTTGCTATTAGGGAGGTGCCCCAATCCTCTACGGGATTCTCCCCCTTTGAGTTACTGTATGGGAGACACCCAAGAGGGCTGTTGGATATTGCCAAGGAAACTTGGGAAAGTGAGAGTTCTCCCCACAGGAGTGTGATTGAGCATGTCGCCCTGATGCAAGACCGAATTGCACAGGTAATGCCCATCGTGAAGGAACATTTGGCCCAAGCGCAGTTAGCACAGCAGAGAGTGTACAACCGTGGAGCCAAGACCCGTACCTTTTCCCCGGGGGATAGGATACTGGTACTTGTCCCTACGGTTGAAAGTAAATTCCTTGCCAAATGGCAAGGCCCCTATGAGATAATGGAAAAAGTGAGCGAAGTGAATTACAAGGTCAGACAACCAGGAAGGCGAAAGCCCGAACAGATCTATCACGTTAATCTGTTGAAAGCCTGGAGGGATAGAGAGTCCCTAGTCGCAGACACTTGGTCACCAGCTCAAACTGGTTGCGTGATTCCTGAGGTTGGAATAGCAGCCACCTTGTCACAACCCCAACAACAGGAGGTTAAGGAGTTTGTGCTTCGCAACAAGGAGGTATTCTCTGAGCTGCCGGGACAAACATCTGGGGTAGAGCATGACATCATTACCCCGCCCGGTGAAAGGGTGAAGTTAAAACCCTATCGGATCCCAGAGGCCCGACGGGAGGCAATACGGGAGGAAGTACAGAAAATGCTGAACTTAGGGGTGATAGAGGAGTCCCAAAGTGATTGGTCTAGTCCCATTGTGTTGGTGCCTAAACCGGATGGGAGCTGGCGATTTTGTAACGATTTTCGTCAGTTGAACAAAGTTACAAAATTTGACACCTACCCCATGCCACGTATAGATGAGTTGATCGACCGGCTGGGAACAGCCCGATACATGACGACTCTTGACCTCACAAAAGGGTATTGGCAAATCCCCCTGGCCAAGTCGGCCAAAGAGAAAACCGCATTTGTAACCCCAGACGGGGCGTTCCAATATAAAAGAATGCCGTTCGGGTTACAGAATGCGCCAGCCACATTCCAGCGGAAAATGGACCAGATGCTGAGGCCCCATCGGAAGTATGCTGCGGCTTACCTGGATGACGTAATTGTCCATAGCACAGATTGGGCCTCACATCTGCCAAAAGTGCAAGCAGTCCTGGACTCTGTTCGGGAAGCGGGGTTTACGGCTAACCCCAAGAAGTGTACCATTGGGCAGGAGGAGGCCAAATATCTTGGGTACACCATTGGGAGGGGAGTAATAAAACCCCAACTCAACAAAGTCGAGGCCATCCAGAGTTGGCCACGTCCCAACAGCAAGAAGCAGGTACGAGCCTTTCTGGGAATCGCTGGGTATTATCGGCGATTCATTCCCCACTTTGCTTCTAAGGCTGTGCCCCTAACCAACCTGACGAAGGGGAAAGGGTCGGTCATGATTAAATGGACCCCCGAGGCTGAGGCAGCATTCCAATTCTTGAAACAAGCCTTATGTAGCCAGCCAGTGTTGTACTCACCCGACTTCTCTAAAGACTTTGTCGTACAAAGTGATGCGTCAGATGTGGGGTTAGGAGCAGTATTGTCCCAGGTCTGGAACGGGGAAGAGCACCCAGTCATTTACCTCAGCAGGAAGTTGAAGTCCCATGAGGTAAATTACGCCACCGTTGAAAAGGAGTGTTTAGCGGTGAAGTGGGCTCTAGATTCCCTTCGGTACTACCTGCTAGGTAGGCACTTTGACATGGTTACGGATCACGCTCCGTTAAAGTGGATGGCTCAAAACAAGGAAACAAATAGAAGAGTGAATAGGTGGTTCCTGGCCCTCCAGGAATTCAACTTCACAGTAAAGCATCGCCCTGGCGTTCAAATGGGGAATGTGGATGCTTTGTCTCGAGTACATGAATGCCTGATTGCTGGTGTTCCAACCCCGAGGTTAAAACAAGAGGGGGGGGTATGTGACAGCAGGAAGGTAAAGTCACCTGGTTGCATCCAGGGGGGTAGATATATTTCGCCCAGATTCAGGCTTTACGCCGACTTATACAACTAGGTGGAGAGTTGTATAAGCCCAGCTGAGGCTAGTGGGCTCATGGATGACTCATACCTCTAGGGAGAGTGTGGGGCGTCGTGCAGACAGGGAGTTGATGAGACCAGCTGAAGCTTGTCAGCTCATTTAGGCCTCTATAAGAACTCCCAGATTCATTAGGTGTTAGCTCATGCCTGGAACCAGACCTGTGTGGACTGTCTAGGGAGAGTGAACCCCTGTGCGGTGAGACAAAGCCTGTGTGGCTATTTGCTTGGACATTTAAAACCAGGGACTTAGGGACTAGGACAGCACTAGGCTGATCCCAGTTGTTAGTTAGGAAACCTGTATGTTTAGTCAGAGGTCAAGTTGACCAGGATTTATTTTGTTTATGTTTCTTTTGCTTTGCTGTGTTTTGTCACTGTAAAATAGAAAATAAACCACAACCTCCGTTTGCTGGGCCTGTTTTTGTGTGGGGAGCCCTTCCCGGGGGTCACACACACCCGCTGCCGAGCTAACCCCCTCACAATTGTTATGTGTTGTTTCCCTTTCTTTTCCCTTCCATGTTAGGTTCAGGCACAACTACCAGTTTTCAAATAAAATGTTTGCTAATTTTTTATAGATAGATGGCCCGGATACATTGATTTCAGGGATTTATGGACATTTTGGAGTGCGGGAGGTATGAATGGTGTCATGTTCCCTGCGGTCCCTGGGTGGCGCTGTCACCTGGGACCGGGGTTGAACTACCATTCCAGAGCCGTGCCCTTTTTGTCCTCTCGCAGCAGTAGTATGGCGGGGCGGGGAACCCGCTGTGCCTGCTGGGAGGGGATATAAAAGGGGGCGGACATCTTGCGCACAAGGTCCATTCCCCAGGCACCTTCGGCCTGGGGGCTGCTGTGGTTCGTCTGTGCCCAGGCGCCCTTGGCCTGGGCCCGTGGAGTCGAGTTCCATCCCAGGCACCTTCAGCCTGGGGTGAGGTACTACACCAGGAGGCCTGGGGCCCAGTACCTTCGACTGGGTCCCGCGAGGGTGAAGCATGCCTAAGGCACCCCCGGTATTGGGTGCCTGAATCCTGGGCGTAAGGGACCGGAGACGTGACCTCCCCGTAGAGCCAGCGCAGCATTTGCTGGTGCCGGTGGAGGCCTCTGGTGACCATCCGGATGGATGTCTTCCTCTGACAGGGGTCGTTTGTTCTAAAGGAGGTACTTCATGTTCTAATGGTCTGTGGCAGGGACCCAACTTTCTCAGGTCAGTGGCAGGCCTCATCCAAGGCCTGTGGCAGGGGCCTCAACGTTCACCCAGGTCAGTGGCAGTGACCAAATTCACAGTCGGTGACAGCTACTGTGCGCCAAGCCTGTTTGCACTAAACGGAACAGGAGAAACTTTAATTCATGAGTTGTGCCTGGACCTACTCTTCCCTACACCTTGTCTGTTCTCTTAAAAGTCAACCAGTTTCAAGTCAATAAAACAGTGTTGGACTTTTCTTGGTGTGGAACTCGTGTTACTGGAAGCTAAGTGTCCCTGTTAGTCACAGTGACAATCATCCTCCATGGGAGAAGCTGAGGCTCCGGCCTAAAATGCAGACCCGAGTGTAAAGGTTTAGCTCATATCTCTTCATCCTACATCAGAGAGCCGAGCTGGTGGTGTGCATCTTTGCCCCTTCTCCCAGATACCCCTAGGCGAGTACAACAAGCCGTGAAGAGAGGGGACAAGCTGGGGGAGGACCGCTACAATAAAATGTTTAAAATTGTACAAATAGTAAACGTAGTCAAAACATAGCCGGGGGGTCGGGGGGTTCGGTAGCCAAAGCAGATAGTCAGAACAAGCCAGTAAATCAGGAAGCCAGATATCCGTGTAGTTGGAGGCAGCAGACAGGATCAGGAACCAGAAGGGACATCAGCCAGGTAAGTCTCCAACAGGAACACAGCAGAGAGTCTCCAGACATGCTTGACCAAGGCGAAGGCATGGAAGGAATGAACCAGGCAATTTAAATAGCCAGAAGGGGCTGGCTGTAGGCTGGACTGATGAGCAGGAAATGATCACTAGGTGAACCACTGTGGAATGATGAGTGCTGACAATTAACCAACAGCTGAGTACCCTGAGTAGTGATGAGCCGAACACCCCCGGGTTCGGTTCGCACCAGAACCCGCGAACGGACCGAAAGTTCGTACGAACATTAGAACCCTATTAAATACAATGGATGCGAACGTTCGAATTCTAAAGTGCTAATTATAACGACTATTATGCATGTTATTGTCCTAAAAAGGGTTTGGGAACCCGGGTTCTGCACCAGGGGACATGTATCAATGCAAAAAGACGTTTTAAAAACGGTCGTTTTTCGGGAGCAGTCATTTTAATGATGCATAAAGTGAAAAAAAAAAAGTCAAATATTCCTTTAAATATCGTACCTGGGGGGTGTCTAAAGTATGCCTGTGAAGTGCCACGTGTTTCCCGTGTTTAGAACTGTCCCTGCACAAAATGACACTTCTAAAGGAAAAAAAAGCCATTTAAAACTGCTTGCGGCTTTAATGTAATGTCTGGTCCCGGTAATATGGATGAAAATCTTTAAGAAAAATGGCATAGCTACCCCATGACCCCCCCCTACCCCAGCCCATTACCAGCCCCTTTGGGTCTTGTATGGATATTAAGGGGAACACCGCACACAAAATAAAAAAGGCCCTATATACTCTGAACAGCCGTATACAGACGGTGCATACAAGACAGGGACTGTAGGTTTGTTCTTATGTAGAATGTGTTTGTAATTTTGAACAGGTACATTGTTTAAGTGTAGCTCCAGCCCAAAAATCTATTTTTAAACTTTTTGGAAAACATAGGTAAGGGTTATCACCCCTGTAACATTTGTTTTGCTGTCTGTGCCCCTGTTCAGAACATTTCACCTCACTTTCCGTCCCAATGACAACTGTTTTTGAAATGTGGTGTTTTTCTTGAAACAAGGATTGGTGATAAAGCATCAGTACAGAGGAGACACCTTTCTCCCATATTAATTCTTACAGGAGAGAATTTTCCTTCCTAGGGGTAGATTTCCTCTCACTTCCTGTTGTCTTGTCGTTTGTAAGTTGGATGTTTGAAAGTAGGGACCTGCCGTATATACTCTGCAGAAATAGGCCCCTTAGTTGTTGGTGTTGGCACAACACTGTAAGCACTCACAGTTACTCTTGGTTGGTGCTGGAACGCCCTGCTGTCAACTATTATATCAGGAATTGTAATTACATATAATTGTTGAACAGTGGTAGTAAAAATTGGGCCTTTGATGGTGGTGCTGGTGCCACAACACTGTAAGCCCTGACAGTTACTCTTGGTGGGTGCAGCAATGGGCCCTGCTGTGAATTATTAGATCAAGAATTGTAATTGCATGCCCCTGTTGAACAGGGGCTGAAAAATTGGGCCTTTCGTGGTGGTGGTGTTGCCACAACACTGTAAGCCCTCAGAGTTACTCTTGGTGGGTGCAGGAATGGGCCCTGCTGTGAATTATTAGATCAAGAATTGTAATTACATGCCCCTTTTGAACAGGGGCTGAAAAATTGGGCCTTTCGTGGTGGTGGTGGCGTTGCCACAACACTGTAAGCCCTCAGAGTTACTCTTGGTGGGTGCAGCAAAGGGCCCTGCTGTGAATTATTAGATCAAGAATTGTAATTACATGCCCCTGTTGAACAGGGGCTGAAAAATTGGGCCTTAGGCACTGGTGGCACAACACTGCAACCCCTCACAGATACTGTACTTGGAGCACAGCAATGAGCCCTGTTGCAAAGTATTGCTTCAAAAATTGTAATGACACGCCCCTGTTAAACAGGGGCTGAAAAATTGGGCCTTAGCCATAAACAAAAATGATCTTCCAAGCTATCATCATCAATCGTATCATTGAGGACTCGGAGGAGGAGGATAGCCAGTCAACATAACAGCACAGGCACTCAGCATCAGCATCAGTCTTGAAGGGATGTGACATGTTAAAATCAATTAGTCTGTTATATCAGCATCAGGTGTGTGGTAGCTGGTGGTGATCCAAGACTGGTTCATCTTGATGAAAGTCAGTCGATCAACCGAGTCGGTGGACAGGCGCACCCTGTGATCCGTGACAAATCCTCCAGCAGCACTGAATGTGCGTTCCGAAAGAACGCTGGATGCAGGACAGGCCAGTAGCTCAATTGCATACTGTGCAAGCTCTGGCCAGTGATCCATCCTCAAGACCCAGTAAGCCAGAGGATTTTCGGTGGGGAAGGTGTCCAAGTCTGACCTTGCCCCTAGATATTCCTGCACCATGTTTATCAGACGCTGGCGATGGTTGCTGGAACCGATCATACTTTGGGGCTGCGGACTAAAGAATTGTCTGAACGCATCGGTCAGACGGCCACCTTCCCCACCGCTCCTTCTTTGACTGGCCGAAGCCTCAGCAACTCGTTGTCCAGGACCAGGAGTTTGTAACCTCCCAGTCTCTGGGAACGCGTTGCACAGACCTTTCTGCAAGGCCTCCTGGAGTTGTCTCATCCTCTGCTCCCTCTGCGACGGTAACATAAGGTCCGCAACCTTACCCTTGTACCGTGGATCAAGGAGAGTGGCCAGCCAGTAATGGTCCCTCTCCTTGATCCGAAGAATACGAGGATCCTTCCGCAGACTTTGCAGGATCAGGGAGGCCATGCAGCTTAGGTTAGCTGAGGCATTCGGTCCGGAGTCCTCTGGGTCACTAAGGACGACATGATCCGCAGCCACCTCCTCCCAGCCACGTACAAGTCCACTGGTTTCTTGGGACTGTAAATCATCCCTAAAAGACTGCTGCTGATGATGCTGAGTGCCAGCCTCCACCTCCATGCTGACACAATCCTCCACCTCCTCCTCCTCCTCCTCTTCCTGTGCGATGGGTGGGACAGAAGGAACACTGTCTGGGTAAAGGGGGCCTTGAGGAGGCAAGGAAGTCCTCCTCTTCCTGCCTCTGTTCTGCCTCAAGTGCCCTGTCCATTATTCCACGCAGCGTGTGCTCCAACAGGTGGACAAGAGGTACAGTGTCACTGATGCATGCACTGTCACTGCTCACCATCCTCGTGGCCTCCTCAAATGGTGCCAGGACAGTGCATGCATCCCTGATCATGCCCCACTGGCGTGGAGAAAAAAAACCAAGCTCCCCTGACCCTGTCCTGGTGCCGTAGTCGCACAGGTACTCATTGATGGCCCTCTGCTGCGTGTGCAGCCGCTGCAGCATGGCCAACGTTGAGTTCCACCTGGTGGGCATGTCACATATAAGGCGGTTCTTGGGCAGGTTTAACTCCTTTTGCAGCTCAGCCAGGCGAGCACTGGCATTATAAGATCTGCGGAAATGCACACAGACTTTCCTGGCCTGCCTCAGGACATCCTGTAAGCCCGGGTACCTGCCCAAGAACCGCTGCACCACCAGGTTAAGGACGTGAGCCACACAGGGCACATGGGTCAGTTGTCCCTGTCGGAGGGCGGAGAGGAGGTTGGTGCCATTGTCGCAAACCACCATTCCTGGCTTAAGCTGGCGTGGCGTCAACCACCTCTCGGCCTGGCCCTGCAGAGCAGACAGGACCTCTGCCCCAGTGTGGCTTCTGTCCCCCAAACACACCAGCGCAAGCACGGCATGGCATCTTTTTGCCTGCGTACTTGCGTAGCCCCTTGAACGGCTACGGAGCACCGCTGGTTCAGAGGACAAAGCACAGGAAGAGGCCATGGAGGAAGAAGAAGAGGAGGGGGTGGAGGAGAGAGGTGTGTCACAACCAGTAGTATTATTTTGGAGGCGTGGCGGTGGAACAACCTCCAACACTACTGCACCTTGTCCTGCATCCTTCCCAGCTGCCAAAAGAGTGACCCAATGGGCCATGAAAGAAAGGTAACGTCCCTGTCCATGCCTGCTGGACCATGAGTCAGCGGTAATATGCACCTTACCGCTGACCGCCCTGTCCAGCGAGGCCAAGACATTGCCTTCCACATGCCGGTAGAGAGCCGGAATAGCCTTCCGTGAGAAAAAGTGGCGTTTGGGAACCTGCCACTGAGGAACCGCACATTGCACAAACTCACGGAAGGGGGCCGAGTCTACCAACTGAAAAGGCAGCAGTTGAAGCGCTAGCAATTTAGCCAAGCTAGCATTCAACCGCTGGGCATGTGGATGGCTGGGAATGAACTTCTTTCGACGGTCCAGCAGCTGGGGCAGGGAAATTTGCCTGCTAGAATCGGACGTCGGTGTACTGCTAGCAGAGTGGCCGCAAGTACTTGGCTGTGACACACCTAATTCTACACCTTCATTCCTCTCAGTGCATGTTTCAGAGAGGACTGAAGTTATAGTGGGGTCGGAGATCCCAGCTGATGCGGTGCAAGGAGAGGTCCGCTTTGTTCTTTGGTGTGGGTCTTTGAGGTAGGCTTGCCAACGAGCTGCATGGCAGGTCAACATATGTCTGGTCAGGCATGTGGTACCCAAGCGGCTGATGTTTTGGCCACGCGATATACGCTTGAGACATATGTTGCAAACAGCAGCTGTGCGATCTGATGCACTAGCCTCAAAAAAGGCCCACACCAAAGAACTTTTTGAATGACGGGCAGAGGCAGCGCCCTGCACAGGCGGAGCTCTGCGGTGTGATTCCGTCGGTGTACTGCCCTTACGCTGGCCACCAAAGGGCATCCTGCCTCGTTGGAGATGTGCCTCCTCCTCATCCTCCCCCTCCTCCTCTCTCCTATTAGGCACCCACGTGGAGTCAGTGACCGCATCATCCCCTCCCTCCTCATCACTGGAGCCAATCTGGCAGTATGCTGCAGCTGCTGGAACATGACTGCCAGATTGGTGTCCTTCTTGAGCATCCCCTCTGTCTGCTCTCACGCTACTGCCTTCCTCTAGCTGGGTTTCATCATTAGACCCTTCGAAACGCTGGGCATCCTCCTGGAGCATGTACCCAACACTGTGCTCAAACAGTTCGGGGGACTCCTCAGGAGGAGGACATGGTGGGTCTAGGGAAGGAGTGACTGATGATGAGTCTGACATTGATACCAGGGAAGAGGACGCTTTGGCAGCTGCTTTGCCAGTACCCTGAGCCTGGGTGAGAGAGGATGAGGAGGAGGAGGAGGGCTTGGTCATCCACTCTACCAAGTCTTCGGCATGATGTGGCTCAACATGTCCAGCTGCCGAAAAGAAGGACAAGCGTGTCCCATGGCCATGTGCTGATGACAATGCACCGCGTCCACGACCAGCACTGTTGCCCCCAGACACAGAGCCTGCTTGCCCTCTTTTATTGCCTCCTGACTGTCTGCCTCTCCTTGTTTGCCTTCCAGACATTCTAATGGATGGCCTGCAGGGAGATGGGAAAAAAGCAATAAGGGCTACCTTCAGGTGTCCTTCTCTGTCCCTTTACTTAAGGATTTCTAAATATGGTTGAGGATGATTGCTTTCGCACAGAATAGCACAATGACAATTTCCCTGACTGTCCAAAAAACAAGGATTTCAAAGATGGTTGATGAGGAATGCTTTAGCACAGTATAGCACAATGAGAATTTCCCTCACTGTCCTTCCCTGTCCCTACAAACAAGGATTAGCACAGTAAAACACACTGACACTCTCCCTACCTATAGTTTTCTGTCCCTATAAAAAATGTTTTTTTAAAGATGGTTGATGATGAATGCTTTAGCACAGTATAGCACAATGAGAATTTCCCTCACTGTCCTTCCCTGTCCCTACAAACAAGGATTAGCACAGTAAAACACACTGACACTCTCCCTACCTATAGTTTTCTGTCCCTATAAAAAATGTTTTTTTAAAGATGGTTGATGATGAATGCTTTAGCACAGTATAGCACAATGAGAATTTCCCTCACTGTCCTTCCCTGTCCCTACAAACAAGGATTAGCACAGTAAAACACACTGACACTCTCCCTACCTATAGTTTTCTGTCCCTATAAAAAATGTTTTTTTAAAGATGGTTGATGATGAATGCTTTAGCACAGTATAGCATAATGAGAATTTCCCTCACTGTCCTTCCCTGTCCCTACAAACAAGGATTAGCACAGTAAAACAGACTGACACTCTCCCTACCTATCCTTCTCTTTCCCTAAACTAAAGGAATCCAGGTTAAGCAAGAAAAAAAAATGTCACTGTCCCTGCCTATGCTTCTCTTTCCCTGCTCCGGAACACACTACACTAGGCCGCCGTGCTGGCGGCCTTTTATAGTGTGGGGCGTGTACTAAACACCCTCAGCAATAATTGGCCACAGGCATCCTGCCTGTGGCCAATCATTGCTCTCCTCGCTGCCGGCGCTGTGATTGGCCAAGCATGCGGGGTCACAGTGCATGCTTGGCCAATCACAGCGCCTGGATGACACTGCGATGGCGTAGTGCATTGTGGGCCGCGAATTAGGCGCGAACGGCCCAAATCGTTCGTTGTTCGGCGAACGATCGAACAGCCGATGTTCGAGTCGAACGTACGTTCGACTCGAACACCGAGCTCATCCCTAACCCTGAGCACTGAGAAGGGAGGGCTGAGAGCCAACCCCTGACAATCTATGCATGAAGGTAAAAAACCTCCTCTGTGCAGCAGCCCCCCTATACTTACTTGAGCCTCATCTCCTTCCCGTGATGTGCAGGATAACCTCGGCTCCCCGGGGACTCTCCCTCCTCATTGGCTGAGACAGCAACGGGTGCCATTGGCTCACAGCCAGTGAGCCAAGAGGAGAGAGAGGGGGCTCACTGGCAGTGTTACTTAAAAGTTAGTAAGCCACCACTCTTTGTTTAGCCACGACTCTCTTAAAGTGATATTAAAGGCTCTCTTAAAAGAGTGCCCACAGAGAAAGCAGCTTGCAATGAGCGCCACCCAGGCAGACTCGTTCACGAGCCGTGGCTCTGCATATTTCCGTAGTGAAGAGCTGCCTGCTCACAGTTTGTGACAGCGGAACTTTAGCTCTTCTTTATTGGTGACAGCAGGGAGCTGAAGCTATAAAGAAAAGCCCGGAGCAAAAAATGAGAGAAAAGAAATGAGCGGAGGGCTGGCATGACTAGGGAAACAGGGTACAGGATGTTAGCAGTATTAGGATTGGGTAGGAAGTTTAGTGGGAGGGGGAGTAAGTAGGAAAAGGAGTTGTCTCCTCCCCCAGGTCACCACAGTGTGAAGGAAAGTTCAGGGAGACAGAGCTATGGCAGATGGGGAGCTGTTTTGGGCCTAGCTGCGGTCGGAAGCGGCACCAGGGAGCGCAGGTTGGCTACAGGAGACCCTGGGGCCAATGCTTGCTTGACGGGTGGTGGGGGCAGGTACGGGGGGAGGGAGTCCACGCGAGCTTGAAGGTTACTGCCTTCAGAGCGCTTCTTACCCGACTATCCCCTAGAGCCCAGCGCCAGCCAATTAGTCTCCCCATGGCCCCATTCGGGCCCCTCCCGCTAAGCGTTCACATTGCTCACAAGGGGGGGTCCCGGGAATCATCACCCTCATAGTCAGGGCCCGGCGGGCGGCCGCACCGGTGGTTCGGGGTGGCCAGGCAGCTCGCTCGACACATGGACCAGAAGAGTGCGGCCTCACCCCTGATGGGATGGTAGCGGGGGTGGAGCCTCAGCGGGGGAGATCGTCGGTCGCGGTCACTGTGCCCTCTGCAGCCTCGGCCAGGTGACCCCCAGGTGATGATGGATCGCCAGGGGAGGGTGACAACGCGCCTGATGTCTCTCGGCAGGGCGGGGGGGGGGGAGTCCCCCCCCGGCCCGCGAAAAGCGACAGAGAAGTCCATGGGCGGGTCTGGAGCTCAGTGGCGGGGCCGGAGGGTTGCCAGATCCTCGGCATCCAGAGACGCTGCTCCTGGAGGGCTTTCATCAGATGCGGGCGAGCCGGCTGTCCTATGGTCGCAGGGCGAGCTGACGGATTCGGAGGACGATCGGTTTCCCCTGAGACGATCGGCAGCGATGGAGGCGAGACGGTCGGCTGGTCGGAATTTTCCTAGGCAGCCCGGTAAGTAAAAAAATAAATAAAATTTTCTTTGCCTTATAGGGGATAGTATAGTGGGTCCGTGGGGGGTGGTCCTACTGCAGGTGCTGGGGAGACATTGGTAACGGGGGGGATACTGCAGGTGCTGGGGAGGCATCGGTAACGGGGGGGCTCGCAGGGTGATTCTCTCCGGGTGGAGACAATGGATGGGGCTGCACTTGGGGGGAGCTTCAGGCTCGCAGGGTTTTTTATTGGTGGGGCTCAAAGATTTTGGTTGGCGGATTTGAGAAGGTGGTCGGGCCGTGTGGTCCCGCTTGCAGGGAGGGATAGTATATCCTCCTCACCCGTAGCGGTGCCGGCTGTGTGGGAGTCCGCACATGACAGCTGATAGTGGGGTGCAAGTGGAGCAGAGGGTTTTGAAGTTTGTGGTAGCAGGGGACGCCGCTGGAAAACGGGATGTCATACGTTTGGCTGATTTAGCCACAGGTACAGTTGGTTTTAGGGTCCGCTGGGTGCTCACCTAAAGCCTGAGGTCCGGGATAAGATCTGAAAGGGTGAGTACGTAGAGATGTTGTTCACTCCTGCTGTTAAAAAAAAAATAAAATAAAAAAATTTAAATTTGGGGTTACGCCAGCGTATTCCAACAATGGGAGGTGGTGAGAAGGGGAGGTATTGGTTGATTACATGTACTATTGGAAATAAGTTGCAAGCATTTGACATGAGGGTGATTGGGGGGGAAGAACCCCGAACCCTGTCGGAGCTCTTTTGTTACCCAAATTCGGTAGGGGATACTTACAGGGTCCACGGAGGTGCGGTTTGGATGCGGTCTAGGAGCAGTTTGGCGTAGGAGGGGATACATCCGGCACTACGGTGGGATCACAACGACATCAGGCTGGGAATGCGCCTTGTGACATCTGCTAGGCCCCAAGGGCAGTTGTTTCCTGGTAGGGGCGGGTGTTACTCCACCCAACCCACCCCCCCCCCCCCACAGTATAACAGTCCGGCTGGAGTAAGTAGGCCTGTTAGCGGTACACGTAGGGCATGGGTAAATTCGGTGGAGTGTGTCGGTACAAGCACTAAGGTTCTGGGTTTGGGGGGGGGGGATCACACCCTGTCGGTATGCTTCAAACACGGGAGAAGTTGTTTTCGGCGAGTCTGTTAACAGGAGGAAGGACGCCGGTGATGGGGGAACGGCGGCGGCCGTTTCTTGGTAGGTATACGGATGGTACAGCAGCGTAGCTGTTAGACTAAGGTTTTTTCTTTTCAGTGGGGTTTCACATGCCGTGTGATTTATGTTCGGCCATGCTACGTCCCAATGTAGTTTCTGAGAAACTGCCCAGGGAAAGTAGCATTAGGACGCATAGGCGGCTCTTTCCCTTCCCAATCTTTAGTTGATTTGGGGGTTCCCCTTTGGGGTGTAGTGCCAAAGTAGGAGCTCAACAAATTTGGGCTGATGCACCACCTTTCTTCCCAAAAGGGGGGTTGGTCAACAATGCCATTGACATGGGAGGACACACAGTGAGTTACGCTTCCTTGGATGCGGCACTGTATTGGGCTCGTCGGATTGGTCAGGGCCGCCCGGACAGCTTCCGGTTGTGGGGTTGGTGGGGTACTGGGGTTTTTTATGTCGATATGGGTCTGCCAATTGGTTGCTCTGTCTCCGGGGCACTGTTTAGCAGTTCAACTCATTGGGGGAAGGTGTGATGAGGGATGTGTCAGGAGTATCGCTCATCAGCCATTATTTGGACGGATTTCTGTGCGTAGGCCTGGCGTCGCCCACTATCTTTGCGGTGCTCCTGTCTACATTGGAGCACGTCGCAAGGATCAGATCGCCTAAGCATTTTGTGCGTTGGGTGGACTCACAGGGAGGATTTGCGGGTGTGCCTCATTACTGGACGGGTTTCCCAGGAGGGGACTGGGGGGGTTTGGTGCAGTTAAGAACTTTGAGTGGGGGTGGTACACAGTGTCGGGTGGCTCGACAGGTTTGGGGGCATTCTTTCAAGGCGGGTGTAGTGGGCCTTCGGTCTTGGATTGACAGGGGTTTTCACACAAGATCTGGTGCTGCTGGAGTCATTTCCAGTGGTATGGTGGGGCGCCTCATTAAGGGAGATGAAGGTTTGGTTCCACGGGTATAACCTGGGTATGGTACGAGTGATCAAGAGTCGCTGTGTCGTCTCCCCCGGTTGTTTCAGCTGTTGCCACACTCGGTGTGGTTATGCCTGCAAGTGCATGTGTCGTTTACTTGGTGCATCTAACGCCAGTGGAGAACGTCATAGCTGGAGCGTTTCCTCGCTTTCAGTGGGGATAGTTTCCGGGTGGTGGAACTGGTGGCGGGGTAACGTGGGGTGTCCCGTCCTGTCTAGAGGTGTGAGATTCCATCGGAGTCGTCCGCTTCTCGGAAGGCTAGGCAGGAGTGGCAGGTGGTAGTTCACATGAGTGAAGTGGATTCGGTGGGGCGAGGGGGTTAGACTGTTGACGTTATACTTTATTTCTAGAAATAGGACCAATGGGGTGGCCGGGCTCACGTTGAAAAAAAAAAAAAAACTAGCGGGTTTGACGTTTCTGGTCAAAGGCTGGGTTGCCCGGAATTTACGGAAGAATTTTGGGTGTCTCCTGGTTATATCATAAGAAATTAAATAAAAAAAAAATAATAATAATAAAATGTTTGGGCAGCTGCAGGGTTTGTGCAGCAGCATATGAGGTTTCCCTAGTTAGAGGGAGTTGTTTTCGTTGGCAAGTTTATTCTCGTTTTCCAAAAAAAAAAAAAAAGGAATAATAATAATAAATACATTTGGGGCCTTTTGGTTTGGGGAGCTGGTCAGCCTTTCCAAGTCCGTCGAAGGGGGAATGTGGGTTTATGAGATTAGGTGCAAGAAGGAGGGGGCCGTGACGGGGGTTTTTATTTGGGAAGTGCGTCCCGGGGCAGTCGGATCCTTCTTAATGCACACGGACGGGTCCCCCTTTGTTGTCCAGGTTTCACAGGGTTTCAGTTTCCAGGAAGTGCTGCCGGGTTGGGGCTTGGATGAGAGGGCATGTTCTTCTCGTTTCTTTCAGGGTTGGGGCTGCGACCGAGGCGGCTAAGGTGGGATGGATGCTGAGGCGGTTAAGCGCTTTGGTAGGTGGGAGTCTTGTAGATTTGTGCTATACATTCGCCCCCATCAGCTGGTGGGATTTGAATAGTGGTGGGCTGGTTGGAGAGAGTGTATGGGGCTGTGATGATTTTGGGCTTGCTGAGGTCTTGGTGGCTTGTTTCTTTCTCTTCTTGCAGGTTCGGTACAGGCCCTGGCCTGGATACTGGGCCATTCGATAGTGTTTAAAAATACATAAATAAAAAAAATTAAAAAAAAGGGGTGATGAGGGGCGGATGTGGGGCCAGAGGGTCAGCAGGTGGGGTTTCCAAGCCAGGAGGTTTGTGCTAGATGGCTGGGAGTTCTGGGAATGCTATGGAGTGGAGGGGCTCCAGAGGTACAGCTTTGCACATCTGTATAGGCCGCCTGACGTTTTGGTCCTGCACGTAGGTGGTAATGATTTAGGGGTAAGGTCGATGGCATTCCCGGACATGGTCATTGGGTGGTTGGACATTGTCACTCGGACCGCATGGAATGGGGCTTGGTCTTTAGAGGGTATCTACAGGGCCCGTACGAAGCTTAAATGGGAAGTGAGTAGATTTGTAGTGAGTAATGGAGGGTTGGTGGTAAGGCACATGGAGTTGGTGGTGGATGTCTGGAGGTACCTGCGGGGCAATGGTGTGCACCTCACTGCTGTGGGGAGTGACTTATGGGCATTGGGAATGCAATATGGCATACAGTGAGCTCTGGGGTGTGGCGGGCCCCCAAGGGTAAGGTTTTCCCCTTGGGTGCTGTGGCGGGTGTTGGTCTTTGCGGATGAAGGAAGATACCTTGGAAGGAATGAGTTCAGGACCTATCGTTGGTATGGGTCCTGATGGTTGGATTTCAGCGAACGGAGGTTTAGCTAAAATGTGTTGGTAACGGGTGCACTGCGGTCCGTGGTTGTCTCTGAGCCAGCCAGTCGGCTTGAGGCCTATAAGCATATGAGAGGTACCGCAGTGCAATATTTTATCAGATGGTTATGGAGGTTCCCGCAAAAGACCAACGCTAGGATTTTGATATTATTTTGGAAATATATTTGTTTAATAAATAAGGCTGCTACGGCCTATGTTTTACTCCAATTTCGGTGTGGTCTCGTTAATTTAGGATTATGGGTAAGAAGTTGGAGCAAACAGGGGGTAAGCAGTAAGTACATCTGTTATACATTAGTCATGATTCTGCTGGCTTAAGGACAGAAATTGCGTGAAGATATTGTTCATTTTGTTTTTATAGATTTATGATAGTCCTGTGGGTTGGGTATGAGCATGGCAACCAACCATCTGTACACTGCCATGTAAGCACAAGGAAATATGCTTATATATACTCCATTCCCTCATAAGGAAACCTTTGTGCACAATATTCGCTTCACTGTGCAGCTATTGTAAAAACCCTGGGAAGGAATCCTGGAATTTTGCTCTGAATCGACTCCATCTACAGCTATTTGAATCATTCTTCTTTCTTCTCCGTGAACCATATCGTATGGGATCTAGTCATTGCCTTATCAGCTATTTGTACTATATAGTATCTTTTGGCATATAGGGTAAGCACGGTACCCATGTTAAGGTAAGCATGTTTTGCCATACATACTGGCTTGATTTCAATCAATGGTGTTCTCTTAGATGTGCTCTGTCTTTGTATTTTGTGTTCTGATGACCACAATGGATTTCACAATGACTACTTACATGCCTTCTGTATGTTCTGCAACTCTCTGTCCAGTAGCTGCTGCTACCAGTGGTGGGAAAAGGTCATTCGGTGCCTAGGGCAAAGATGTCCAACTGTGCCACCCCTCCCTCTCGGTGGAGTAGTGGGTGGGCTAAAAACAGTGCTGGGCTGAAAAGTATGCAGCGGTTGTGGCATGCAGTAAAATAATGCCAATGGTTTTGGCACACCACACTGAACTAAAGAGCTTAAAGTGGTTGTAAAGGTTTCATTTTTTTTTTTAATAACAAACATGTCATACTTACCTCTACTGTGCAGTTTATTTTGCACAGAGTGGCCCCGATCCTCGTCTTCTGGGGTCCCTTGGTGGCTGCCTTGGCTTCTTCCTGCAAGAGCAAACCCCTCTCTGGGAAACGCTCTCCCAAGGGGGTTAGCTTGCGGGCGCACTCCCGTGTGATACACTTGGTGGCCATAGCCGCCAGGTGTATCACTCAGCCCCGCCCCCGGCGCGCCGCGTCATTGATTTGATTGATAGCAGCGGGAGCCAATGGCTGCGCTGCTATCAATCATCCAATGAAGAGCAGGGGGAAAGCAACGCGAGATTGCGCCCACGGAGATTCGGGGCTCAGGTAAGTAAAACGGGGGCTCAGGGGGGCCGGAGAGTGCAAGGTGTTTTTTCACCTTAATGCATAGGATGCATTAAGGTGAAAAAACACGAAGCTTTACAACCCCTTTAAACACTTCGGCTCTCACACCTGTTTACCCCCTATGGACCAGACCATGATTTCACATTTCTGCTATGTGTCTATTCATGAGTCTATAACTTTGTAATTACTTATGATATAGAATTGACACATGCACTCACCGGCCACTTTATTAGGTACACCTTGCTAGTACCAGCTTGGACCTCCTTCTGCCTTCAAAACTGCCTTCATTCTTCATGGCATAGATTCAACAAGGTGTTGGAAACATTCCTCAGAGATTTTGCTCCATAGTGACATGATAGCATCACGCAGTTGCTGCAGATTTGTTGGCTGCACATCCATGATGCAAATCTCCCATTCCACCTCATCCCCAAGGTTCTCTATTGGATTGAGATCTGGTGACTGCGGAGGCCATTGGAGTACAGTGACCTCGTTGTCCAGTGGTGAGATGATTGGAGCTTTGTGACATGGTGCATTATCCTGCTGGAAGAAGCCATCAGAAGATGGGTACACTGTAGTCATAAAGGGATGGACATGGTCAGCAACAATAGTAGGCCAGGGCATTTAAACGATGCTCAATTGGTACTAAAGGGCCCAAAGTGTGCCAAGAAAATATCCCCCACACCATTACACCACCAGCACCAGCCTGAACCATTGATACAAGACAGGATGGATCCATAGACCATCTGCTTCAAAGTTTGATGTGTTGTACTTCAGAAATGGTATTCTGTATACCTTGGTTGTAACGAGTGGTCATTTGAGTTACTGTTGCCTTTCTGTCATATGGAACCAGTCTGCCCATTCTCCACTGACCTCTGACATCAACAAGGCATTTTCAAACAGTGCTTTCTTTTGATCCTAAGGTCCTCTGAGCACTTTTTTAATTTATTTGCATTTTAAGGGGAAAAATAAATGAAAATGTAAAAAAAAAAAGAAATCAGTAATATTTTGAACACAAGTACCTTTAGGCCCCATGCACACGAGACGCTGTTATTTGCTGTTGAACGCGCGTTCAGAGGCAGTTGGACGCTTTTTTCAACTGCTCCTGAACCCATTCAATGTTATCCTATGTGTCCATGCACACACTCTCGTTTTTTGGCGTTTACAAGCAGTTGCGTTTAACCTCGTTTTTCCAGAAGCAAAAAAATGGGTTCAGACGCAAAAGTTTTCCACGTTTCAGACGCTAAACGCTGCTAAACGCGGCTAAACGCGGTACCGGCGTTTTCCCGCGTTTGCGTTTATAAGCGTTTTTAAAGGTGACCTATTTTTTAACATTAGAAATCTCAAAAATGATGGCAAATGATGAAAAACTATTAAAAAATATAAAAAAAAACTGTAATTGCTTGCATTGCATTGTGGACAATCCACAACTTGTGGCAGGTAACGTGGCAAGTGGACAATCAACAACTTGTGTCAGGTGATGTGGCCAGGTGACGTGGCCAGGTGACGTGGCAAGTGGACAATCCACAGCTTGTGGCAGGTGACGTGGCCAGGTGACGTGGCCAGGTGACGTGGCAGGTAACGTGGCCAGGTGACGTGGCAGGTGATGTGGCAAGTGGACAATTCACAACTTGTGGCAGGTGACGTGGCACGTGATGTGGCCAGGTGATGTGGAAAGTGGACAATCCACAACTTGTGGCAGGTGACGTGGCTAGATGACGTGGCAGGTAATGTGGGCAGGTAACATGGCTAGGTGACGTGGCAGGTGACGTGGCAAGTGGACAATTCACAACTTGTGGCAGGTGACGTGGCCAGGTGACGTGGCACGTGATGTGGCCAGGTGACATGGCAAGTGGACAATCCACAACTTGTGGCAGGTGACGTGGCCAGGTGACGTGGCAGGTAACATGGCCAGGTGACGTGGCCAGGTAACGTGGCAAGTGGACAATCCACAACTTGTGGCAGGTGACGTGGCACGTGATGTGGCCAGGTGACGTGGCAAGTGGACAATCCACAACTTGTGGCAGGTGACGTGGCCAGGTGATGTGGCCAGGTGACGTGGCAGGTGACGTGGCAAGTGGACAATCCACAACTTGTGGCAGATGATGTGGCAAGTGATACGCTAAATACAAGTACACTGCTGCTCTCTCAGCTGCTGCTACTCACTCTGGTCTCACAAACTGGCTGAAATGGTTAAAATTTACTGTTTTTTGAGCTTAGGGAGGGTCTATGATGAAACGCTTATAAACGCAAACGCGGTTAAACGCCGCTAAACGCGGCCGCAAACGCGGCAAAATGCGCGTTTATAAACGCCGGTTTCAGCGTTTAAAAACGTGTGTTCAGCAGAGTTTGCACCTGCGTCTCGTGTGCATGGGGCCTTACTGTGGCGAAAACATATACCGTATATACTCGAGTATAAGCCGACCCGAATATAAGCCGAGGCACCTAATTTTACCACAAAAAAATGGGAAAACTTATTGACTCGAGTATAAGCCTAGGGTGTCCATGTGCATGCCTCACTGTGTCCATGCCTCACTGTGCCCATGACTAGACTGACGTTTAACATGGGAGTCTATGGAAGGGGTGACTGGTTTTGAAAAATCAGTGCTCCCCGGCCGTAGGTCCTCCAGACAACAAACTTTGCACACTTGTAGAGGAGAAATAGGGCTACATGTGTGCCAAGTTTGGGGTCCAGGGGACCTACGGCCGGCCGGTACCGGGTCCCCAAAATCTAGGAGATCAGGCACAAAAAGGTGACTCGAGTATAAGCTGAGGGGGGCATTTTCAGCACAAAAAAATGTGCTGAAAAACTCGGCTCAAATACGTATATACGGTACATTTTATTCTGCTGCTTGTTCTACTTACTGCAACATTAAAACTACACGTTTGGTACAAAGCATGTTAAAGTTATTTACAAAAAAATTTAATTTTTATTTTTTTTGCATATATTTAATTTTTCTCATAATGCATCAATAATTTAAAGTTCTTACTGATTTAAAATAAAATAGATATACCCTAAACCACATATTTTTTAACAGTAAACCCTTAAAGATAACAATGTATATATGTGCTGTATAATATTTTTTTCCAACAAATAATTTCAAATAGAAACATGGAACAGGAGATGAAACTGTTAAATAGTGCTTATAATGGGTCATCTACTTAAATGAATGGGTTAGGTAGTAAAATAAGGGCATATACTGGTTAATTAAGAGTTAACTAATTCCCTGTGCACCCAATAAACATGAAAAGGTAACCCATATGTATACTGGCCTGTTGTACCCCTTTTACAAACCACCCCTCTTATAACCTCCCTCTATAACTACCAAAAATTAGACTGACACCAATGGGTTGGGGAAAACTGGCAGTTGTACGGCCCCTTTATTAAAGTAAAATAATTTAACAATATACCGTATATACTCGAGTATAAGCCAACCCGAATATAAGCTGAGGCCCCTAATTTACCACAAAAAAAAATGGGAAAACGTATTGACTCGAGTATAAGCCTAGGGTGTCCATCTGCATGCCTCACTATGCCTCACTATGCCTCACTGTGCCTCACTTTGCCTCACTGTGTCCATGTGCATGCCTCACTGTGCCCATGACTAGACTGACATTTAACATGGGAGTCTATGGAAGGGGTGCCCAGCTTTGAATAATCAATGCTCCTCGGCCGTAGGTCCCTTAGACAACAAACTTTGCACACTTGTAGAGGAGAAATGGGGCTACATGTGTGCCAAGGTTGGGGTCCAGGGAACCTACGGTCGGCCGGTACCGGGTCCCCAAATTCTGGGAGATCAGGCGCAAAAAGGTGACTCGAGTATAAGCCGAGGGGGGCATTTTCAGCACAAAAAAATGTGCTGAAAAACTTGGCTTATACTCGAGTATATACGGTAACCAAAAACAAGGCATAATCTTTTTGGCTGCCGATCCTTGGAGGCACGAACTATAAAATCTTTTTAACCTTATATCTGCTTAAACACTACCCTGGTCCCCGCAGCATTGCACCGACTCAGGGACAACCACCTTCAGCAGATATACCATACACTTCCCAGTTAATCCACCATAACTGGTATTCACCGGCGACCCATACCTCAGATGTGTCCCCACCCATCAAATTCCAGAAGTCTGTTTAACAATGCCTCCAAAGACCCAACCGCATAACTTGTAAAATAAAACATATACCAATAATGAACAACCCACACACCATTACTAAACTTATTAACCTGTAGGGTGGGCGGGCGGGAACGTTTCTCCTCCTCGTGTGCTGACCGGAAGCTGCTGCGTGCCCTGTGACCCCCCACAATGTCCAGCCTCCCTGTGCAACCAGCCAATCACGCTCCTATGTCTCTTCTGCCTGAATTACATTAACCCCCACTAGCCCAGTCTGACTGGGCACCTTCTCATGCCGCCCTGCGCCTATTCTCTTTGTGTCTTTTGCTTCGGGCTTACTTACTGTACTTGCTTACTGTAACCCACATTCAGGATGTAACATGTAACGTATTACAAATCCACCGACCCCCAAACCTCCTTAGCTCCCTGATGTGACAGGCGGCCGGCGATCTTCTTTCCCGACTCTCTGTCACACTCTTTAACCGCTTGCCAAATGCTGCACGACTATTTATGTCGGCGAAATGGCACGGCTGCGCAAATGGACGTACCTGTATGTCCCCTTTAACCACTAGAGGTCCGCGTTATAGCCGAATGATGGCTACAGTGCGGACCTAGAATGCCGGGAGGCCGTCAATTGACATCCTCCCCTTTCCTCGTTCCCCGCACGTGCATCGGGGAACTTCTGTGCCCGCCGCATCACGCGGGTACCGATGTGCATGCCTGGTGGCCGCAATGTCCGCCACGAACACACGTTCGCCATTTACAGAGCCAGGGACGTGGATCTCTGTGTGTAAACACAGAGATCCACGTCCTGTTCTGAGAGGAGACCGATGGTGTGTCCCTTGTACATAGGGACAACCATCTGTCACCTCCCCCCAGTCTGTCCCCTCCCCCCCACAGTAAGAATCACTCCCTTAGGCACACTTAACCCCTTCAGCGCCCCTAGTGGTTAACCCCTTCACTGCCAGTGTCATTTTTACAGTAACCAGTGCATTTTTATAGCACTGATCGCTGTATAAATGACAATGGTCCCAAAATAGCATCAAAAGTGTCCGATGTGTCCACCATAATGTCACAGTCTTGATAAAAATCGCAGATCGCCGCCATTACTAATAAAATAAATGCTATAATTCTATCCCCTATTTTGTAGACGCTATAACTTTTGCGCAAACCAATCAATATACGCTTATTGCGATTTTTTTAACCAAAAATATGTAGAAGAATACGTATCGGCCTAAACTGAGGAAAAATATATTTTTGGGGGATATTTATTATAGCAAAAAGTAAAAAATATTGCCTTTTTTTCAAAATTGTTGTTTTTTTTTTGTTTTTAACGCAAAAAATAAAAACCGCAGAGGTGATCAAATACCACCAAAAGAAAGCTCTATTTGTGGGAAAAAAAGGACGTCAATTTTGTTTGGGAGCCACGTCGCACGGCCGCACAATTGTCAGTTAAAGCGGAGCAGTGCTGAATCGCAAAAAATGGCCCGGTCATTGGGCAGCCAAATCCTCTGGGGCTGAAGTGGTTAAAGCAACGCAGTACCAAATTTTAAAAAGTGCTCTGGTCAGGAAGGGGGTAAAATCTACTGGGGCTAAAGTGGTTAAAGGAAAAGGAATGCTACCTTTTTTTACCCTTTAACTTTTCATCTCTGGTTTACAGGTAATAAGTCCTACAGATGTCTACTAAGTTGGTGGGTGATTCAAACCATTGCAACCAAAACTGGGCTATGAATTTTGGATAGGACTGGCCTTTAAGTGACCATCTCTGGACATTTATGGGTATATTTTAGGGCTGTTACTGATTAAAATTTTCATGTTCGATTTTTTTAAATCGATTTCATCGACTAATTTTGATTAATTATAACACACATACAGATCCAACTACTTTTAGCTGATCTCCTTGCAGGCTGATTCCCAGTGCAGCTGGAATAGCAGGATACAAAAAACACAAAAAGGCAGCGCTCGATGGGAATAGCATTAAAACTTTTATAGTCTTCAGGTAGGTAACAAAATAAATATTGCACTGGAGATAAAATTGATGTAGCTACATAAACTGTAAAAATGGTGCGAGTAATACCAAACGGTAGCAAAAGCAGTCATAAAAACATGTAGCTAAGTATGATACTGGTATAAAAATGTGTACAACGATACCACTGCTGAATCCAGATGAGGAGGGGTTAACATCAGTCCATCGGCATGTAGATGTCCTATGAAGGGAACTATCACAACTCCCAGTAGATGGCTGTAGAATCTCAGGTTAATAGAGGGAAGTGATAGAGGGAAGTTTAACAGCCCTTGCGTGTGGCAGATAGTAAGGTCCCGCCGGCATGCAGATATGAAGGCACAGCAAAGGAGCCCTTCAGATGGACACGGCAAGCCCCACCGGTGTCCGTGACGTCACCGGATCTCCGATGGAACTCCCTGAATACTCGGAATTTTGATCGATCAAAAAACGTAATTGATTAATCGAGGAATTAATAGTTCATTTCCACAGCCCTAGTATATTTAGCAACAGAACTAAAGTGGGAGAGGTACAGAAGGGGCTAAGAGGAGTTCCAAGACTTAATATACTGTAGGTTAAAGGGTTTGTAAAGGCAGAATGTTTTTTTATCCTAATGCATTCTATGCATTAAGATAAAAAGCCTTCTGCGTGCAGCAGCCCCCCCTAATACTCTCTGTCCAGCAATAACCATGAGTGTCTGACCGAGACTCTCCTTCCTGATTAGCTGAGGCACAGCAGCGGCACAATCAGCTCCCACTCCTGTCAAACAAAGTCAGCTAGGCAATCAGAGGAAAGAGGGGCGGGGCCAGGACAGGGCTCCGTGTCTGAATGGACACAGGGAGCTGTAACTCAGCTTGTGTGCCCCCCATAGCCACCTGCTTGCTGTGGGGGCACTGAACAAGAGGGAGGGGCCAGGAGAGCAGAAAAGGGACCCGAGAAGCGAAGGATCGGGGCTGCTCTGTGCAAATCCACTGCAATAGAGCAGGTAAGTATGACATGTTTGTTAATTTTATAGCAAAACAAAAAAAACGAGACTTTAGTATCACTTTAAAGCAACAAGAAGCAATCTCAAGTGCAGACGCTCCTTTGGCAATTTGTGCTGTGTAGAGTGTTATAGTAGTAATGGGTATAGGAGCCCGTTACCACTGATTTTGGGCTTGTGTTGATGGCACCAGTTTGAGATTTTCTGAGATCATTCATGTGCATTTGACCTGCAGTTGACCTCCTACTAATCTGCATTTTAGAGGAATTCTGTTGCTAAGGACTAATTTGGTTTGTTCAAATCTCAAAAATGTCCCTGCCTTTCCCTTTTCCTTTCCTGTCCTCCCCTTCCTTCTAATGTTTTCTCCTTTCTCCTCCTCCCCTGCTCCTCTCCTCTCCCCCCCCCTTTTCCTCTCCTCTTTTTCTCATTTCTTCTCCTCTTCTCTTCTTCTCATTTTTTCTTTTCTCCTTCTCATTTCTTCTCTTTTCTCCTCCCCCACTCTTCTCTCCCATCCTTTCTAATCTCGTCCCCTTCCTTCCCTGTTCCTGCTTCTCCTCCTCTCCTATCTTCTTATCCCCTCTCCTCTTTTCCCCTCTCCTCATTTTTTCTCCTCTTTTCTCCTCCCCTACTTTCCCCTGCCATTTTTTCAAATCTCAAAAAATTCCCTGCCTTTCCCTTTCCTGTCCTACCCTTCCTTCTCCTTTTTTTTCTCTTTTCTCCTCCCCTCTCCCTTCCCCTCCCTTTTCCTCTTCTATCCTTTCCTCTCCTCTCCTCATGTATCCTCCTCTCCTCATGTATTCTCCTCTCTTTCTCATTTCTTTTCTTTTCTCCTCTCCTTCTCATTTCTTCTATAAATCTCATCCCCTTCCCTTTCCTCTCCTGCCCTCCCCCCCCCCCTACTCTCCTCTCCTCTCCTATCCTCTTTCTTCATCTTCCCTTCCCCACTTTTCTCTTTTTCCTTCCTCCCCTCCCTACTTCTCCCTTTTCCTTTCTTTGTCCATGAATAACCTTCTTCCTCTTCTCCTGGTAGACTTTTGAAGGCACCAATGGCCATAAACAGACAGAATCTTGCAGTTCTACTAATCACAGCATTTCTTGTGAGCTATGGATGGCATAAGACCCGATTTCAGGTGAACTTTCTTGTATATGGATGATTATAATGCAGGAACCCTGTGATTATCTATAGTATATACACCAGACACTTTTCCAAGCAAGCACTTTTCATGTGTGCCAATTTGGAGATTTCTTCTCGCCTTTTTTTTTTTTTTTTTGCGACAACAGTCAGTGGTGGGGTTTCACCTCACTTTCTCTCCCAAAAACAAGAGATGAGGACAAATAGACCCCAATGGACCAAGAACAGCAATACAAATCTCATTACTCTTGAAAGAAATTATTACAGTGGAACCTCGGATTACGAGCATAATCCGTTCCAGGAGAATGCTCGTAATCCAAAGTACTCTCATATCAAAGTGAGTTTCCCCATTGAAGTTAATGGAAATGAAAATAATTCATTCCGCATTGAATTCAATGGCATGCAATACCGCATGCGGCCAGAGGCGGGGGGTGCCAGAGAGCCTCGGAAACAGCCGAAAAGGCCCAAGGACAGCTAGGCTGACCTCAGCAAACATCGGAAAGGCTCGGGAACGTAGTATTTATGAGTCTTTCCGATCATTTCCGAACGGCGCAGATCGGCTCCGCTCGGCACCCCCCCACCTCAGGCCAAACGTGGTACTGCACACCGCTTTGGCCTGAATCCTGCTCATTTTGCGAGACAACACTCACAAACCGAGTTAGGATTTTTCAAAATACAGTGCTCGTATTGCGAAACGCTCGTTAACCGCGTTACTCGCAATCCGAGGTTCCACTGTATTAGTCTAATATGTATCTAATATGTAAATAACAGAGGCTGGGAATACACAGTTTTTTTTTTTGTTAAATCAGCAGGTTAAACAAAAAGAACCTGACAGATTCCCTCATCCACACAAGTGAGCAGGAATCTCCTCTACTGCCCTATTGTATTCTGATAGCAGGACTCCTCCCCCTTTGTTAGCATACACAGATCAGCCCTGCAGCCATTGGCTTCATGCACTGACCGAATTCTGGTTTTCCAGCAGGACCATTGAAATGTGTCCGATTCAGCAGGGTACATGTATACCCTTTAAATTGGCACTTCTTCCCAAGAAAATGTTGGTGTGTTTAAGTAAAGCACCCCATAACCCCTAATAAGAGGAAATTGAAAGGCAAATAGGCCCGCATTCTGTTCTCCCCTGATCCTCACTTATTGTAATAGTAGGTCTCATTAGGCAATAGTATGGTTCAGGAGGCACAGGGAGTGCAACAAAAAATTATTGGTCACGATTTGCAAATGTCAGAATGTTTTAGATACAGACATACACGTGAAAATAAAGTTATTTTGAGAGTATGGTGGCTGCCATCATTGACTTGTTTCTGAACATGTTGGTTACCTGGCTGTCTCTGAATTCAATACTTTGAATACACTGACCTGGAACAAGCATGCAGCAACCAAAGTCATAGTGCTGTCATATCTCCTAATCTGAATACTTATTCCAAGCCAGTGACTGATAAAATCCTGAAAGCATGGATCAGCATGACAGCCAGGCAGTGAGAGTTTTCAGCTGAGAGAGGCTGGCCCTGGCATTCTCCATATTTCATTAGTATAAGTTTCCTTTAATGTTTAATCCTTCTCATTTACTTCTACATAGGCTTTTACACATGACGTCTTTAAAACCGAAACAAACATTAGTAAAAATTGTGACAGGTGTTTTTTTTAATATCCACAATTGTCTTCATAAACCTTTACCCGAGTTGCCAATATAAATGTCCATGGAGGAGGTGTAGATAGACATTAAGGGAGATTTTCTTAAAACTAGGGCACATGGAATCTAGTGCCGCTGTGCATAGTAACTGTGACAGACCGCTTGGCACCCCTCTTGGGTGCTTTCATTAGTATACAGCTTCCTCCAGTCTGGAACCAGGAACCATGTGTTATAGCTGAAACATGCACCCAGGGACTAGACAACACTAGCTTAGGTGCAAACTGGAACTTTCTTGTAAAACTCGCACAGAATATATATACAGTATGTAGTGCTACCCCCCGTGAGGGCCGCTCAAAGATTCTGTACCCCACTGGTTGCCTTGACCTTGCAAGTCCTCTGACACCTCTGACAGTCTGGGTTCTGACATTTCTGTTATAAACAAAGAATTTAAAGGCCCACACATATGCAAAGTAAACCAGGTAGATTTGTTTACTGACAAATTAATGGTAGCGAATTCAGTATAAAAGAGTTTGTAACATGCAATAGATAAGACACAGTCAGTAAGCTTGGCGGCAAAGTAGACTTAGAAATAGGCAGTTATAACACTTCAAGAACGTATATTTAGCAGAATTTACAATAGAGTCTATGGCTACAGGCCAAAAAGGGTAGAGGAGTGACTAGGCTTCCAACCTCTCCCTTTAATCCCCTGACACCACAGTCCCAGCAGTGTGCAAACTCTAAATTCACATAAGCAAACATGTTAAAGTTCTTACACCTATTCTCTAACAAAGAGTACTTGGCTACTGTATGGGCCTGGATAGGCACCCAATGTTCTTTTCTTATCCTTTGTGTGTGGGGGGGGGGGTATTCTGTAGTCCTTTGAAGAGGAAGGCTTGGAAGAAGGCTTGTGTCTGCAGCTAGCTCTTTAAAATGTGCACAATGTGTCCTGGAAAACAAGATGTACACTAGATTCTCTCTCAATGTAGATTAAAGTGTAACAATGGTCCCCTTGCAAGCTTGGTGGAATGAATAAGGCAACAGTGTCTGTATGCAGTGTCCTTTGGAGTACAAAGAATGGGCATGTGCCCGCTCACCGACCCCAGTGAGGGCTCCGCAGTGGGCCTCTGCAGAGTCTGGCTCACGGGACAGCGCTCGACCCTATGTCGCACCGCACTACCGTCCAGCTGGATCTGGCGTGGATGTTATGAGGGCGGCCTCCAGGCTGCTGTCGAACGATCAGAAATGGCTGGCAGTGGATGCACCCGCTCACGATGACTCTGTCTCCCTGTAGCACAGGCTGCGACTCGGCCGCAGCACAGTCTAGCATGGAGTCACTGCTTTCAGATACAGGCTGTGGCCCCAAGAGGATGATTCCGTCCTCACCCAGTCTTTTTATTACCTCTCCCAGCATTCTGTTCTCTTCTCCAGTCGGCTGGTACTTAGTCAGCCTTGAGTGCAAAACCTGGCTCTTTGGACTATATGTCCCAAGATGATTTGCTCCACTCTTAGGTCTCAGTCACTGTGCTTTCAGAATGTGATGACATGGAGTTCAGGCTGAGCACTAGGAGAGAACAGTCTTACTGTACAAGCATTACAAAATGTCTTGTGATAATGCAAAATTAGCCAGCCCCTGGCTATATATATCACACAAAATCAGATAAGAGCTTGATCACGTTATGCCAACAGTAAGATAATTAACATAACTAAGGAACAGCCAATATAAACATAAACAGTAATCTAATTAAACAGTAAGCTAACTAGTCACCTAGATAAGCATAGGTGACTCAGGTCACTGCTCACCCAGACAATGCTTTGATTAATCAGGGATCCCACCTCACCTCAGACTGTCCGGCACCAGTTCTCAACAGTCTATGAGACAAAACTCATGCAATGTTCCAGCAGTTTGAAAAACTGTAATTAATTTATTTTCATGGATTTGTTAAGGGGTATTGTTGATAACTATTTCTGTCCCAAGTCGAGAAGTTTCTCCAATCCAGTCTGTAGGAGGGCCACCATATTTCCTCTGACCATTCACCTGTACAAGATTATTATTAAGTCTTTCCATTCCCTTCAGAACGGAAGCTTTATTATCTCTATTCGGAGAATTAATCCAAGCCTCGCTCTCAGCATTCATCACATTTTTTTTCCATCATTAGAGAATGATCTGCTTTCTCCATGCAATCAGAGGCTGAATTGAGCTCTTTACCATGCTCTGCCTGGGAGAAGCAGACAAAATCCCCAGTCTCCTCCATGGGCCATAATCTATGGATAGGAGGCTTGCCCCTAGTCCCCTCCAAAAGCCTCTATCCCAGCTGGATCTGTCACAGTAACCAATAAGCTTCTAGGTTTTATTGTCAAAGCTTAATTGAACAAGCTGAAGTTAGCATTACTATGCACAGTGGCACTAGCTTCTGTGTGCACCAGTTTTAGAAAATATCCCCCAATGTCACCTAAATAATAACAACATTGGTTGGAAGGAATAAATTGGGCTTCAAGGATCTGGAGAGAGATGAGAAAATGGATTAACATTTTTCTTGGGCCATACCAATATGATACAAGCCTTTGGCCCAGTGATCTCTTGGAGGGAGCCCCTTTCCTATGTCTCATGCACTCACCCTGGGGACATTTTTAGCGACTAATGACTAATGACTATGCCTTCTGCACTTTGCAATCACTTATTTTAGAATTGTCCTCCGTTTTCCTCCTTAAGAAGCAAAGTTTAATCAAGAAATGCATTGAAAATTACAGATTTCCAGTCTACCACCTAGCTTGCCAGTAAGATATCTAGTCCTTTGTGAAAGAAGATTTAACAATTTGCCCTCAGAATTTCTAGTAGGGATGAAGTACCGTATATACTCCAGTATAAGCCGACCCGAATATAAGCCGAGGCACCTAATTTTACCATAAAAAACTGGGAAAATGTATTGACTCGAGTAAAAGCCTAGGGTGAGAATGCAGCAGCTACTGTAAGTGAAAATTAGGGTTAACAATGCCCATCTGCATCCTCACTGTGCCCATTGCATGAATCACTGTGCCCCTTGCACGCCTCACTGTGCCCATTGCACGCCTCACTGTGCCCATTGCACGCCTCACTGTGCCCATTGCACGCCTCACTGTGCCCATTGCATACCTGATCAGCCCATTGCAGCCTCACTTCTTTCCTCCATATTATAAGATACACATATAGCACTGGAAGTAAAGCTCTGGTCTCCATATTATAAGATACACATGTGCCCATTGCATACCTGATCAGCCCGTGTCATGCAGTCAGACGGCGGCCCTCCAGTTTAAAAAAGCTGCGCCTCCTCCTCATCCGTGATAGGGGAACACTCAGTTTCCCAGCAGTGAGTCAGTGTTCCGCCTATCACGGACATCCTCTCGTCCTCGTCCATGGGAGGAGGACGAAAGGACATCCGTGATAGGCGGAACACTGAACACTGACTCACTGCTGGGAAACTGAGTGTTCCCCTATCACGGACAAGGACGAGGAGAGGCGCAGCTTTTTTACACTGGAGGGCCGCCGTCTGAGCATGACACGGGCTGATCAGGTATGCAATGGGCACAGACTCGAGTATAAGCTGAGGGGGGCATTTTCTGCACAAAAAAATGTGCTGAAAAACTTGGCTTATACTCGAGTATATACGGTATATATTTGAGGCATTTAATTATTTTTTAATCATTTTTTATGATATTAAAAAATATGTATTTTAAGTTTTATGTAATGTCTGGGTACTTTAAAAGTTCACTATCCTTTTTTGGTGATACAGTTATGCAATTTTGTTGAATGTGCTTTCTTCCGCCCATGCTTGGCCACCATGAATACTTTACCTTTACACAGGTTTTTTACATATCAGCTGACATTTATTGCAGGTCTTTAAAATCCAAACAAACAGTAATAAAAATAGTTCAATCTTTCCCTTCTGTATCTAAAAGGAGAAACAAAGTTTAATCTGAAGTTTCATAATTATCCACACAAACTTTGCATTAACAAATCATGTTTCTGTAGCTACAGTAAGCTTTTTTTTATATTTCAATTAACATTTTTTTTTCTAAAGTAATTAGTATCATTTGACTAATGCGTTTCAGGATTCTCTAAAAGAGTTGCTCCAAAGTTGCCGTAGGCCAGGAGAAAAGGATGAAACCCCACCTCTCACAACAAGAACAGAACTCCAAGTTAACATAGATAACCTGTTTGAGAAAATACAAAGACTTATCCCTGAAGCCCCATTCACATATTTCAACAGAACCACCAGTGGGAAAAATAGTAAGGCCTCCATAGTGAGCCCCAAGCAACAATACTGTGTGGGAGACGACTTGGTGGTACAGCTTGATATGTACGATTATTTAGGTAACAGGAAGACCTATGGTGGAGACTTCATAAGACCAAGATTATTCTCTCCAGAGCTTGGAGCAGCTGTGTCTGGCAGGGTGGAAGATTTCAACAATGGCTCTTATCATATCCATTTTCCATTGTATTGGGAGGGAAAATCCAAAGTCTCCATTTTGTTGTTCCACCCTAGCGAAGGGGTTGCAGCTCTTTGGAGATCCCGGCACAGCAGTCTGGGCGTTATTGGATACTATGGAAAGTTTGAAAAATTTGGCAAGGAAGCTACAACTCCATGTGGCTTTGAGCTTGAAGAGAAAGAGGGCAAGGAGATTTGTGAGTACATAGATCCAGTCTACGAAGAGGCCTTCTACTGCTACAAAGTGCCCAACTTCACCTGTGAAAGCCTGAATGAAATGAGAAATTTCTATCAATCCCCTTTATATCTTACTCCTGGAGAAAAAGAAATTTTTCAGAGGTAGAATGTTCTCCCAGCAGTGCAGTCATAATCTGTTGTAAGAATATGTAATTTCCCCTGCATTTGGTTCATGAATGAAGGTTGTCAAATGCTCCTCAACCTTCACAAGTGATAAGAATATCACTAAATTGATGTCCAGACAAAACTTTTCCTTTTTTAGTCAAAAGAGAAGTATGGTCAAAGTTCTGACTGCTCAGTTCTCGGGCTTAGAGCCAACAGGGGATACCTTGTAGCATCAACTTGCTGCAGGTGGGTATGTATGTATGTTTATTATTTTATATTCCCACACTTCTTCCTTAATTTAAAACTACCCATCAAGGCAAAGTAACAGAGTCTTTTGAAAGAACAACCCCCAACCTACTGATATTTACCTTTCCGCACATACTGTGGCTCTGTTGTAGTCGGTAGTAGGCTTGTGCAATTCGTTTCGTAACGAATCGAAATTCGTCCGAATTTAGCAACTTTCGGACATTCGGAAGCATTCGAATTTCCGAACAAAGCAATTACGAATAAAACCGAATCCGAAATAAATTATACCGCAAAATAGCGAATGCCCGAATGTCTTCGGCATAATTCGTTATGAAAAAACTTATGAATGTACAAATCCATTGGAAACACAATAACACTCACTCTGCTCTGCTCTCTGCTTCTCCTTCACCGTGCTGAACTCCCTCTCAAAATGGTGTACAGGGGCGGAGGCTATAGCCGCATGTAAAAAACGAAAGTAAAATACGAGATTTCTAATCCATTCGAAGCACAATAACACTCTGCTCTGCTCTCTGCTTCTCCCTCACCGTGCTGAACCCTCTCAAAATGGTGTACAGGGGCGGAGGCTATAGCCGCATGTAAAAAACGAAAGTAAAATACGAGATTTCTAATCCATTCGAAGCACAATAACACTCTGCTCTGCTCTCTGCTTCTCCCTCACCGTGCTGAACCCTCTCAAAATGGTGTACAGGGGCGGAGGCTATAGCCGCATGTAAAAAACGAAAGTAAAATACGAGATTTCGAATCGTTACAAATAACCGCTATGTATTTCGAAAAGTACAAATCCATTCGAAGCACATTAGGCATAATAGGCAGCGTCGTCGTGAGAGAGACACAGAAAATTACGAATCAACGAACCCAAAAAAAGTTACGAAAGTAGGAGTTGTGTCCAGAATCAACGAAAAACAACGTACTCTACCGAAAGTACGAATTATAAAGCAACAAAAAATTCAACGAAAAATGTCGCTTGCAAAAATACGAATGAGTCCGAACACGAAAAATCCCGTCTAGCAAAATTACGAATGATTACGAATCAACAGGACCGGAAAGAAACGAACCGAAACGGAACGAATTTTTCCGTTGTGCACAAGCCTAGTCGGTAGTCCAAACCCTAAGTAAGCTCCATAAAGTCTAGTGGGGGAGTTTACACAGGGTTAGTGATTTCTAGACATGTGCAATTCGTTTCCTTCCGAATTAGTTTAACAAATTTCGACAAAACATCTGAATTAACGAAAACCCATTTAACACATTTTTCAGAATATTCTAAAATTCGTCAATATTCGTAAATTAAAAAATCCGTAAATTCAAGTATTGAAAAAATTCGTAAATATTTGTAAATTTTAAAATTTTGAAATTCGGAAATTCGAAAATCCACATATATGAAATAGTAACTAACTATTAAATTATAGGTATTGGAATTTCCTTTCAAATTTGTCTGTCAGTGAACGCAACCAATACGAATTTATCCAAAGTTACGAATTATCCAAAATAACAAATGCCGTATCTAAATGAATGTAATTTAACTCATTATTAATAATAAACAATAATAATAATAACTTTTTATTATTATTATTTATTATTAATTCGTTCTGTTCCATTTGTTTAGATGCAGCATTTGTTATTTCGGATAACTCGTAACTTCGGATAAATTCGTATTGGTTACGTTCACTAACAGCCAAATTCGAAAGGAAATTCAAATACCTATAACTTAATAGTTAGTTATTATTAGTTAGTTATTGTTTAGAATTTTCGTATTTTGTTCTTTAGAATTTTCTGGTTTCCTTTCTTATTTAGGAATTTTCGAATTTAGGAATTTTCTAAATTACGAATTTAGGAATTTTCAAATTTACGAATTTTCAAAATTATGAATTTACGAATTGTGATCATAATGAATGACCTGAAAAACGAAAAAAAATAATGAAACGAAAGCGAAAAAGAACACATTTTCTGTCTAGTGATTTCCTCCTCTTATGACAGTATTTTGTCCTGGTGATTGGCCTCTCAGCACTGCAGAAGAAGTCAAATATTCCTCTATACCGAGAATTACCCACTGTGGATCAAAGGAGAGGCAGGGGAGCATGGAGAAGGTAAGTATCAGCAGGTAGGTTTATTCTTTAATAAGAAACTGCCACGTTGTCTTCATTGGACAAAGTGATAAAGTTCTTTTCTGCCCACAGCTTTAAATCATGCATCAATTTTTTGTTGCTGTGTGTATCCCTGTTGGAGTGATATCCCATTACTTCTTGTCCAGGTGACACACCAAAATTATTCCAGGGCCCTCATATTACTGAATTATTTTTAAATGCAATGGAGATTGTGCGATTTGTACAATCTGATTGTAACATGTAACGTATATGATCATCTTTAGAAGAATGTAAATGTTTGCGGAAAGTACACAATAGAATCCCTATAATTAGACATGTGCAATTCGTTTAGTTCCGAATTCGTTTAACGAATTTTGACAAATTAGTTATTTCCGAAATTTCCGGATTTTCGGATTTCTGAAATTCTAAAATTTCGGAAATTCTAAAATCAGAATTTTGGAAATTTGGAATTTCGGAAAGTCTAAATTTCGAAAATTCGGAAATTCTAAAATTTGGAAACTCGAAAATCGGAAATTCCAAATTTCCCAGATTTCCAAATTTCCAAATTTGAAACAAAACTAATTTTTCAGCAGTGCATATGTCTACCTATAATACATTTGATGGCCATTTTGGCTTATCTAATATATGAAGAAGTACTGTCACTTACATGCTTATTTAATAAAGGCAGAAGCTATATTACAATAAACAGCCCTAACCTAACCCTGAAGCAACCAATGATAATTTATATTTCTTTTGAAATCTGCTGTCAGCTTTTTGGACATCACATTCCAAATCCATGGCTATTTCCATAGAGAGATAAACCAACAGTAGTAGCAGGAGAGCAGTCAGCATGGTCAGTATACTCTTAAGCCTAGTACACACGATCAGAAAATCCTACCAAAAATACAAATTTTGAAGCCATCGTACGATAATCTGATCATTAGTGCACAACTTTTCAAGAGCCGATCAGGACAGACTGTGCAAAATTGTTCAATGGGACAAACGCCAAAAATTTTCTCGTACTTTACCAAATTGTACGATTTTTGTTTAACAAATTCAATACAGGGCATTTTCACCCCCTTCCTGCCCAGGCCAATTTTCAGCTTTCAGTGCTGTAACATTTTAAATGACAGTTGCACGGTCATGCAACACTGTACCCATATGAAATATCCCGTTAAAAAACAAAAAAAATAATTTCTTCCTCAGTTTAGGCCGATATGTATTCTTCGACCTATTTTTGGTAAAAAATAAAAATAAAATCGCAATTCGCAATAAGCGTTTATAGCACCTACAAAACAGGGGATACATTTATGGCATTTTTATTGTTATTTTTTTTTTACTAGTAATGGCAGTGATCTGTGATTTTTATTGTGACTGTTACATTGCGGCGGACACATCGGACACTTTTGATACTATTTTGGGACCATTCACATTTATACAGTGATCAGTGCTATAAAAATGCACTGATTACTGTGTAAATGTGACTGGCAGGGAAGGGGTTAACACTAGGGGGCGATCAAATGGGTTAATTGTGTATCCTAGGGAGTGATTCTAACTGTGGGGGGAGGGGACTCACAAGGAGAGGAGACCGATCAGTGTTTCCCTGTACTTGGAACACATCATTGGTCTCCTCTCACCTGACAGGACGTGGATCTGTGTGTTTACACAGACAGATCCAAGTCCCTGCTGTGTGACAGGCAATCGCGGGTGCCCAGGGGACATCGCGGCATGCGCATTGGCTCCCGAGTGACGCGGCGGCGCATGTCCGCCCCCTAGAGGCTCGGGAAGCCAAAGACGTCATATGATGGTGGCCCGAAGGGACAAAGTGTTCCTGCAGCCGTCATACGACAATGGGGTGGTAGAGAAGTGGTTAATTAGCACAGTTTTCATCCAAAAACACAATACAATATGTTAATTCACTTTCGAATTTTGTCGTACGAGAATTTTCATAACTTTAGTAACCTCTTCATTTTCGATATGGAGACTAGCATGCAAAAATAAAATGGATGATCATCAAAATATCCGATGGGACAAGCATGAAAATGTTTCTCGTACGATATAAGATCGTACGATTTTCATTTGATGCTACAGCGGCGTGACCGGCCAGTTCTGCGAGGGCGTCATATGACGTCCTCCCGTGATCCGGTTATCGGCATTCCTTTCCTCACACTGACAGTGCGAGGAAAGGAGAGCCGATTACCGGCTTGTGTGAATTGGACATCTACACTGATAATCAGGGCACTTATTTTCAGTGTCCTGATTATTATTTATTATTAATTTATTATTATTATTATTATTATTTTTTTTATTTCAGTCTTTTTTCATTTATTTAGCAAAAAATAAAAAACCCAGTGGTGATTAAATACCACCAAATAAAGCTCTATTTGTGTGAAAAAAATTATAAAAAAATGTATATGGGTACAGTGTTGCATGACCGAGCAATTGTCATTCAGGGCAGGGCAGGGCAGGAAGTGCCCAGTAGGCAAGTGGCTAATCAGTACAGCTTTCGTCATATGATGTCCTCCCGTGACCCAGTTATCGGCATTCCTTTCCTCACACTGACAGGGTGAGGAGTGGAGAGCCGATAACTGGCTTGTGTGAATGGGACATCTACACTGATAATGAGGGCAGTAATTATCAGTGTCCTGATTATCAGTGCAGTCCCAACAGTGCCCACCAGTGCTGACTATCAGTGCCTATCAGTGCTGCCAATCAGTGCCCATCAGTGCCTCCTCATCAGTGTCATCTATCAGTGTCATTTGTGGTAAGACTATGACTGCAGATGATCAGGAAGCTGTCATTTGTGGTAAGACTATGACTGCAGATGATCAGGGAGCTGTCATTTGTGGTAAGACTATGACTGCAGATGATCAGGGAGCTGTCATTTGTGGTAAGACTATGACTGCAGATGATCATGGAGCTGTCATTTGTGGTAAGACTATGACTGCAGATGATCAGGGAGCTGTCATTTGTGGTAAGACTATGACTGCAGATGATCATGGAGCTGTCATTTGTGGTAAGATTATGACTGCAGATGATCAGGGAGCTGTCATTTGTGGTAAGACTATGACTGCAGATGATCAGGGAGCTGTCATTTGTGGTAAGACTATGACTGCAGATGATCATGGAGCTGTCATTTGTGGTAAGATTATGACTGCAGATGATCAGGGAGCTGTCATTTGTGGTAAGACTATGACTGCAGATGATCATGGAGCTGTCATTTGTGGTAAGACTATGATTGCAGATGATCATGGAGCTGTCATTTGTGGTAAGACTATGACTGCAGATGATCATGGAGCTGTCATTTGTGGTAAGATTATGACTGCAGATGATCAGGGAGCTGTCATTTGTGGTGAGATTATGACTGCAGATGATCATGGAGCTGTCATTTGTGGTAAGATGACTGCAGATGATCAGGAAGCTGTCAATTGTGGCACGGCCCTAAGGGACAGGATCGTGCTGGCGCATGATCTGTTTGTGTAGTCGGGTCATTGTTCATCGTGATTGCCAATGGATCTACATCGTTGGACACTGGATGTGATTAACATTGGATATACATTGTGTGACATATTTTTGATTTTTGTTTTTATAAAATACTTTGTCTAAGGTGCTTGTCAGATTATTTGCTCTATACATTTTTATGGTGAATGAGTAAAAAGGGGTGCTATGTACCCTTCACTTGATTATGTAGAGGGGAGGCAGATATCTGTGGGCTCCCTCATCTTAAAAGGGTTTCCAGAGTCTAATAAGTCCCCCCCCCCAGCCAGCCCCCACATCCACAGGGCCAGGGATGTGAGAATGGGACCCTTGTCCTCATAAACATTGGAACATGACATCTGTGTCCGTTAGGTTTTTTGCTCCATCTTGCGATGGCTAAAAAATATGGAGCTTAACAGACCCATCTTAAGTCTGTGGGCAGGTGGATGTAAACTAACTGCATCTGTTTTCACCATCTGTATTCTCAGAACCATCATGTTTAGGTCCAAATAAAATGAAAAACATGCAAACTTCTTCCTTTTTTCCCCCAGTCTCAGTAGTAATCAGAAGTAAACGGACGCACATCCCTTTATATCTGCCTGCCCATAGACTAACATTAGCTTCCATCAGATCTGCTTGAAAAACTGACAGGTGGATCTGATCAGAATGACCATGTGAAAGGGGTTTCTAAGTAATTTTCTAGCAAAAAAAAACAGTTTTTAACTTGTAAACACCAAATCTCAGAAAGAGGCTCGGTCCTTATGTGGTTAAATGACACCTGGAATAAAATGACAGCAGTATCATAGTTATACCATGTAATCAGTGTTAATTTTGGCAGCAAATTTCTATTTAGTTTTAGTCTTAAGCCCTGTACACACGATAGGTTTAACCCATGAAAACAGTCCGATGGACTTTTTTCATCGGACAAACCGATCGTGTATGGGCCCCATCGGTCTTTTGTCCATCGGTGTTTAAAAATAGAACATGTTTTAAATTTATCCGATGGTTAAAAAACCGATAGCAAATTACTATCGTCTGTGGGGAACTCCATCGGATAAAAAACCTACGCATGCTCAGAATCAAGTCGACGCATGCTCAGAAGCATTGAACTTCATTTTTCTCGGCTCATCGGAGTGTTTTACGTCACTGCATTTGGAACGGTTGGTTTTTTGACTGATGGTGTGCAGGCAAGACTGATGAAAGTCAGCTTCATCTGAAAAATCCATCGGTTAGGAAACCATAGGAAATCCGATCGTGTGTACAGGGCTTTAGTCTTAGGACTAAAATGGCATTTTAGTTTTAGTCCCATTTTAGTCTTCTGCAATTGTTTTAGTCGTATTTAGTCAACTATATCTCCAGTACATTTTAGTCGACTAAAACTCATTTTAGTCGTCTAAAATCTAATGGGTATAAATAAATTGTAATGCATTAGATAACATTTTTCTACAATGTCCAAACCCATTATATACTGCTGGAGTGAAAAATCTAATATGTTATTATTTATGGTATTGAGGTATGAACATGCACTACAGAACCATGTTCATTTTGAAGTTAAATTTCTATTTCGTTTTAGTCTTATGCCGTGTACACACAACCGTTTTTAATGTCATTGAAAAAAATACGTTTTTTTCGACGTGATTCTTCTCAAGCCTGCCTTGCCTACACACTATTGTGAAAAAAAATGCTCGAGCAAAGCGCGGTGACGTACAACGGCACTATAAAGAGGAAGTTCCATTCGGATGGCGCCACCCTTTGGGCTGCTTTTGCTGATCCTCGTGTTAGTAAAGTTTGGTGAGAGACGATTCGCGCTTTTCAGCCTCGTGCTCTTCAGTCCATTACAGCGTGACGAATGTGCTATCTTCATTATGAACGCTAGTTTTACTAGAACTCCCGTCTCATAACTTGCTTCTGAGCATGCGCGTTTTTTTCACGTCGTTAAAGCCTACACACGGCCGTTTTTCACGACGAGAAAAACGACGATGTGAAAAACTACGGGAAAAAATAGAGCATGTTCCAAATTTTTAATGCCCATTTGTCACGCCCCGAAAAATGCTCTGGAGCCCACACACGGTCGTTTTTAATGAGCAAATAAAAAAAATTGCATTTTTCTCGTCATGAAAAACGGTCGTGTGTATGCGGCATTAGTCTTTTGACTAAAATGGCATTTTAGTTTTAGTCGTATTTTAGTCATCTCAATTGTTTTCCTTTTAGTCGTATCTTACTAAAATGTTTTAGTCTTTTTAGTCGACTAAATTAACACTGCATGTAATAAATAGTTATATTTAAAATGAATAGTAAGTAAATATAAAATATATTTTGTTCCTTTTCTCTCTCTCTCTCTCTCTCTCTCTCTCTCTCTCTCTCGTTCCCTACACCTTTCCTGCTTCCTTTCCAACTTTTATTTACTCTTCCTGCTTTCTGTCTCCCCATTCCTCTTTCTTTTACAAGCAACAACTACTCACCTAAATATGTGGAAAAAGCTCCTGTTTTTCTGAAGATCATGTTGTTTATCTCTCTACTAACATCCACCATTGTGAAATATTCTTACTGTCATTTTATTTTGTTTTCTAAGGTCAAATATTGCTGTTGAAATCCCCGAAACATTTTCACCTATAGTAGTAACCGGATGTAACAGTAAGCTACCTATTTTCCTTTTGCTTTCTCTATTTATTTTGCTGTCCTGGATATTTTTGCTGTGATGGAGCTGTTATGAAGGATCGATTAAGATTATCAAATCAATTTATTGACTAAGGAGAAAATGTTTTTTCTCCCTACGAACCAAAGCTTTATACTGGGTTAGTGACTCCAAATGTACTGATTCCAATAGTGCTTATAGAGTACAGTGAAGTCTAATATGGGAAATTGCATCATCGAAAATTAGTATCCAAGAATAGCAGCAAGTGTCCCTGGAGCCTCCCCATTATGCTTTCGGGGATGCGGCCAGGAAGACACAGTATTCCATACAATACATGGTGGACTTGTCCGAAAGTGAGGAGATTCTGGACCCGCATGTACTCCTTCATTTTCTCTCCAACTAAGGTGAATCTTATCAAATCCCCCCAACAGGTGCTATTGGGACGCCCGATGGAGAGAACACCGGGACATACAAGGAGGTTGATAGCCTTTATTTTTGTGGTGGCCTGGGTTTCCATCTCAAGGTGCTAGAAAACTCCTATGATCCCATTTGAATTCTTGAAGGCCAAATTATCATGGAATATGATACATGAACGCCTTTCAGTACTTTTGAATGGTAAATTGGCCTTTTTTTTTTAAGATCTGGAATCCCCGGATAAAATACCTTTCACATTCTTCTTGAGATGGCTCAGTTTACTCCTTCCATTGACTGAATAGGGTGCACTTTCTTTTGCTTTTTCCATTTCCTTCCTTTTCTCTCTATTTCCTTTACCTGCTTCTTTTGCTTTTCTCTTGACCCAGTTACAGGGCTTCAGGTCGACACATTTCATACTGTGTGTACTAAGACATGGTAATGGGTTTACACACAGAGAGAATGTAGCCTAGTCATTGCGGCCTAACGAGTTGAAAGTTTTACCCTGCCCACTGATAGAGTGAAGTATAGGATGGCCTATTCCAGTTGAAAGCTACAGTATAAACTGATTATGGCTCCCATTCATTGAAGGTTTCTTTCTGTTATGCCGCGTACACACGATCGGAAAAACCGACAAGAAAACCGTGGATTTTTTTCCTGACGGAATGTTGGCTCAAACTTGTGTTGCATACACACGGTCACACATAATTCCGACCGTCAAGAACGCGGTGATGTACAAGACGTACGATGAGCCAAGATCAATGAAGTTCAATAGGCAGTTCGGCTCTTCTGCTTGATTCTGAGCATGCGTGTCTTTTTTGCGCGTCGGAATTGCATACAGACGATCAGATTTTCTGACAAGAACTTTTCTTGTCGTAAAATTTGAGAACCAGCTCTCCAATTTTTATTGTCGGAAATTCTGACAGAAAAAGTCAGATGGAGCCTAAACACGGTCGGAATTGGAAATTCCGACCGTCTGTACGCGGCATTAGGGTCGAGCAGACCTTTTTTTCTTTTTGTTAGCATTATACTGACCTCATTGTCTCGTATTCTTTTTTCCTACATTGTATTCAGAGATAACTGGTATGTAATGCTGGGTAATTTAATGTTGTTACCACCTAGTATTACTGAATGATTCTGGAGAAACTTTTCATTTGCCATGTGTTTAATTGTTGGCTTCTGTATCTTTTATTGAAACCGTAATAAAAATATTGAAAAAAAAAAATAGTATCCAGGTGCATGGCCTATAACAACTCAACAAGGCTTCAAGGTGCTCACACCCTTCCATACCCTTCCCCACTTGGTTTCACCTCTCAACCATAGCTATCTACTCTGAACTGCTGAGGTTCCTCCTACATCTGGTTCTACAATTAAGACATTGTATTAATTACTTTATTGTGGCACTCTGTAATACTGATATCTTGAATGAGGTGTATGCAGTGTTTTGTATAACCTCTACTTTTCAATAATAATAAAAAAAAATAATGAACAAGAAAATGATTAACTAGTAGTAGATAAAGATATACATTTCCAATGGTGCCCTTCTTGGCCACTAGGTCCCACAGTTTATTAGGCCATGTTGTGTTGGCCAGATACAAATATGTTTAGAGATTGCTCTTCAAATACAAAGTTTGTAAAGACTTCAGAAAGTAATTTGTTCAACCTTTTTGATCTCATATGCTATGGGACATCTTTTCAGGCTCAGCTTTTACCCCCAAGCCTAAGTGTCATATGGGAATGGGATCTCCTTTCCCAAGTGGATATTTTTTCAAAAATGTTTGGAATCCCCTCTACTGCAACATGACCGTCTACAGAACTGGAGAAGACTTTCTGAAATGTTTGGAAGGGAAGAACCTTTTCCTCATAGGAGATTCTACATTGCGACAGTTCATCATGCACTTTACTGAAGGCCTAAAAAGTAAGATTTATGTGAGCAAAATATTTTATATACAGTATCTCACAAAAGTGAGTACACCTCTCACATTTTTATAAATATTTTATTATATCTTTTCATGTGACAACACTGAAGAAATGACACTTTGCTACAATGTAAAGTAGTGAGCATACAGCTTGTATAACAGTGTAAATTTGCTGTCCCCTCAAAATAACTCAACACACAGCCATTAATGTCTAAACCGCTGGCAACAAAAGTGAGTACACCCAGGGCCAGACTTACCATTGGGCTTGACTGGGCTCAAGCCCATGGGCCCCGCCCAATAGGGGGCCCCGCACATTAGCCCCTCTAAACCGGCATTTAAAGCTTTCGGAATGCAGTCTGCGAGAACTTCCCCTCTGTCCGGCACAGAGGAGAAGTCTCGCGGTGTTTAGCTCCTTCCACTCTTCCTGATACTCCCCTGTGTGCCTAAAGAAGACGACACAAAAGGGGAGTGAAAGAAAACAGCAGCCGCAGACACAGCAACGAATGGTTACGGTGCAACGGCGCATGCGCGAGATTACTGACAGGGACACAGTACGGGCGGAAGCGACATCATAATTTGAATCACATAACAGCAGTACGAATGGCGCTTGAGATACCTGGAAATACAGAGAACGAAACCATCCTAAAAAAGGTATTTGCAGGCCTCGTTTTTGGGGGATATATATATATATATATATATATATATATATGAATTGGATTGCAATTAGCTGTTTTAACTTAACAATTGAAAAACTGCAAAAATCAGCCGGGGTTTACTTTCTCTTTAATTTTTCATTGAATTGTTATATTTGAAGTAATGTATAGAAGGTAGGGCCCGAAAGTGACTCAAGCCCAGGGGCCCCCACAACCCTAAGTCCTGCCCTGAGTACACCCCTAAGTGAAAATGTCCAAAGAAGGAAGCCTCTTCTAAAGACGATGCACAAGAAAGCCTGCAAACAGTTTGCTGAAGACAAGCGAGATGGATTACTGGAACCATGTCCTGTGGTCTGATGAGACCAAGATAAACTTATTTGGTTCAGATGGTGTCAAGCGTGTTTGGCGGCAACCAGGTGAGGAGTACAAAGACAAGTGTGTCTTGCCTACAGTCAAGCATGGTGGTGGGAGTAGACATGTGCATTCGTTTTCGTCCGAATGCATTTTCGTCCGAATTTCAGCTATTTTCGTTATCGTTTTAACAAACGAAAACGAAAGCACAGAATCCGAAAACCGAAAGATCCGACATAAACAAATGCTTTATTTTTGTTGCTACAACAGTTCGATATAGATAGGAGATTTGACGTGACGCTGACAATAACAATCTGTGTCTATCGAACCTGTGGTCGAATGTGCCTAACCTTAACTCTATTAGTCCAAGATTATTCTACATAGGAGAGAAAAGATTCGACATTATAGAGAGAAAAGATTCGACATAGGAGAGAAAAGATTCGACATAGGAGAGAAAAGATTCGACATAGGAGAGAAAAGATTCGACATAGGAGAGAAAAGATTCGACATAGGAGAGAAAAGATTCGACATTATAGAGAGAAAAGATTCGACATTATAGAGAGAAAAGATTCGACATAGGAGAGAAAAGATTCGACATTATAGAGAGAAAAGATTCGACATTATAGAGAGAAAAGATTTGTTATTATAGAGAGAAAAGATTTGTTATTATAGAGAGAAAAGATTCGACATAGAGAGAAAAGATCACTGCTGGAATTGGATGGGGGAAGTAAAATAAAAATAATGATGATCATGAATGTTATTGGCTGATTGTAACCAAAGAGGAGGAGCAGTAAAATAGCTAGAATGATGAAGATTCGACAAAGCATCGAAAGTTAGAAGATTCGACGGTGCAGCAAAACTGTACGACGCTGCAATCGTACACTTCCGGTCAAATGCATCCGCCCATAGGCTATAGAAGAATTCTAATGTTGGTTGACTAGTAATAGTAATGAATAAATATAATTATTACTAGTCATACAACATTAGAATTCTTCTATAGCTTGTGGGCGGAACATTCGAACGGAAATGTATGATTGCAGCGACGTACAGTTTCACTGCTCCGTCAAATCTTCTTTGAACATTCGACAGACACCATAAGCCTTCAATGACAGATTCGACCTTAATTAATTCAGATTTTCGGACGAATGCAATTTCTAACGAAAAACGAAATAGATAAAAACGAATTTCGGGAGTAACTAAATAAATTTATTTTTCGGACGAAAACGAAATTCCGAAACGAAATATTTCAGTGTGCACATGTCTAGGTGGGAGTGTCATGGTCTGGGGCTGCATGAGTGCTGCCGGCACTGGGGAGCTGCAGTTCATTGAGGGAACCATGAATGCCAACATGTACTGTGACATACTGAAGCAGCATAATCCCCTCCCTTCAGAGACTGAGCTGCAGGGCAGTATTCCAACATTATATCTACCCCAAACACACCTCCAAGACAACCACTGCCTTGCTAAAGAAGCTGAGGGTAAAGGTGATAGGCTGGCCAAGCATGTCTCCAGACCTAAACCCTATTGAGCATCTGTAGGGCATCCTCAAACGGAAGGTGGAGGAGCACAAGGTCTCTAACATCCACCAGCTCCGTGATGCCATCATGGAGGAGTGGAAGAGGACTCCAGTGCAACCTGTGAAGCTCTGGTGAACTCCATGCCCAAGAGGGTTAAGGCAGTTCTGGAAAATAAATGGTGGCCACACAAAATATGGACACTTTGGGCCCAATTTGGACATTTTCACTTAGGCGTATACTCACTTTTGTTGCCAATGGTTTAGATATTAATGACTGTGTGTTGGGTTATTTTGAGGGAATAACAAATTTACACTGTTATACATGTAGCGGGTATGTGCTTTTCTGTTTGAATCTGGTAGGGAAACTGTGATGTATGGTTCCCTGGGGCCCACCGGGTGGTGCTGTCACTTTAGGCCTGGGGTTGAGCCATCATTGCAGTGTCGTACCTCTTTTTGGCCTCTCTCAGGGGTTGTATGGTGGGGCGGGGAACCCGCCGTGCTTGCTGGGAGAGGGTATAAAGGGGGCGGCCATTTTTGGTGGCGGGAGTCGTTCGGAGGTCGTGTTCCATCCCAGGCACCTTTAGCCTGGGGTGAGGTACTTGGATGGCGGTCCGGGACTGAGGGTCCCGGATTAAGGCTCCGCGAGGGAGGAACTTCATAGGGGACCCTGGGAGTGGGTACCCGAATCCAGTGGCGTAAGGTACCGGAGGGGGTACTTACCTGAAGACCTGGTGCAGCAAATTGCCAGTGACGAGTAAGCCTCCGGAGACCGCCCGGAGGGATGTCTTCCTCGATTGGGAGCAGAAACCTACTTCTGGGAAGGAAGTAGGAGAGTTCATTGTGCCTGGGCCTACTCGCATCCACACCCCCTGTCTGTTCTGTTCGTTGAGGGAGTCCAACTGATTGTGTTCACTTTTCCATGAGAAGAATAAAGGAGTGTTGGACTTTAGTGGTGTGGGGCTCATTTACTGGCAGACGCTGTTCGAGAAACCAGGAGGAGGCTCCAGATGCAGAACACCGGCCCAAAGGTAAAAGAGAATTGTCTCCCACTACACACACACACCTGCAGTGGGAACTTGGCGTGGTGACATCGCACTCTCTCCTCAGAGGTACCCCTAGACAAGAGCCAGAGATAGAAGAATTGAGAGGAGAGAGAGGGGGCCACTACACGTGGGGGCTCGGGTCCGGTATGGTGTTCGTGCTACTAAGGAGTTTGAACGTGTCTGCCCAGGAGGAGTTCCGAGTAGGTCAGCCATATTATTGGCCAAAGTGCATCCCTGCTCGAAGTCGCGGACATGACCCAGTAAAGGGAAAGGCCCGCGCAAAAGAGCGAGAAGAGGGGGGAGCTCAGCCGTGTGAGGGACTTCACACGCCCGCAGGTACCTTGCGTGTTCCCCCAAGGCCTCTCTGCGCTTTAAAGACTGCAAAGCAGAATGGATGCTGGGACGACATATCCACGCGGACAAGGTGCTGATCCGACGCAAGGAAGGGGAAGATGTCGAGTACCATCTGGAGACCACGGATCAGCACTTGAAGCCACTTGTCCTGCCGCACCCTCGATTCTATCTATAGGAGAAGAGAGACTCAGTTTTTGTTCTTTGCATTGCTGAACTTTCCGGGGTTGTTGTTCTTGTTACCCAGAGGAGTTGAAGGACTGTTCCTGTTTGTTCTTCATTTTTCCAGCAAGCAATCATGGACTCTGGGGTAGATAGGGCCCAAAGAAGAAGGAAAGTTCCACGAGTGCAGTTACCGTGATGCTGTCACCAGGTGGCAGTGTTGCGCATCGATATCACTGTTCACAAACACACTTTTATGAAGGAAAGGATTTCTCTGCGGAGAAGTTTTTTCATTCTCACACGAATACATATATGCCAGGGATTTGTGTGTTTAACTTTTCTATTCCCCTCTGCAGGAGAGCATCCCATCAAGACCACTGAGATTGGGGTGGGTCTTAGCCAGGATGGGTGGGAAGAGTGTAATGTGAAAATGTGATTTTCAGTGTTATGGTTAAGTGTTGTTGTTTCCCTTTCCCTCCCTTTTCATGTGAGGCTCAGGCACAACTGCTCTAGCTAGTTTTAGTTTTCTAAAGTTTTTTTGGGGATTTTTTTCACAATTTTCAGTCGGTTTCTGGATTGGACTATGTCAGCCCTTGAGGGCATGGTTTATTCCAGACACTGGGGACCAGTGTCAAACCACCAGGGGGAGAGTGTAGCGGATATTAGACATGTGCACACTGAAATATTTCGTTTCGGAATTTCGTTTTTGTCCGAAAAATAAATTTATTTAGTTACTCCCGAAATTCGTTTTTATTTATTTCGTTTTTCGTTAGAAATTGCATTCGTCCGAAAATCTGAATTAATTAAGGTCGAATCTGTCATTGAAGGCTTATGGTGTCTGTCGAATGTTCAAAGAAGATTCGACGGAGCAGTGAAACTGTACGACGCTGCAATCATACATTTCCGGTCGAATGTTCCGCCCACAAGCTATAGAAGAATTCTAATGTTGTATGACTAGTAATAATAATATTTATTCATTACTATTACTAGTCAACCAACATTAGAATTCTTCTATAGCCTTTGGGCAGATGCATTTGACCGGAAATGTACGATTGCAGCATCGTACAGTTTTGCTGCACCGTTGAATCTTCTAACTTTCGATGCTTTGTCGAATCTTCGTCATTCTAGCTATTTTACTGCTCCTCCTCTTTGGTTACAATCAGCCAATAACATTCATCATCAACTTTATTTTTATTTTACTTCCCCCACCCAATTCCAGCAGTGATCTTTTCTCTCTATGTCGAATCTTTTCTCTCTATAATAACAAATCTTTTCTCTCCTATGTCGAATCTTTTCTCTCCTATGTCAAATCTTTTCTCTCTATAATGTCGAATCTTTTCTCTCCTATGTCGAATCTTTTCTCTCTATAATGTCGAATCTTTTCTCTCCTATGTCGAATCTTTTCTCTCTATAATGTCGAATCTTTTCTCTCCTATGTCGAATCTTTTCTCTCCTATGTCGAATCTTTTCTCTCCTATGTCGAATCTTTTCTCTCCTATGTCGAATCTTTTCTCTCCTATGTCGAATCTTTTCTCTCCTATGTCGAATCTTTTCTCTCCTATGTCGAATCTTTTCTCTCCTATGTCGAATCTTTCCTCTCCTATGTCGAATCTTTTCTCTCTATAATGTCGAATCTTTTCTCTCCTATGTCGAATCTTTTCTCTCTATAATGTCGAATCTTTCCTCTCTATGTAGAATAATCTTGGACTAATAGAGTTAAAGTTAGGCACATTCGACCACAGGTTCGATAGACACAGATTGTTTTTGTCAGCATCACGTCAAATCTCCTATCTATATCGAACTGTTGTAGCAACGAAAACGAAAATAAAGCATTTGTTTATGTTGGATCTTTCGGTTTTCGGATTCTGTGCTTTCGTTTTCGTTTGTTAAAACGATAACGAAAATAGCTGAAATTCGGACGAAAATGCATTCGGACGAAAACGAATGCACATGTCTAGCGGATATGTGCTTTTCTGTTTGAATCTGGTGGGGAAACTGTGATGTATGGTTCCCTGGGGCCCACCGGGTGGCGCTGTCACTTTGGGCCCGGGGCCATCATTGCAGTATCGTACCTCTTTTTGGCCTCTCTCAGCGGTTGTATGGTGGGACTGGGAACCCGCCGTGCTTGCTGGGAGAGGGTCTAAAGGGGGCGTCCATTTTTGGTGGCGGGAGTCGAGTCTCGGGCACCTTCAGCCTGAGGGCGGTGGTTCGTGTCGGTCCTCTAGGCGCCTAGGCCTGGAGGACGTTCGGAGGTCGTGTTCTATCCCAGGCACCTTTAGCCTGGGGTGAGGTACTTGGATGGCGGTCCGGGACTGAGGGTCCCGGATTAAGGCTCCGCGAGGGAGGAACTTCCTAGGGGACCCTGGGAGTGGGTACCCAAATCCAGTGGCGTAAGGGACCGGAGGGGGTACTTACCTGAAGACCTGGTGCAGCAAATTGCCAGTGACGGGTGAGCCTCCGGAGACCGCCCAGAGGGATGTCTTCCTCGATTGGGAGCAGAAACCTACTTCTGGGAAGGAAGTAGGAGAGTTCATTGTGCCTGGGCCTACTTGCATCCACACCCCCTGTCTGTTCTGTTCGTTGAGTGAGTCCAACTGATTGTGTTCACTTTTCCATGAGAAGAATAAAGGAGTGTTGGACTTTATTGGTGTGGGGCTCATTTACTGGCAGACACTGTTCGAGAAACCAGGAGGAGGCTCCAGATGCAGAACACCGACCCGAAGGTAAAAGAGGATTGTCTCCCACTACACACACATCTGCAGTGGGAACTTGGCGTGGTGACCTCGCACTCTCTCCTCAGAGGTACCCCTAGACAAGAGCCAGAGACAGAAGAATTGAGAGGAGAGAGAGGGGGCCACTACATACAAGCTGTACACTCACTACTTTACATTGTAGCAAAGTGTCATTTTTTCAGTGTTGTCACATGAAAAGTTATAATAAAATATTTATACAAATGTGAGGGGTGTACTCATTTTTTTGAGATACTGTATATTATATATTAGTATTTACATAACCATCAATAGTTTCAACAAGGGTGCCATGTTATAACAACAACTTTTCCATAGATGGTACTCGTTGACACATTCTCAACATGTTAGATTTTTGAATGAAAATGTATTTGGTTGAATACCAGACTGGAGGTTCAGTCTTCTGATATTTCAGTTCATCAGGTTTCTCTAAGATACAGAGAGAATTCCCCTGACTCATGAGGAAAACCTAGTAATGCTGATAATAATGCTAATTCAATGGTAAAATAAATAAATAAATTAGTTTGTTACTCAAAAAGAGAGTAAGACAAGGCAGGACTTTTCAGGCAACACACATAATTGGAATACAAAAAGAGTTTATTGAATCGCAAAATTAACATAGATTAAAAAGACAATACAATATATATAGCAGTAAGGAGTCCCTTGAACGTCGACGCGTTTCGCCGTGAGGCTTCGTCAGGACGGACAAAGAGGGGAGGGGGACAGTTTTTATACACACTTGGGACAAATCTCACTATCTGAAATGAGATACATAAAAATTTATATACAGTATATACAATTAAAAAGTAAATAAAAATGTGAATATAAATGTCTTTGAAGCTAAAAGGCTACAACGCCTGTCCCCTATGCACACCACGATCCAGATGGCAAAGGGCAGAAGAGGAGAGCAGAAAGCAAAAAGAAGAAAAACACACATAGGAAAACCTCCAGAGTGTAAAAATACCTCAGAAGGACATCCGGATAGCAAGATGTTGTTCAATTAGTACCGATTTGAAAATATAACGTGATGATTTATGTGGTCTAATACAGAAATATAGAAAAAATATATATGTATGTATATATGACATATATCAACACATATACATATAAGTATTGTGAGGGGGTTAGCTCGGCAGCGGGTGTGTGTGACCCCTGGGATGGGCTCCCCACACAAAAACAGGCCCAGCAAACGGAGGTTGTGGTTTTCAAAATCAAAAAGGTGCGGTTTATTTTCTATTTACAGTGACAAAACACAGCAAAGCAAAAGAAACATAAACAAAATAAATCCTGGTCAACTTGACCTCTGACTAAACATACAGGTTTCCTAACTAACAACTGGGATCAGCCTAGTGCTGTCCTAGTCCCTAAGTCCCTGGTTTTAAATGTCCAAGCAAATAGCCACACAGGCTTTGTCTCACCGCACAGGGGTTCACTCTCCCTAGACAGTCCACACAGGTCTGGTTCCAGGCATGAGCAAACACCTAATGAATCTGGGAGTTCTTATAGAGGCCTAAATGAGCTGACAAGCTTCAGCTGGTCTCATCAACTCCCTGTCTGCACGACGCCCCACACTCTCCCTAGAGGTATGAGTCATCCATGAGCCCACTAGCCTCAGCTGGGCTTATACAACTCTCCACCTAGTTGTATAAGTCGGCGTAAAGCCTGAATCTGGGCGAAATATATCTACCCCCCTGGATGCAACCAGGTGACTTTACCTTCCTGCTGTCACATACCCCCCCCCCTCTTGTTTTAACCTCGGGGTTGGAACACCAGCAATCAGGCATTCATGTACTCGAGACAAAGCATCCACATTCCCCATTTGAACGCCAGGGTGATGCTTTACTGTGAAGTTGAATTCCTGGAGGGCCAGGAACCACCTATTCACTCTTCTATTTGTTTCCTTGTTTTGAGCCATCCACTTTAACGGAGCGTGATCCGTAACCATGTCAAAGTGCCTACCTAGCAGGTAGTACCGAAGGGAATCTAGAGCCCACTTCACCGCTAAACACTCCTTTTCAACGGTGGCGTAATTTACCTCATGGGACTTCAACTTCCTGCTGAGGTAAATGACTGGGTGCTCTTCCCCGTTCCAGACCTGGGACAATACTGCTCCTAACCCCACATCTGACGCATCACTTTGTACGACAAAGTCTTTAGAGAAGTCGGGTGAGTACAACACTGGCTGGCTACATAAGGCTTGTTTCAAGAATTGGAATGCTGCCTCAGCCTCGGGGGTCCATTTAATCATGACCGACCCTTTCCCCTTCGTCAGGTTGGTTAGGGGCACAGCCTTAGAAGCAAAGTGGGGAATGAATCGCCGATAATACCCAGCGATTCCCAGAAAGGCTCGTACCTGCTTCTTGCTGTTGGGACGTGGCCAACTCTGGATGGCCTCGATTTTGTTGAGTTGGGGTTTTATTACTCCCCTCCCAATGGTGTACCCAAGATATTTGGCCTCCTCCTGCCCAATGGAACACTTCTTGGGGTTAGCCGTAAACCCCGCTTCCCGAACAGAGTCCAGGACTGCTTGCACTTTTGGCAGATGTGAGGCCCAATCTGTGCTATGGACAATTACGTCATCCAGGTAAGCCGCAGCATACTTCCGATGGGGCCTCAGCATCTGGTCCATTTTCCGCTGGAATGTGGCCGGCGCATTCTGTAACCCGAACGGCATTCTTTTATATTGGAACGCCCCGTCTGGGGTTACAAATGCGGTTTTCTCTTTGGCCGACTTGGCCAGGGGGATTTGCCAATACCCTTTTGTGAGGTCAAGAGTCGTCATGTATCGGGCTGTTCCCAGCCGGTCGATCAACTCATCAATACGTGGCATGGGGTAGGTGTCAAATTTTGTAACTTTGTTCAACTGACGAAAATCGTTACAAAATCGCCAGCTCCCATCCGGTTTAGGCACCAACACAATGGGACTAGACCAATCACTTTGGGACTCCTCTATCACCCCTAAGTTCAGCATTTTCTGTACTTCCTCCCGTATTGCCTCCCGTCGGGCCTCTGGGATCCGATAGGGTTTTAACTTCACCCTTTCACCGGGTGGGGTAATGATGTCATGCTCTACCCCAGATGTTTGTCCCGGCAGCTCAGAGAATACCTCCTTGTTGCGAAGCACAAACTCCTTAACCTCCTGTTGTTGGGGTTGTGACAAGGTGGCTGCTATTCCAACCTCAGGAATCACGCAACCAGTTTGAGCTGGTGACCAAGTGTCTGCGACTAGGGACTCTCTATCCCTCCAGGCTTTCAACAGATTAACGTGATAGATCTGTTCGGGCTTTCGCCTTCCTGGTTGTCTGACCTTGTAATTCACTTCGCTCACTTTTTCCATTATCTCATAGGGGCCTTGCCATTTGGCAAGGAATTTACTTTCAACCGTAGGGACAAGTACCAGTATCCTATCCCCCTGGGAAAAGGTACGGGTCTTGGCTCCACGGTTGTACACTCTCTGCTGTGCTAACTGCGCTTGGGCCAAATGTTCCTTCACGATGGGCATTACCTGTGCAATTCGGTCTTGCATCAGGGCGACATGCTCAATCACACTCCTGTGGGGAGAACTCTCACTTTCCCAAGTTTCCTTGGCAATATCCAACAGCCCTCTTGGGTGTCTCCCATACAGTAACTCAAAGGGGGAGAATCCCGTAGAGGATTGGGGCACCTCCCTAATAGCAAACATCAGATAAGGAAGTAGACAGTCCCAATCCTTTCCATCTCTATCCACCACTTTCTTCAACATTTGTTTTAGGGTTTTGTTGAATCTTTCAACCAGCCCATCGGTTTGGGGGTGATACACAGATGTACGTAATTGCGTCACTTTGAACAATTTACACAGCTCCTTCATAACCCGGGACATAAAGGGTGTACCTTGGTCCGTAAGCAGTTCTTTACAAATACCCACCCGGCTAAACACAAGAGATAGCTCTTTGGCTATGGTTTTGGCCGAGGTATTTCGGAGAGGGATCGCTTCTGGATAACGGGTGGCATAGTCCATTATAACTAATATGTACTGGTGCCCCCTAGCGGACTTGATTATAGGACCTACCAAATCCATGGCGATCCTCTCAAACGGGACCTCAATGATGGGTAGAGGGACCAGCGGGCTACGGAAATGTGGCATCGGGGCCAACCTCTGACACACAGGGCAGGAGGAACAATAATTTTCTATGTCCTTCATCACCCCCGGCCAATAGAATCTCTGTAATACCCTCTCTCGGGTTTTCTCTGTCCCCAGATGACCTCCAAGAATGTGCCCATGGGCCAACTCCAACACCAACTTCCTGTAAGGTTTGGGCACCACAAGCTGCTCAACGGTTTCTTCTGCCCTTTTTGCCACCCGATACAGTAGGTCCTTCTCTACGCTGAAGTATGGGTAAGTGCAGGTATTATCTGGGTTCACTAACTCGCCATCTATTTTCACTACGTTTTCCCGTGCCTTTATTAGGGCGGGGTCTCTCAACTGTTCTGTGGCAAAGTTTTCCCTGTGAACCTCAAGATCAGAAAACTCCACAGACGGTAGGTTTTCGTCTGAGGAGGTGGGCTCCTCTCCAGTTTCTTGAGTCTCCCCTGCCAATACTGATAAGGGAAATTCCGGAGAGTCCTCACCACTCTCAGGGGAGTTCTGGCTATCACATTCCTGGTACATAGGGGCACCAGTGGGGGGCTCAGGATCATCCCACAGTTCCCAGAACTTCGGAAAATCCCTTCCCACAATGGCGTCATGCGGTAACTGAGATACTAAGCCCACTGGATGAGAGAGGGTACCTTTGGGGGTCTCGAAACACACTGTAGTCACTGGATACTCTCGGGTGTCCCCATGCACACAAATAACAGCTACCTTGCTATTCCCAGAGACCTCTGTTTTAACTAACTCAGCCTTTATCAGGGTCACAAGGCTACCTGAATCCAGCAATACCACAACATTTCTACCATTAACACACATTTTGCATAAATGTTTCTCAGTTCCTCGAATGGCAGTGCATGCGACTGTCGCACACAGCGACTGACGTCTGCCCGTCAGAAAGTCACACTGCATGGGTTCCTCCACAAGCAGCGGTAGCAAACGATCCTTCTTGCCGCCTCTTGAGCCGCTGATTTCCCAGGCTGTTCTCGCCAAACTTGGGGTAGAGCTCCCACCCTCTCACTCTCTCCACCCTCACCCCTTGGAATCCTCTTATCCGCCCCTGGGGATGGTCTGGTCTTAGGGTGGAAAGTCCGAGAGTCTCTGGAAGAGGCCGTCAGGTTCTCTGTAGCCAAGTATTTCTCCACACGATCCACAAGACCATCGGCCGTCTCTGGGTCTCCATGGCTTACCCACTTTTGGATGGCAGTAGGAAGAGCTCTCAAAAATCGATCCATTACAACACGTTCCACAATCTTTGGTGCGGACAAAGTCTCTGGCTGTAGCCACTTTCTGCTCAGGTGAATGAGATCATACATTTGAGACCTGGGGGGTTTTCCAAGCTGGAAAGTCCAGTTATGCACACGCTGAGCCCGGACAGCCTGGGTGACACCCAGCCTTGCCAATATTTCAGCTTTTAGCATCACATAGTCTTTTGCTTGGTTAGGCTCTAGGTCATAGTAAGCTTTCTGCGATTCACCAGTTAACAGAGGAGCCACCAGTCCAGCCCACTGCTCCTCAGGCCACTTTTCTCTTTCAGCGGTCCTTTCAAATGTGGTCAAAAATACCTCTGGATCATCCTCTCCAGTCATTTTTGTCAATAAACGACTCACCCCAAAGGACGCGGTATTAGTGGGACGGCTTTCCTCACTGGTCTGCGGACGTTGCTGCATTACTGCTTCCATCTGTTGTTGTAGTCTCTGCTGTTGCTTCTGCAACAGGTCTATGAAGCGGGCCTCAGATTGCTGATGGGCTTGTTGCTGAGCCTCCAGACTCTGTTGCAAAGTTGCGTTTGTCTGCTGCTGGGCTGCAAGGCTCTGTTGATGAGCTTGCTGCTGGGCTGCGAAGTTCTGTTGTTGAGCTGCAAGGCTCTGTTGATGAGCTTGCTGCTGGGCTGCGAAGCTCTGTTGATGAGCTGCAAGGCTCTTTTGTAAACCTGAATTTGTCTGCTGTTGATTGGCATTTGCTAGAGCCAGCTGCTTCAGTATCTCCTCCATGCTGGCTTAAAAAAAAACTGCCACTGGTTCTCCACCACTTGTGAGGGGGTTAGCTCGGCAGCGGGTGTGTGTGACCCCCGGGATGGGCTCCCCACACAAAAACAGGCCCAGCAAACGGAGGTTGTGGTTTTCAAAATCAAAAAGGTGCGGTTTATTTTCTATTTACAGTGACAAAACACAGCAAAGCAAAAGAAACATAAACAAAATAAATCCTGGTCAACTTGACCTCTGACTAAACATACAGGTTTCCTAACTAACAACTGGGATCAGCCTAGTGCTGTCCTAGTCCCTAAGTCCCTGGTTTTAAATGTCCAAGCAAATAGCCACACAGGCTTTGTCTCACCGCACAGGGGTTCACTCTCCCTAGACAGTCCACACAGGTCTGGTTCCAGGCATGAGCAAACACCTAATGAATCTGGGAGTTCTTATAGAGGCCTAAATGAGCTGACAAGCTTCAGCTGGTCTCATCAACTCCCTGTCTGCACGACGCCCCACACTCTCCCTAGAGGTATGAGTCATCCATGAGCCCACTAGCCTCAGCTGGGCTTATACAACTCTCCACCTAGTTGTATAAGTCGGCGTAAAGCCTGAATCTGGGCGAAATATATCTACCCCCCTGGATGCAACCAGGTAACTTTACCTTCCTGCTGTCACAGTATATGATAAGATCCTACCTGCTGGTCAAAAAAAGTGATGATCAAGCATTGATATTCTCACAGGAATGAAGGGATCTGACGCTCAAAGCTCGCATAGATAGCTGGGCAAGTCTATAAGTGCCAATAGGTGCAGTCAGATATATTCATAAAACAGTGTACCAACTGTAATAGAACTAATTTTAATCGTATTTATAGTTACCAAATATATCCACAAGAATATATCCAAAAACGGGGATAAGGGACGTTATTCGTATGAAAAAAGAAAAAGAAACTTTCTATTTGTCACAAAATCCTCTCATAGATGCTTTCAATGAGAATATAGGATTTCAACCAGAGCAGTGATATATGTATCACTATGTAGAGTCTGAAAGTAGAAAACAAAGAACAACAATAATAGCTATATGAACAGCTCGTGCCTATATAGGTAATCAAGGTGTAAAGGGCAGCTTACCTAGTTGGTAACGTCAAACCATCATATCCCCGGGAGTCAGCGTCACGCTGAACACAGGGGACAGGCTGTACTTGCTGTGATATTTATACAGCAAAAAAACGCGCCAAAAAGCATGCTTTGCGTGCGGCGCGTTGACGTCATACGTCCGCGTCATGCGTAGCGTACTGACGTCACTTAGATGCGCCCTCTAGCTAAATCATGGGCGGAAGTATCAAGCACACCATGTTGGAATAGGGAAAGAAACAGCGCAAATAGGGCAGGAGGGTTGACGGAAGATAAATACAAAACGCCATATAGCAAACGACGCAGAGAAAAAGAAACAACAGGAGAATAGAGAGTTTTATGTTATTGTTGTTATTATTAGATTGCCAATCGCCATATCAGATCGGTGAAATGCACAGAAAGGGCAGGAAAAAGCGCCAAGAAGCACACCAAGACATACTCACATTAACATAATTATGCGATGCCACAGTACATAATCTGTCAGTCTCATTAGAGACAGTTGTTCATTTAGAATATATTCCATTAATACAATATATACTAGTAGATTTCTATATTTCCATCACATATACACAAAAACAATGAACAGTCTTCTATACCATATATCCAAAAGGGCCTTTTTTGCATATCTAAATAAATTCTCTCTAGATCTACATAGAGACCAAAAAGTATTCCCAACATGTGGAAATTGGGAGAGTACACCCCAGACGACATCCCAGGGCACCATTAAGGAAGGGAAAGGGAAGAACAGTATTGGGGAAGGGAAAGGAAAGAAAAATACGGCGAAACGCGTCGACGTTCAAGGGACTCCTTACTGCTATATATATTGTATGGTCTTTTTAATTTATGTTAATTTTGCGATTCAATAAACTCTTTTTGTATACCAATTATGTGTGTTGCCTGAAAAGTCCTGCCTTGTCTTACTCTCTTTTTGAGTAACAAACCAATTTATTATTTTTTTACCATTGAATTAGCATTATTATCAGCATTACTAGGTTTTCCTCATAAGTCAGGGGAATTCTCTCTGTATCTTAGAGAAACCTGATGAACTGAAATATCAGATGTGGCAATGTGAGTGCTTTCCCTTCCCTTTTCCCTTTTCCTTCTTCATTATTGGTAATTCAATGGTATGGTGATAATCCTGCTTATGTGGCTAACATTTAACTATACTTCATGATTATACATTTGATTATACATCTTACCTATATGAGCTTGCTGGACATCCCATTTCAAATCCATGGGCAATAATATGGTGTTGCCCCCCCCCCCCCCCCCATGCACATATTTGGGCGTTCTACAAGATTTTGGAATGTGGTTGTTTGATTATGTGCCCATTAAGCGGAAAAAGCATTTGTAGGCTACTGATGTTTAGTGATGAGCCGAACACCCCCGGGTTCGGTTCGCACCAGAACCCGCGAACAGACCGAAAGTTCGAACGAACATAAATACAATGGATGCGAACGTTCGAATTCTAAAGTGCTAATTATAACAACTATTATGCATGTTATTGTCATAAATAGGGTTTGGGAACCCGGGTTCTGCACCAGGGGACATGTATCAATGCAAAAAGAAGTTTTAAAAACGGTCGTTTTTCGGGAGCAGTCATTTTAATGATGCATAAAGTGAAAAAAAAAAAGTCAAATATTCCTTTAAATATCGTACCTGGGGGGTGTCTAAAGTATGCCTGTGAAGTGCCACGTGTTTCCCGTGTTTAGAACTGTCCCTGCACAAAATGACACTTCTAAAGGAAAAAAAAGCCATTTAAAACTGCTTGCGGCTTTAATGTAATGTCTGGTCCCGGTAATATGGATGAAATTCTTTAAGAAAAATGGCATAGCTACCCCATGACCCCCCCCCCCCCTACCCCAGCCCATTACCAGCCCCTTTGGGTCTTGTATGGATATTAAGGGGAACCCCGCACATAAAATAAAAAAGGCCCTATATACTCTGAACAGCCGTATACAGGCGGTGCATACAAGACAGGGACTGTAGGTTTGTTCTTATGTAGAATCTGTTTGTAATTTTGAACAGGTACATTGTTGAAGTGTAGCTCCAGCCCAAAAATCTATTTTTAAACTTTTTGGGAAACATAGGTAAGGGTTATCACCCCTGTAACATTTGTTTTGCTGTCTGTGCCCCTGTTCAGAACATTTCACCTCACTTTCCGTCCCAATGACAACTGTTTTTGAAATGTGGTGTTTTTCTTGAAACAAGGATTGCTGATAAAGCATCAGTACAGATGAGACCCCTTTCTCCCATATTTATTCTTACAGGAGAGAATTTTCCTTTCTAGGGGTAGATTTCCTCTCACTTCCTGTTGTCTTCTTTCGTTTGCAAGTAGGAGTCGTTTGTAAGTTGGATGTTTGAAAGTAGGGACCTGCCGTATATACTCTGCAGAAATAGGCCCCTTAGTTGTTGGTGTTGGCACAACACTGTAAGCACTCAGTTACTCTTGGTTGGTGCTGGAACGCCCTGCTGTCAACTATTATATCAGGAATTTTAATTACATATAATTGTTGAACAGTGGTAGTAAAAATTGGGGCTTTGATGGTGGTGCTGGTGCCACAACACTGTAAGCCCTGACAGTTACTCTTGGTGGGTGCAGCAATGGGCCCTGCTGTGAATTATTAGATCAAGAATTGTAATTACATGCCCCTTTTGAACAGGGGCTGAAAAATTGGGCCTTTCGTGGTGGTGGTGGTGGTGGCGTTGCCACAAGACTGTAAGCCCTCAGAGTTACTCTTGGTGGGTGCAGCAATGGACCCTGCTGTGAATTATTAGATCAAGAATTGTAATTGCATGCCCCTGTTGAACAGGGGCTGAAAAATTGGGCCTTAGGCACTGGTGGCACAACACTACAACCCCTCACAGATACTGTACTTGGAGCACAGCAATGAGCCCTGTTGCAAAGTATTGCTTCAAAAATTGTAATGACACGCCCCTGTTAAACAGGGGCTGAAAAATTGGGCCTTAGCCACTGGTGGCGGCACCCATAAACAAAAATGATCTTCCAAGCTATCATCATCAATCGTATCATTGAGGACTCGGAGGAGGAGGATAGCCAGTCAACATAACAGCACAGGCACTCAGCATCAGCATCAGTCTTGAAGGGATGTGACATGTTAAAATCAATTAGTCTGTTATATCAGCATCAGGTGTGTGGTAGCTGGTGGTGATCCAAGACTGGTTCATCTTGATGAAAGTCAGTTGATCAACCGAGTCGGTGGACAGGCGCACCCTGTGATCCGTGACAAATCCTCCAGCAGCACTGAATGTGCGTTCCGAAAGAACGCTGGATGCAGGACAGGCCAGTAGCTCAATTGCATACTGTGCAAGCTCTGGCCAGTGATCCATCCTCAAGACCCAGTAAGCCAGAGGATTTTCGGTGGGGAAGGTGTCCAAGTCTGACCTTGCCCCTAGATATTCCTGCACCATGTTTATCAGACGCTGGCGATGGTTGCTGGAACCGATCATACTTTGGGGCTGCGGACTAAAGAATTGTCTGAACGCATCGGTCAGACGGCCACCTTCCCCACCGCTCCTTCTTTGACTGGCCGAAGCCTCAGCAACTCGTTGTCCAGGACCAGGAGTTTGTAACCTCCCAGTCTCTGGGAACGCGTTGCACAGACCTTTCTGCAAGGCCTCCCGGAGTTGTCTCATCCTCTGCTCCCTCTGCGACGGTAACATAAGGTCCGCAACCTTACCCTTGTACCGTGGATCAAGGAGAGTGGCCAGCCAGTAATGGTCCCTCTCCTTGATCCGAAGAATACGAGGATCCTTCCGCAGACTTTGCAGGATCAGGGAGGCCATGCAGCGTAGGTTTGCTGAGGCATTCGCTCCGGAGTCCTCTGGGTCACTAAGGACGACATGATCCACAGCCACCTCCTCCCAGCCACGTACAAGTCCACTGGTTTCTTGGGACTGTAAATCATCCCTAAAAGACTGCTGCTGATGATGCTGAGTGCCAGCCTCCACCTCCATGCTGACACAATCCTCCTCCTCCTCCTCCTCCTCCTCCTCCTCCTCTTCCTGTGCGATGGGTGGGACAGAAGGAACACTGTCTGGGTAAAGGGGGCCTTGAGAGGCAAGGAAGTCCTCCTCTTCCTGCCTCTGTTCTGCCTCAAGTGCCCTGTCCATTATTCCACGCAGCGTGTGCTCCAACAGGTGGACAAGAGGTACAGTGTCACTGATGCATGCACTGTCACTGCTCACCATCCTCGTGGCCTCCTCAAATGGTGCCAGGACAGTGCATGCATCCCTGATCATGCCCCACTGGCGTGGGGAAAAAAAACCAAGCTCCCCTGACCCTGTCCTGGTGCCGTAGTCGCACAGGTACTCATTGATGGCCCTCTGCTGCGTGTGCAGCCGCTGCAGCATGGCCAACGTTGAGTTCCACCTGGTGGGCATGTCACATATAAGGCGGTTCTTGGGCAGGTTCAACTCCTTTTGCAGCTCAGCCAGGCGAGCACTGGCATTATAAGATCTGCGGAAATGCACACAGACTTTCCTGGCCTGCCTCAGGACATCCTGTAAGCCCGGGTACCTGCCCAAGAACCGCTGCACCACCAGGTTAAGGACGTGAGCCACACAGGGCACATGGGTCAGTTGTCCCTGTCGGAGGGCGGAGAGGAGGTTGGTGCCATTGTCGCAAACCACCATTCCTGGCTTAAGCTGGCGTGGCGTCAACCACCTCTCGGCCTGGCCCTGCAGAGCAGACAGGACCTCTGCCCCAGTGTGGCTTCTGTCCCCCAAACACACCAGCGCAAGCACGGCATGGCATCTTTTTGCCTGCGTACTTGCGTAGCCCCGTGAACGGCTACGGAGCACCGCTGGTTCATAGGACAAACCACAGGAAGAGGCCATGGAGGAAGAAGAAGAGGAGGGGGTGGAGGAGAGAGGTGTGTCACAACCAGTAGTAGCATTTTGGAGGCGTGGCGGTGGGACAACCTCCAACACTACTGCACCTTGTCCTGCATCCTTCCCAGCTGCCAAAAGAGTGACCCAATGGGCCGTGAAAGAAAGGTAACGTCCCTGTCCATGCCTGCTGGACCATGAGTCAGCGGTAATATGCACCTTACCGCTGACCGCCCTGTCCAGCGAGGCCAAGACATTGCCTTCCACATGCCGGTAGAGAGCCGGAATAGCCTTCCGTGAGAAAAAGTGGCGTTTGGGAACCTGCCACTGAGGAACTGCACATTGCACAAACTCACGGAAGGGGGCCGAGTCTACCAACTGAAAAGGCAGCAGTTGAAGCGCTAGCAATTTAGCCAAGCTAGCATTCAACCGCTGGGCATGTGGATGGCTGGGAGTGAACTTCTTTCGACGGTCCAGCAGCTGGGGCAGGGAAATTTGCCTGCTAGAATCGGACGTCGGTGTACTGCTAGCAGAGTGGCCGCAAGTACTTGGCTGTGACACACCTAATTCTACACCTTCATTCCTCTCAGTGCATGTTTCAGAGAGGACTGAAGTTATAGTGGGGTTGGAGATCCCAGCTGATGCGGTGCAAGGAGAGGTCCGCTTTGTTCTTTGGTGTGGGTCTTTGAGGTAGGCTTGCCAACGAGCTGCATGGCAGGTCAACATATGTCTGGTCAGGCATGTGGTACCCAAGCGGCTGATGTTTTGGCCACGCGATATACGCTTGAGACATATGTTGCAAACAGCAGCTGTGCGATCTGATGCACTAGCCTCAAAAAAGGCCCACACCAAAGAACTTTTTGAATGACGGGCAGAGGCAGCGCCCTGCACAGGCAGAGCTCTGCGGTGTGATTCCGTCGGTGTACTGCCCTTACGCTGGCCACCAAAGGGCATCCTGCCTCGTTGGAGATGTGCCTCCTCCTCATCCTCCTCCTCCTCCTCTCTCCTATTAGGCACCCACGTGGAGTCAGTGACCTCATCATCACCTCCCTCCTCATCACTGGAGCCAATCTGGCAGTATGCTGCAGCTGCTGGAACATGACTGCCAGATTGGTGTCCTTCTTGAGCATCCCCTCTGTCTGCTCTCACGCTACTGCCTTCCTCTAGCTGGGTTTCATCATCAGACCCTTCGAAACGCTGGGCATCCTCCTGGAGCATGTACCCAACACTGTGCTGAAACAGTTCGGGGGACTCCTCAGGAGGAGGACATGGTGGGTCTAGGGAAGGAGTGACTGATGATGAGTCTGACATTGATACCAGGGAAGAGGACGCTTTGGCAGCTGCTTTTCCAGTACCCTGAGCCTGGGTGAGAGAGGATGAGGAGGAGGAGGAGGGCTTGGTCATCCACTCTACCAAGTCTTCGGCATGATGTGGCTCAACATGTCCAGCTGCCGAAAAGAAGGACAAGCGTGTCCCATGGCCATGTGCTGATGACAATGCACCGCGTCCACGACCAGCACTGTTGCCCCCAGACACAGAGCCTGCTTGCCCTCTTTTATTGCCTCCTGACTGTCTGCCTCTCCTTGTTTGCCTTCCAGACATTCTAATAGATGGCCTGCAGGGAGATGGGAAAAAAGCAATAAGGGCTACCTTCAGGTGTCCTTCTCTGTCCCTTGAAACAAGGACTTTGACAGTGAAAGAAACTGACACACTCTCCCTACCTACAGTTTTCTGTCCCTAGAAAAAATGTTTTTTTTAAGCACAATATAGCACAAGCACAAAACACACTGACACTCTCCCTACCTATCCTTTTCTTTCCCTAAACTAAAGGAATCCAGGTTAAGCAAGAAAGAAATAAAAGTCACTGTCCCTGCCTATGCTGCTCTATCCCTGCTCCGGAACACACTACACTAGGCCGCCGTGCTGGCGGCCTTTTATAGTGTGGGGCGTGTACTAAACACCCTCAGCAATAATTGGCCACAGGCATCCTGCCTGTGGCCAATCATTGCTCTCCTCGCTGCCGGCGCTGTGATTGGCCAAGCATGCGGGGTCACAGTGCATGCTTGGCCAATCACAGCGCCTGGATGACACTGCGATGGCGTAGTGCATTGTGGGCCGTTCGCGTCACTCGAATTTGGCGCGAACGGCCCAAATCGCTCGATCTTCGTCGAACGATCGAACAGCCGATGTTCGAGTCGAACGTATGTTCGACTCGAACACGAAGCTCATCCCTACTGATGTTGGATAAAACCTATTGGTTCAAAATCTGCATTTTAAGGGTTGAGGTCAAAGGATCTGTGCAGGCCACTCAAGTATAAAACAAAACAAATCATGTCTTTAGCTGGCTTTAGGCACAGGGGCACAATAATGTTAAAGCGGAGGTTCCGCGGTCCATAATTTTTTTATTTTTTATGTCTATTACATGTGGTTACAGATGACTAATAAGTACTCACTCGTCCTGCTCTTTAAAGTGTCCCCCGTCTGTTTTCGTTTAAAAGAAAGATTTATAAAAACGGTTCCTGTCTTTTCCATTTTGCTTGTGGGCATCGTGAAGCCCACAAGTAGAGATCGACCGATATATCGGCCGATGCCGATTTATCAAAAATGCCCAAATATCGGCCGATATATCGGCCGGCCGATATATCGGTCGGTCGATCTCTACTTGTGGGCTTCACGATTATTATCAAAACTGGGCCGATATTTTTCACTGGCTGCCCTTCCCCCTCCCTTCTCCACACTCAGCAGCATCAAGCGCCGTGCTGTGTGTGTGTGTGTGTGTGAAACTGAAAGTAACAGAGGAGAGAGAGAGGAGCTGTCAGCTTGATGTCGGGGGTGGGTGGGACCCGGCCGGGGTGGGCGGGACCCAGCAGATATATTACACCAGCCAATGGGATGGTATCTGGGCGGGTTGCTACGTGCATGTGGCCCAGCCCCCTTTCTAAAGCAGCCCAATCATTGGCTGGTGTAATTTAGCTGCTGGGTCCCGCCCACCCCGGCCGGGTCCCGCCCACCCCCACATCGAGCTCAATTCCAACAGCTCTCTCTCTCCTCTCTGTCAGTTTCACACATTACACACGGCTTAGTGTGAAACCTGCCAGTGCCACTGCAAATCAGTGCCCCCAGCCAGTGCCAATCAGTACAAATCAGTGCCATCTGTCAGTGCCCCCAGCCAGTGCCAATCAGTGCCATCTGTCAGTGCCACAAGCCAGTGCCAATCAGTGCCACCCAAATCAGTGCCACAGCCAATCGGTGGCATCTGTCAGTGCCACCAGCCAGTGTCAATCAGAGCCATCTGTCAGTGCCACCAGCCAGTGTCAATCAGTGCCATCTGTCAGTGCCACCAGCCAGTGTCAATCAGTGCCACGCCAATCGGTGCCATCTATCAGTGCCACCAGCCAGTGCCAATCAGTGCCACCAGCCAGTGCCATCTGTCAGTGCCCCCAGCCAGTACCAATCAGTGCCACCAGCCAGTGCCATCTGTCAGTGCCCCCAGCCAGTGCCATCTGTCAGTGCCACCGCCAATCGGTGCCATCTGTCAGTGTCAATCAGTGCCACCCGCCAGTGCCAACCAGTGTCACCCGCCAGTGCCAACCACTGCCAGCCAGTGTCACCCACCACTGCCAACCAGTGTCACCCGCCACTGCCAACCAGTTCCAATTGCAAGTGCCACTGCCAATCAGTGCCATCTGTCCCAAACTAGTGCCATCTGTCAGTTCCAAACCAGTGCCCCCTGCTGCCAATCGGTGCCATCTGTCAGTTCCAAACCAGTACCACCTATCAATGCCAACCAGTGCCAGCCAGTGCCACCTGCCAGTGCCATCTGTCAGTTCCAAACCAGTGCCACCTGCCAGTTCCAAACCAGTGCCAACCAGTGCCATCTGTACTGAGGACATCAAGTGTGTGCTAGAGTGACAGGAGTAAGCAGGAAGGAGTGGGTCAGGTGTGGTTTTTTTTATTTAAATTTTTTTTTAAATCGGCCTAAAATATCGGCCACAAAAATCGGCATCATAAATCGGCCATCGGCCGCCCCAATTTCTAAATATCGGCATTGGCATCGGCCAGAGAAAAACCCATATCGGTCAACCTCTACCCACAAGCACAGACTTCCGCCAGACATCCGGTTAGCGCGTCTCCCGGCGTCTCCCCGCTGGACGGAGTCTCTTGGGAAGCATGACACTTTGCTCCCAGGAGACATTGTGCCGACATCCCAGCACACACAGCGTCGCAGGGGAAAGAAAAAGACCCGCCTACTCCCGCGGGAGTAAAACCAGGAAGTGCAACTAAACACAACTCATTATCTTCAATTAGAGACTCAGAAATTAAAAAAGGTTGGTGACATGTTATTGTAAATATTGTGCAGATATTGGGAATATAAAGTTTTATTTAAGGTGAACCTCCGCTTTAACAACAAGGCCTGGGGAATACCCAGGAAAAAACCAAGCCTACTTACCGACCAGCTCACAGACAACCAATTAACCTGTCTAACAGTATGCGTTAAAAACAGGAGTTTTGTCCACACACATTTACAAACGCATGCGTGAGCCACAGAGCCACATCAAGGCACCCTGTAATCTGTGGCCCTACACTAACCCATACCTCCCAACTTTTTAAAGTCCCATAGCGGGGGGGGGGGGGTGCCGCCGGGACATTTAAAAAAAAAGAGGGGACATGAAAAAAGCGGAAGCGGGGGGGGGTTTCGCGGGGGGGGGGGGTCATGGGGGGGGCGCCGATGCTGTGCGGGAAACATGACAGTCTCGCGGGACTGCGGGAAGGGGGAGCCTCTGCGGGTAAAACCCGCAGAATGCGTGCCAGTTGGGAGGTATGCTAACCTATGAGTGTCCCCACAATGGAGGCACGTGCATTCTGATGGATAGATGAGGACAGGTGGACTGAAGGGGAGCTACCCCTCCTTAAAAGGTACAGGAGCACACCAAACACCCAGCATGTAGAACATTGGCTGCAAAGGAGTTGGTGCGTTGCTGGACCAATACAAATACCAAGGTGAAAAAAAAACGTGTCCACCGCCCCCATCTTTACAGGGTGCCTTGACGTGACTCTGCGGCTCACGCATGCGTTTGTAAATGCGTGCGGACAAAACCCCTGTTTTTAACGCATACTGTTAGACAGGTTAATTGGTTGTCTGCGAGCTGGTCGGTAAGTAGGCTTGGTTTTTTTCTGGGCATTCCCCAGGCCTTGTTGTTACCTGTTTCAGCCTTCCAATGCTGCTTACTGCAATGGCCAGCTATAGATGGGGGCGGTGGACAAGTTTGTTTTGCACAGTAATGTTAGCATTAAAAAGGGACTTTCCCAAACTGTGGTCACAAGGGTGTAAGCACACAATTGTCTGAAATGTCTCTGTATGCTGTAGTACTGCCTGTAATTCTCTAAAAACACCTGAATGTAATCATTTTGAGGGTAGTCCATATACTCTTGGCCATATAGTGTACATGTTGTACTTTCAATTATTGGTTTTCCAAGAATGAGGAATGGAAAAATGGGACTCTGACATAGAAATAGAAACGTGCATCATAAAATGGATTCCTAAGTGTTCCTATGAGAAGTTTTTATTAATTACAATTTTCCTAGTGCTTAGACTGATAATCTAAAAGTTTAAGTATTTTTCGCTATATCCATTTTAATTCCACATTAATCAATTTTAAAGTTGACTAAAGTGCTCAACTCTTTTTTTAGTTTTCTACTGTATTTCTTGATACACAAACATCTGACCATACCTTGTGCTTATAGTGAACCTGGTGATCAAATTAAAAAGAGTAAATCTTCAGTTGGTCAGCAAGTTGTCTTTAAACACAAGGAAACCCTGGATCCCAACCCCAAACAATTTGAGGCCCTCAGTGGCCAGTAGCAGCTCCCACACTGAACTGTCATATAGTAGGCAGAGGGCTAATTTTGGGCATTATAGATAGTTAAGCCCTGTACACACGATCGGTTTTACCGATGAAAACAGTCCGATGGACTTTTTTCATCGGACAAACCGATCGTGTATGGGCCCCATCGTTTTTTTTCAATCGGTGTAAAAAAATAGAACATGTTTTAAATTTATCCGATGGAAAAAAAAAACGATAGCAAATTACTATCGTCTGTGGGGAACTTCATCGGATAAAAAACCCACGCATGCTCAGAATCAAGTCGACGCATGCTCAGAAACATTGAACTTCATTTTTCTCGGCTTGTCGGAGTGCTTTACGTCACAGCGTTTGGAACGGTAGTTTTTTTGACTGATGGTGTGTAGGCAAGACTGATGGAAGTCAGCTTCATCGGATTTCCGATGGAAAAATCCATCGGTTAAAAATCCATAGGAAATCCGATGTGTACAGGGCTTTAGAGTTATTTCAGAGTCAGATAGATGTCAAAGCCCTATGTTCAGTATTTGTCTGTAATCCAGGGGTCTTACCAGGTCCACAAAAGAATTGTGAACATTACCAAACATTCCTGCAGGCATTACAAGCTTGCCACTGTTTGTATCGTTTGTTGGATTGGTCCCCTTTTATCACTTGAGAGGTGTACTTTTTCCTGAATGGTCAAGGCGTGATACCAGGTTACACCTCTAGGTAGTGATGTATAAAGTTCTACTGCAGGCAGAGAATGAAGTCTATTTTGGTCCAGCATCCAATTAAAGAGAGAAAACAACTCTGAAACTGTATTGCTCTTAAATAACACTTGTTCTTGCCTCCAACAGTTGTGCAATACTTTCGTTACCATCAGGGTGGATGGGCTGCTTGGTCAAAGTCTCTGGAAGCCCTAAATATGGGCAAGGACCTATACGTCTCCTATAAAAGGCATGGCTTCCCCCTGGAGCATGACAGTTTCTATTACTTCAAGGAGGACATGTACACGAGTCGTCAGATCGATCAGCGTGCTGGAGGGAAGAACACCATTTTTGTTATAACCATGGGACAGCACTTCAGGCAGTTTCCTCTGAAACTTTTCATCAAACGGGCACTCAACATCCGCCGAGCAGTAGAACGCCTTTACCTCCGCAGTCCAGACACCAAGGTTATCATTAAATCAGAAAACACCAGGGAACTGTATGCCCCGGTTGAAGTACAGGGAGACTTCCATGGTTATACCCAGTATCTTGTGCTGAGAGAAGTTTTCAGGGACCTTAATGTGGGCTTTGTGGATGCCTGGGACATGACGGTGGCATCTGCCACAGCTACTGTTCATCCTCCAGGGATAACGTTTGACAGTATTTTGAGCCTCACATTTAGTTTTGCTTGTTAATCTTAAAACACTGTTGAAGAAACAAGTGCTAAGTCACAAACAGGGGTGTGCATGGGGTGTGCCGGTTGTGCCTGTGCATACCCTAATCACCTCAGCTGGAGCTGATCCCCCTGTCCCCCCCCTCCCCACAGCACTCCTGGCTTCCCTTCTCTCCCACCGGCTGCTGCTACGGACACACAGGGGGATGTTTCAGGACGGAGAGTGAAGTGGAGAATTGTGTCATTTACCAGCCCCTTCCTTTTCGTCCTATTCAAAATGAAACAGTGAGTGATCGGTACTGATCATTTACTGTGTTCATTCATAACTGAATCATGGTAAGCTGTGTTTACTATGCTTCAGTTTGGGAATGATCCGGAAACCGCTCAGCACAGACCCTTTCCCATTCATTCACTGTCCAGTGCAGCTGAGGCTGCAGAGAAAGGGACGGGGGACTCTCTGTCCTCAGTCCCTTTCTCTATCTCAAAAGTTAGTGTAGTACGGCCTAGGCAAATTTACTCGCTTGTCCTAGATGAGGTTCTGAGCTCTTTTCACATTTTAAGGTAAAAATAATAGAAAGGGGGCTCCAATAAACTGGTTTTAGCCAGTTCTAACAAAAGAATGGCTATAATGGTTTTGAGACAATGTGATTATTATTATTATTATTTGGGTACTTCTATAGCGCTGTCAATTTACGCAGCGCTTTACATATACATTGTGCATTCACATCTGTCCCTACCCTCAAGGAGCTTACAATCTAAGGTGATGTGATCATCTGTGGTGAGGTCAGAAAGATCAATGGTCCGATGGGAGGAAAGAGATCAGAGAGGGAGATGATTGTTAGGGGAGAGGGTATCTTTCTTTTTCTTTTTTTCTTTTTTTTTCTTGGAGGGGAATGGGAATTCATATGTATGAAATGTTTTGAAGTAGAAGTTCAGATAAATGTACCTGCTCTGTTTATAAGAATGTCTACAATAAAAAAAGAGTATATACTGTATAAAAAAAGAAAGATCAACGTATGCAGAGCAATAGCTAGTATGCAGATATACAGACACAGAAATGATTATCTTTAAACTATCATAGGTAATAAAGAAACAACTACTATTACTTTCTTTGTAAATCAATTATGAATATAGACCCATACATTCCACCCCTTGGTTTACAAGGAACCTAGGTCATAGACATAATCTTCAGACTTACGTATAGAGCCTGAGCCGGCCGCTCCCCACCCCTCCACAGCTCAGCGATCCAATGAGCATGGAGGGAGATTAGCAGAGAGCTGTGACTGACAGTCTACAGCTCTCTGCTTACGGAGCTCTGAAAACTGAGCGATCGGCGGTGTTCAATCTCTCGGTTTTCAGTGAAGAGGCGCCGGGGGACAGATGTAACATCGGACTGATGCTGCATCCACCTAGGTAAGTATAAATAGGGAAGAAAAATAAAACCCATACTTCTCTTTTAACTATATAAACAAGTCCTAATGCTAATAAAATAAACCATGCCATATACATAACCACTTGTTACCCCCATTGACCAAGCCAAGCAAATACTCCATCATTAGAAATAGGATGAAGTTTACTATCAGCTTTTCGGGGCTCTGTTAACTCTGGCTCAATGTTTTCACTACTATCTGAAATATAGGAGCAACACTGATCCCAAATTAAGGCACATACCCCTCCTTTGGCAGCAAGAATAAAATCTAGAGCTCTGTTTTGTAGTACCACCAATCTCATTTGCCTAACCTCTTCTGTAAAGCCTTGTACACACGATCGGATTTCCGATGGAATCAAATCCGATGGATTTTTCCATCGGAAATTCGAATGAAGCTGATTTCCATCAGTCTTGCCTACACACCATCAGACAAAAATTCCGACCGTCCCAAACGCCGTGACATACAACACATACGACGGCACTATAAAAGGGGAAGTTCAAATCCATTGGCGCCACCCTTTGGGCTGCATTTTCTGATTTCGTGTTACCGTGTGTTAGTAAAAGTTTGGTGAGAGACGATTCGTGCTTTTCAGTCTCCGTGCTTTTTAGTCCGTTACATGCGTGGGTTTTTTCTCCGATGGAGTTCCACACAGACGATCGGAATTTGCTATCGTTTTTTTTTTTCCATCGGAAAAATTTAAAACATGTTCTATTTTTTTCACCGATGGAAAAAAGTCTGATGGGGCCCACACACGATCGGTTTGTCCGATGAAAACAGTCCATCGGACTGTTTTCATCGGTCAAACCGATTGTGTGTACAGGGCTTAAGAGCATCAATACTATTAAATGTTGTTGAATGCATATTTAATGGTTTTAGACATTTTCCTTGCACTACCCAAGCCACTCCATACTGAGGTAGAATAATCATAGCCAATCTATCTCCTTCAGTGACATCCCACCCCTTGGGTATATCTTTTATTTCTGAGGAACCTATGCTCCTTTTCCAATTCCTTACCCTCCCAGGTGGATTATTAAAAATGATACAGACTTTTGGTACTATATGTCCAATATAGCAGCTTCCTGGCCTGGTGGTAGCCATTTAAAAGCATTCAGACCCCATTTAAAATAGAATTGATAAGGCAACGAAGTACAAGTAGTTTGGTGAATCCAGTATTGGGCAACTATGTGGCAGATGAGGTTTAATGTTGATAAACGTAAAGTTATGCACTTGGGGGCTAAGAATAGGCATGCATCATACATACTAGGGGGAGTACAACTGGGGAGATCCATAGTGGAGAAAGATCTGGGGGTTTTGGTAGATCATAAGCTCAATAATGGCATACAATGCCAAGCTGTGGTTTCCAAAGTGAGAAAAGTCCTTTCTTGTATTAAGAGAGGTATGGACTCCAGAGAGAGAGATATAATTTTGCCCCTGTTCAAATCATTAGTGAGACCTCATCTGGAATTTGCAGTTCAGTTTTGGGCACCAGTTCTCAAAAAGGATATCCGGGGAACTGGAGAAAGTGCAGAGAAGGGCAACCAAACTGATAAGAGGCATGGAGCAGCTCAGCTATGAGGAAAGATTAGAGGAACTGAATTTATTCTCTCTTGTGAAGAGGAGAATAAGGGGGGATATGCTCAACATGTACACATATATAAGGGGTCCATAAGTGAATAACTCAACACCAAATTCACTCATACGGTCAACACAAAGACAGGGGGGCACTCTTTATGTCTAGAGAAAAAAAGATTTCATCTCCAAATACGGAAAGGTTTCTTCACAGTAAGAGCTGTGAAAATGTGGAACAGACTCCCTCCAGAGGTGGTTCTGGCTAGCTCAGTAGATTGCTTTAAGAAAGGTCTGGATACTTTCCTAAATGTACATAATATAACTGGGTACTGACATTTATAGGTAAAGTTGATCCATGGTAAATCCAATTGCCTCTCGGGGGATCAGGAAGGAATTTTTTCCCCTGCTGTAGCAAATTGGATCATGCTCTGCTGGGTATATGGGATTGTACGATATTTTTTTTCATGGTTGAACTGGATGGACTTGTGTCTTTTTTCAACCTGACTAACACTGTAACTATGTAACTGTAAGTACTGCCAAAACATATCTGCTCGTGTTTGATTTTTAGACAAATTTACACAGCTAATAAGGGCACAATCTTTGGCCACACACGTGTGTATCATTTTTAAATGCTAATCCTCCTATGCGGTATCCATCTACTTTGAAATCAAATACTTCTCTCAGTGGCGGCTGGTGCTCCAAATTTTTCTTTTGGGGGGGGGGGGGGGGGGGGGCGCAAACAAACTGAAAAATTCGAAAAAAAAAGGAAACAAAAACATCAATTGCAGCAATTGTGCCATAAATTGCAGCCACTGTGCCCATCATATGCAGCCACTCTGCCCATCATATGCAGCCACTCTGCCCATCATATGCAGCCACTCTGCCCATCATATGCAGCCAACTGTGCCCATCATATGCAGCCAACTGTGCCCCATCAATTGCAGCCAACTGTGCCCCATCAATTGCAGCCTCTGTGCCCAGCATATGCATCCTCTGTGCCCATCAAATGCAGCCAACTGTGCCCCATCAATTGCAGCCTCTGTGCCCATAATATGCAGCCACTGTGCCCCCCAGCAAATGCAGCCAACTATGCCCATCAATTGCAGCCTCAGTACCCATAATATGCAGTCACTACGCCCAGCAAATGCAGCCAACTATGCCCCATCAATTGCAGCTCCCGTGCCCATAATATGCAGTCACTATGCCCAGCAAATTCAGCAAACTGTGCCCCATCAATTGCAGCCTCGGTGCCCATATAATGCAGTCACTATGCCCAGCAAATGCAGCCAACTGTGCCCCATCATTTGCAGCCTCTGTGCCAATAATATGCAGCCACTCTGCCCCCCTGCCTGCCCGGCCGCCCGCCCGGCACTTACTGCATTGTGGTGGCGGGTCCGGCAGTGGGTCAGGCGGTGAGCTATGGGACAGGTATCGCGGCGATGGCTCCGGTGTCCTCCGTGCGCGTCTTCTTCCTGTTCTGCAATGGAATTGTCTCTGCCTTAAGCAAATCAGGTGACCGGTATTACATACGCGCCTCCTGATTGGCTGAGAGGTGGTTCTGTGTTAGCAAAGCGAATATTAATTTGCTTTGCTAACACACCTGGGTGCACTGCGAGCACAATGTAATTCAGGCACCCCATAAGAATACAGGCTTTTTTTCAAGTGAAATTGTAAATGGGCCTGAAAATCAAGCCCAGGTGAGGAATCTAAGGTCTCCAAAAGCCCAGTAAACAGAGTAAACTCTGAGCCTCTTTCACATGTAGCGGGGTGCTAAATTTAGGGGAAGTGTTTGAGTGGTAGTTTACTCAAACACCCTAATTTGTTAGGATTTTTACAACCATTTTATCCACAGGGAGAGTATCGGTGTACAGTTCCCTGTGGCCTACAGGTGGCGCTGCCATAGTAGGCTAGGGTTGAACCGCTGATACAGTGCTGTGCCTTGTGTGTCCCCTCTCAGCAGCCATATGGTGGGTGTGGTCTACCTGCTGGGCATGCTGGGAGAGGATATAAAAGGGGCAGACGCTGCTTGTTGGGGGTTCGTCTTGGTTTGGCCGTCGGGAGTCCTACTCCCAGGGAGTGTTCCTGTCTGCCCTGGGCACCTTAGGCCCAGGGCGGGTGTTCCTGTTCCATCCTGGGCACCTTTAGCCCAGGGTGAGGTACTAACATGCTGTTCCTGTCCGCCCTGGGTATGTAAGCCCAGAGACTGCAGTGGAGGCCTGGGGCCCAGCACCTTTGGCTGGGGTCCACCAAGGATCAAAGAGTCTCGGGGTGCCGCCTTGCGAGGGGACCCGTATCTAGGATGAGGAGGCTGGGAAGGAACTCTCCGGAGACCCAGTGCAGTGTCATGGTGACGGTAGGGTCCCGGTAACTCTCCGGAGGGATGTCTTCTCCTAAAAAAGGGCCATAGCTAAAGAAGGGCATCAGTTTCACCAGGTCTGTGGCAGAGACCAACTTCACAGTCTGTGGCAGAGACTGTGCGCCTAGTTAAACTTGCTTGAAAATCTGAGCAAATATCTGTAACATTTGTGCCTGGACCTCATCCACACCTTGTACTATTCTATTTCTTGCTCCAAACCTTTTCCTATCAGAGACTGTGTTATTGGCTAAGAGAAAATAAACTGAGTTGGAGTTTCATCTGGTGTGGACATTCACTTTACTGGGAAGTCAAGGACTTGTCTCTACTTTAGCATAGAGGTGAGAATCAGGCTCTGGAGGTTTTCATGTTCTGACCGTGGAAGACCCAACAACAACACCGCTCAACCTCCTCGCACAGGAGGGTACAGGCTGTTAGTGCGGTGTTCCTCTCCCTTCCTGCGAGGAGCCAGAGTTAATGCAGGTAAAGAAAGGGGTCTGTGCGCTACACGTTGGGGCTCGAGTCCGGGATTTCTACGGCAGAAAAAGTGTTGGAAACCCCCCAGAGTTTGAACTTTATTCCCCTGTGAAGTTCCGTGGAGGTCGGCCATATTGAGAGAAAAGTGTCTGCGCCACGAGGAGAACCCATGCTGCGTAGTTCGTGGGCGTGTCTACAGAGAAAAGGCCGCCGAACATTGCAAAGAGATGGGAGGAGCCATGCCATGTGAGGAGTTGCACGTGGTGGCTTTGGCACCAAAGGGACAGTGCGACATGGATCGGCAAGCGGGTAACATGGCGTCTGATGCCTCATGGGTTCCGGCTACTTCTACCATGAATGTGACCTTGTTTGCTGCTTCTGTGACTGACACGGGGATTTGGCTGAAGCCTCGGGGTCGCTTCGCTCTTTATGTCTGCAAAGAGACGGAGGCCCTTGGAGTGGTTTGTCCCGGATGCCAGGGACTGGTGGTGCATCTTAGGCCATTTGGAAGATGTGAACGGTGCAAGGAGTTCTTGTTCGAGGTAGAGCAGCCTACTGAAAAACCTCGGGCCTTTCGTTTGAACTGCCTTATGGGCGCCACCACTTTGGAAGAAGAAGAAACCAGAGCTTCTGCGGCCACCCCTACGCGCACTGTCGGGACTTCGGAGGAAGTCGTAACTGTGAATGTTCCGGTGATTGAGGAACCGGAGTTGGAGAGACCGGAGGATGTTGCTTCGGTGGCCACTGGATCCTCGCTACCGCCGCCCAAGAGGAAGATTGGCTTTGTAAAGGCTTCCAGCGGCCATGGTGGAGCTACACCCCAGCGCTTGCTCGGATCGGATGCTTCCATTGGAAAAAGTTCCGGACGTCCTGCTTCAGCTACAAGCCGAGGTAAGCCGGGGAAAGGGGCCTTGGACAAGGTCTGAAGTGTCGGGGATCCCAGAGTTATTGAACTCGTCGTCTACCCGGAGTTACCTGCCGGCGGAGGAATGTGATACCTCCGACCTGGAGTCAGTCTCCGATGCGGGAGATGATGCGGCCATCGATGAGGTATTTGAAAAGAAGGGTTGGGATAAGGTACCCCTGTCCTCGTCCCATAGGAAAAGAGACTCGCCCATGATTACTGGGGATACTACACCCCAAATGGAGGCCCCCGGAGCCTGAGGAGGGAACTATTTCACCGTCTGCCCTTCCACCCCTTGTTATATCTGCACCTGCTAGTGTGGTATCAAGAGTGTCGTTGCGGGCCCCTGTGTCTGGCCCAGAGGCAGTGAAAGTGCCTCGACACCCAGATGCCATCGTTCTGCCAGGTGTGGGAGATCGAGCAACCATGCCACCATTGTCCCGGCTGCAGCGGTTGTTCAACCAGACAGTGGCCAGTGAATACGGGTGGGAATATCCGTACCTGCCCAAGGAACTTTTGTTTGAGGTGGAAGTTTATAAATGTCGGTGGTATGCAGACTTTGTCTGGACTCATTTAAAGGTACCCGAGACCCGTAGGTACTACTCTTGTTCCATGACTGCTACTAAGCGGTTCAAAGCCTGCAAAGAATCCTGGATGCTAGGCAGACACATACACGCGGACAGAGTGGTCATTTGTCAAAAAGATGAAGACAATGTCGAATACCACATAGACACCTTTGACAAACATTGGAAACCACTTGTGTTGCCAGATCCGCAGTACTACCTCTAGAGACTGGAGGCGCACCAGAAGGACCCAGAACCAATGGCGTCTGCCCATTATGTACCCCTCCCCAGCATGCACAGCGGGTAAAACACTCCCACCGCACGGCTGCCGAGAAAGGACACCCAATACGGCTGTATTCCAACATGGGCCAGCAGTGACAGTGCCACCTACGGGCGAACAGGGAATATAACTGCCAGGCAGTATCACAACCAGAGCAGAAGCAGAATTTTAAAGAAATCAGTAAGTCTGAGCCCAACTATTAGCTCAGACCATCCCCTAAATTTAAACATAGCGTGGACCAATTTGGGACCGGCGCTACATTAACATAGCCAGATCCCTACCATGGCAAATTGTTGGACTATGTAAATAGCCCTGAGGGACAACAGTGGCTGTATATTGTTTTCCTTCCCAGGTAAAGGTGAACTGATCTTGTGGCTCCTCAATAGGAATGGAGAAAAAAGTGTTTGCTAAAGCTATTACTGCATGTCATTCTCCAGCAGTTTGAGAAATAGTCTCTACAAGTGTCACTATGGGGTTGATTTACTAAAGGAAAATCCACTTTGCACTTGAAAGTGCACATGGAAGTGCAGTCGCTGTAGATCGCTGTAAATCTGAGGGGAAGCTCTGAAATTAGGGGAAGCTCTGCTGATTTTATCATCCAATCATGTGCAAGCTAAAATGCTGTTTTTTATTTTCCTTGCATGTCCCCCTCAGGTCCACAGCATCTGCACTTCCATGTACACTTTCAGTGCACTTGCAAGTGCAAAGTGGATTTTCCTTTAGTAAATCAACCCCTATATCTGGTATAGGCGAGTTAAAGGTGCTCACTTCAGGCTTGAATACTCCTACATCCTACATGTATTGTGTCAGTCACTTCTTGGTGTCCTCCAGGTATGTGGTACTGCTTGAGATTGACAAGGTGTTTGGGCGGAGGGATGCAAACTGGAGTCCACTTGGCATGTTCCCTGATGATAAGCTTTACTACAGATACAAAGAAAGAACGCATTGAGTTACCAAATGAAAACACACCTGCATCGGTTCGGATTGTCTGACCCCTCCATCCCCAGTATGCTATCAGGTAGCTCAGATATTGAAACTTGTACCTTAAATGTAGCGCACCGGGAGCTACGTGACTGAAAGAACAAGTGGGAGGAGTTCCCACCTGCTGCTGCGTAAGACGCGCGTGTGTGTCTGGCGCTGAAGAGAAGAAGCTGCGTAGTTACATTGAGAGGATCAGAGTCCAGCCATGTCTTCATTGTCACTCATGCAATCTGCCTCGGGGACTAAGATGCTTTCTACAAGCCCTTTGGCGAGTGCCAAGCTGCCCGGAACCCTGTTGACGGACATCGGAATCCACCTGAAGCCGCAGGGGAGGTTCGTGTTGTACACTATTGCGCACATTGAAGCGCTGGGTATGATATGCCCCAAGTGTGAGGGACTGGCCATACATCCCCATCCATTTGTCCGGTGCCTGCCTTGTGGGGAGTACCTGTCCGCAGTGGAGCAACCTACCGTGTCACCCCGTGCCTACCGAGTTGACTGGGCCACGGGTATTGCCACAATAGAGGCTGCTACTTTCGCTCCTGCGGTGAACTCTGCACCCACCACATCTGCTACAGTGAGTGTTCCTGAGGGAGATGTTACTGTTACCAAAGAGTCATCAACGGACATCGCTCCTGTTACCACCCCCCCTGCACCTACCTCCGCTACACCGGTCTCCGCTGCACCTGTCCAAAAGAAGGTGGGATATGTGAAAGCCTCCCGCGGCCGCGGTCGAGACCTACCCCAAAGACTACCTGAACCGGACCCAGAGGAAGGCCTGACCCCTGGGAAGTCCACGACAGGAACGGGTGAGAGATCAGGGGAAAACATATCTGGGACTTTATGTAAATACTTGTCTGCGCAGGAATTGGGGGATTCAGAGGTAGACTCCCTGTCAGATGTTTCTGGGGATGATGACTTATTTGAGACAATGTCACAGGAACTGTTATGGGCCAATGGTGATGATGTTGCCGCGGCTTGTACCTTCTCAGAATGGGCAGCACTAGATTCAGGGAAGACATCACCCAGTGTGGAACCCCCCAGCATTATTAGAGAGACTGTCAGACTCTATCAGCCCGATTGAATCTGAGAAGTTCTATGTCAGATCAATGGTGCGGAAAGCATGTAAACAAGGCAGAACGTCCTTCTGTTAGAAAGGAAGAGAGAGATCTTGTGTTTCTGCTAAGCAGGAACACAGATCTCTCTTCCTTTAGTCAGTCCATCCCACACACAGTTAGAAACACCTCCCTAGGAGCACACTTAACCCTTTGATCACCCCTGATGTTAACCCCTTTCCCTGCCAGTGTCATTAGTACAGTGAGAGTGCATTTTTTATAGCTGTATTGGCGTCACTGGTCCCCAAAAAGTGTCACTTAGTGTCCGATTTGTCCGCCGCAATGTCGAAGTCCCATGAAAAATCGCTGATTGCCGCCATTACTAGTAAAAATAAACATAAAAATGCCATAACAATATCCCATAGTTTGTAGACGCGATAACATTTGCGCAAACAAATCAATATACGTTTACTGAAATTTTTGTTACCAAAAACATGTAGCAGAATACACATTGGCCTAAATTGATGAAGAAATTCGATTTTTTTTTATTGGATGTGTTTTATAGCAGAAAGTAAAAAATATTGTTTTTTTTTTCAAAATTTCGGTCTTTTTTTGTTTATAGCGCAAAAAAGTAAAAAACGGCAGAGGTGATCAAATACCACCAAAAGAAAGCTCTATTTGTGGGGAAAATAAGGACATCAATTTGTTTGGGTATAAGTCGCGATTGTCAATAAAAGCAACGCAGTGGAGCATTGCAAAAAATGGCCCAGTCATGAAGGGGGTGAAACCTTCTGAGGCTGAAGTGGTTAAAATATATAATTTTAGGCCTGAAGATTAGTTAAAAAGCCCAACTATTATACATTTTCTAAGGTTTAAAACAACATCAAAAGAACTTTATTTTAAACCTTGTATTTACCGTGATTAATATCTCATGGTGTGCCTGCAGCGTTGAGGTTTTATGGGTTGCACAAGCGCGGTTTTCACCTTATTGTTTTAAAGGAGAAGTCCAGCCTGAGCTCGTTTGGCTGGACTTCTGATATGGATCACAGGAGTGCAGTTCGTTTTTCACTCCTGTTACCCCGTTTTCAGCAGAGAGCAGGCTGATTCACAAAAAATAAATAAAAATCCTTTACTTCTTCTTTAAAGTTTTTATTATACAGTGGAACCTTGGACTACGAGCATAATCCCTTACTGGGGAATGATTGTAATCCAAAGCATTGGCATATCAAAGCGAGTTCCCCCATAGAAGTCAATGAAAACGAAGATAATTCGTTCCACATTGACTTCTATTGTATGCAGTAAGGCATTTGGCCAGAGGTGGGGGGGGGGCGCCGGAGAGACTTGGAAATACTCGGAGCTGCTCTGATGCACTGGGAAACCCTCTGAGAGGTTTGAAAACACTCGGGAACGGAGTATTTCCGAGTGCATCCAAACGGCTCCGAGTGTCACCGGCGCCCCCACACCTCTGGCCAGTATAGAGCGATCTGAAAGCTTGGCTTGAAGCGCTCGTGGAGCACAGAGTGGAAGGAATGACTTTGATGGTGGTGAAGAGAATGGTCTGTGTGGACATCTTTACCCCGGATACCTGCATACTTAGATGTGCCTCTTTTAATCATCAACCATGTGAGTTGCTAAATGTTGAACCTTCATTAATCGTAACCATATTGCTACACTTAGAGGCGCCTCTATTCTCTTTTATACTCTGTAGCTCCTGCTGGATTTTGCTTCTAATCCCCTTGTGGAGGCTTCCATTTATGGATGGACTTCCATCAGCTGTCGGGTGCTGCCGCCTCCATTGCAGCATAGGTCCCTTCTAGACTGTAAGCTCTATCGAGCAGGGCCCTCTGATTCCTCTGTATTGAATTGTATTGTGATTGTACTGTCTTCCCTGATGTTGTAAAGCGCTGCGCAAACTGTTGGCGCTATATAAATCCTGTATAATAATAATAATAATAATAATAATAATAATAATAATAATAGGCGTGCGCACAGGGTGTGCCAGGTGTGCCCAGGCACACCCTAATCACCCTCTGCAGAACAGATTCCCCCTACTGACCTGGCTCCCTCTCCTTCCCCCCACAGCACTGCCAGCTTCCCTCCTCTCCCACCGGTTTTTGCTGTGGATGTTTTAGGATGAGTGGGGGAAGGGGCCAGTAAATATGCCATTTATCTGCCCCTTCCCTTTCTGAATGAATGACGTGAGTGATCGGTAGAGTGTGTTCGAGCTTTTGGGTGCACACCCTAATGCCAAAGGCTGCGCACACCTATGATTGCGGGTATGGGAACCCGGCAGTGTAGCCTTTCGGCTTCACGCCAGGAACCCTAATGCGCATGCGCGAGGCCCCGCTCCTCTCTCCTATTAGGCCGGGGGAGAAGGGAGCCCGGCCGCGGCCGGACTCCCGGAAGTGGAAAAGGATACCTGTCAAAGACAGGTATCCTGTCCCCCCTCCTCCCCGAAAGGTGCCAATTGTGTCACCGGAGGGGGGGGGGGAGGAATCCGATGAGCAGAAGTTCCACTTTAGGGTGGAATTCCGCTTTAAGAACTTTCAAACTAAATTAGTTGACAGCGAGAAAAAATGTTCTGATGAGCGATTTCCATACGAACGTTCCAATGAAATTCTGTGTGTGCACCCAGCTTAGCTCTATGGACTGGAGCAAACTTGTACCAATGAGGTGTGATCACCCTTGACAATCACAGGCTTGTCCCAGCCAGGCAGCAACTCCTAGAATGGTAGCTGCCATGTTTGATCTTGACCTGTTTCCTTTTATTCCTGTGATCTGCAAATGAGCAGAAATTATAAAACTATAAAAAAAACAAAAAACTGGTCCAGGTGAAGCAGAAGTGGGATGACTCAAGTTTAGGAACACACAATTCAGATTTACAATGTGGGCGAGGTGCGGAAAACCCTCTGTGATGAAGTTATGGACATGTCAGAAGTCAACAAGGAAAATTGGAAGGCGTAATGCAAAATCACCTGGCATTGTTTCCTTGCAGACAGGATTCAGACTAAACGCACGCATTCACAGCTCACGGCAATGGAGAAGATCGATGTAATATCTTATTCACAACGTCGGCCAGCTTGGCACACCAGTCAGCTATGGACACAATAAAACATACTCCCAAGGCTAGACGCTGAATCCTTAGCTTTCCACGTAAGTAGCAATTTAATTTTAGAACACAATCCTAAAATAGATTCGAATTGTTTGCAGCGCTGCAGTGCCATAAATTATTTAGTGCTCCAAAACATCAAAACTCGTAATCAAAAAACCAAGCAAGCATAGTAAAGCACAGCAAAGGGCCAACTTCTTCATTTACCTTTTCTCCGAAGTACATAAAAATAACTGTAATCAATGTGTTGAATTACTGTAAAGCCCTGTACACACGATCGGATATCCTATGGATTCTAATCCGATGGTTTTTTCCATCGGAAATCCGATGAAACTGTCTTCCATCAGTCTTGCCTACACACCATCAGTCAAAAAACCGACCGTTCCAAACGCGGTGACGTAAAACACTCCGATGAGCCGAGAAAAATGAAGTTTAATGCTTCTGAGCATGCGTCGACTTGATTCTGAGCATGCGTGGGTTTTTTATCTGATGGAGTTCCCCACAGACGATATTAATTTGCTATCGGTTTTTTAACCATCAGATAAATTTAAAACATGTTCTATTTTTAAACATCGATGGAAAAAAGACCGATGGGTCCCATACACGATCGGTTTGTCCGATGAAAAAAGTCCATCGGACTGTTTTCATCGGTAAAACAGATCGTGTGTACACGGCTTAACCGTGTACTTTTTGAACTCTGTAAACTGCCTTTTCTTTGATAAAAACTTTTATTGTAAAAAAAAAAAAAAAACTCTTCATTAACATGAAAAATAAAAAATAAATAAAGTTCATATCAATATATTATATGACCTCCGATTTCCTATGTGTTCTCATGCAATATAATTGGTCAAAAACTTAAATTAAATCAATGATCCAAAGTTACGTTTTTTGATGATTGTTTGGTTTTTTGATTATTATGAGTTTTGATGTTTCGGAGCACTAAATATTCATAGCGCGGTGCTGCAATCAGTTCTAATCTATTTTTTTTATTTGCAGCAGTAGTGGATTAGGGTTTCTATTTTGTGGTTGCACTTTTTACTTTGCGGATCGCACTGTCACTTTATCCTGAGGGCAGAGTAAGGGAGGATTCCAGCAATTTAATTTTGCTAGCAGCCAGAACCCATACTGTGCCTCCTATCTGTCTGTCAATCAGAAGGGCTGTCCCTTTTTTTGGAACAAAATCCTTCTGTCCTTCTTACCTTCTTATTTGTCCCTCTTATTTGATGGATGTATAGACCCCTATAATAAATGCAATGCTTAACCAATTGTCAACCGGCCGCCGTCAAATGACGGCGGCAGGAAGACACTGTTATTCTGGGCGGACGTCATATGACGTCGTGCCTTTAAAATCCACTAGGGGGCGGGCGCGCCCCCGCCGCATCACTGGGTACCCGATGCGTGTGCCCGGCGGCCGCCGGCACCCGCGATTGCCCAGTATCCGAGCAGGACCGTGGATCTGTGTGTGTAAACACAGAGATCCACGTCCTGTCAGGGAGAGGAGACCAATGGTGTGTCCCTTGTACATAGGGACAACCATCGGTCTCCTCCCCCAGTCAGTCCCCTTCCCCCACAGTAAGAATCACTAATAGGGAATACATTTAACCCCTTCCTCGCCCCCTAGTGTTAACCCCTTCCCTGTCAGTAGGGATGAGCTTCGAGTTCGAGTCGAACTCATGTTCGACTCGAACATTGCCTGTTCGCCCGTTCGCGGAACAGCGAACAAATTGGGGTGTTCGCGGCAAATTCGAAAAATCTATGGGAGAAATCTAAAGTGTTAATTATAAAGGCTAATATGCAAGTTATTGTCCTAAAAAGTGTTTGGGGACCTGGGTCCTGCCCCAGGGGACATGTATCAATGCAAAAAGAAGTTTTAAAAACGGCCGTTTTTTCGGGAGCAGTGATTTTAATAATGCTTAAAATGAAAAAATAAAAGTGAAATATTCCTTTAAATTTCGTACCTGGGGGGGGGGGGTGTGTATGATATGCATGTGAAGTGGCGCATGTTTCCCGTGCTTAGAACTGTCCCTGCAAAAAATGTCATTTTTGAAAGAAAAAAATGCATTTAAAACTGACTCGCGGCTATTAATGAATTGTCGGCTCCCGGCAATACATACAAAAGTCATTGATAAAAAAAAAAAAAAAAAAGCGTGGGGGTTCCCCAGAATTCAATTACCAGGCCCTTCAGGTCTGGAATGGATATTAAGGGGAACCCCGCCGCAAATTAAAAAAAAAATTGACGTGGGGTTCCCCCAAATATCCATTCCAGGCCCTTCAGATCTGGCATGGATTTTAAGGGGAACTCCACCCCAAATGTAAAAAAAAAATGGCGTGGAGTCCCCCTAAAAATCCATACCAGACCCCTTATCCGAGCACGCAACCTGGCCGGCCGCAGGGGAAAAGGGGGGGACGAGAGAGCGGCCCCCCCTCCCTCCTGAACCGTACCAAGCCACATGCCCTCAACATGGGGAGGATGTCCCCATGTTGATGGGGACAAGGGCCTCATCCCCACAACCCTTGCCCGGTGGTTGTGGGGGTCTGCGGGCGGTGGGCTTATCGGAATCTGGAAGACCCCTTTAACAAAGGGGACCCCCAGATCCCGGCCCCCCCCTATGTGAATTGGTAAGGGGTACATTGTACCCCTACCATTTCACGAAGAAAGCGTAAAAAAATGTTTAAAAAAACACACAAACACCTTGAAAAAGTCCTTTATTTAAAAACAAAAAAAACCAAAAACATTCCAGCGGTGAAATCCAGTGTCCCGCGGCGATTCCGATGTCCAGCGCTGTCCTTCATTGGTTGTGCCTGAGCAGACCTGATGGGGAACTCCCTCTCAGTATTTTAAATGTATAGACCCGCCCCTTCTAAAGTTCCCCATCAGGTCCGCTCAGCGGACCAGATGCGGAACATGAGAAGGGGCGGGTCTATACATGTATTACCAAAGTGAGAGCAGTTCCCCATCAGGTCCGCCCCCTCGGTATGTCAGACCCGCCTACGTCATTGGCTTGAGCGGGGAACTTCCTTCACTGTGTAATTTAAATTTACATAGTGAAGGAAGTTCCCCGCTCAAGCCAATGACGTAGGCGGGTCCGACATACCGAGGGGGCGGACCTGATGGGGAACTGCTCTCACTTTGGTAATACATGTATAGACCCGCCCCTTCTCATGTTCCCCATCTGGTCCGCTGAGCGGACCTGATGGGGAACATGAGAAGGGGCGGGTCTATACATTTAAAATACTGAGAGGGAGTTCCCCATCAGGTCCGCTCAGGCACAACCAATGAAGGACAGCGCTGGACATCGGGATCGCCGCGGGACACTGGATTTCACCGCTGGAATGTTTTTTTTTTTTTTTTTTTTTTAATAAAGGACTTTTTCAAGGTGTTTGTGTGTTTTTTTTAAACATTTTTTTACGCTTTCTTCGTGAAATGGTAGGGGTACAATGTATCCCTTACCAATTCACATACGGGGGGGCCGGGATCTGGGGTCCCCTTTGTTAAAGGGGTCTTCCAGATTCCGATAAGCCCCCCGCCCGCAGACCCCCACAACCACCGGGCAAGGGTTGTGGGGATGAGGCCCTTGTCCCCATCAACATGGGGACATCCTCCCCATGTTGAGGGCATGTGGCCTGGTACGGTTCAGGAGGGAGGGGGGGCGCTCTCTCGTCCCCCCCTTTTCCCCTGCGGCCGGCCAGGTTGCGTGCTCGGATAAGGGGTCTGGTATGGATTTTTAGGGGGACTCCACGCCATTTTTTTTTAAATTTGGGGTGGAGTTCCCCTTAAAATCCATGCCAGATCTGAAGGGCCTGGAATGGATATTTGGGGGGACCCCATGTCAATTTTTTTTAAAATTTGCGGCAGGGTTCCCCTTAATATCCATTCCAGACCTGAAGGGCCTGGTAATTGAATTCTGGGGAACCCCCACGCTTTTTTTTTTTTATCAATGACTTTTGTATGTATTGCCGGGAGCCGACAATTCATTAATAGCCGCGAGTCAGTTTTAAATGCATTTTTTTCTTTCAAAAATGACATTTTTTGCAGGGACAGTTCTAAGCACGGGAAACATGCGCCACTTCACATGCATATCATACACACCCCCCAGGTACGAAATTTAAAGGAATATTTCACTTTTATTTTTTCATTTTAAGCATTATTAAAATCACTGCTCCCGAAAAAACGGACGTTTTTAAAACTTCTTTTTGCATTGATACATGTCCCCTGGGGCAGGACCCGGGTCCCCAAACACTTTTTAGGACAATAACTTGCATATCAGCCTTTATAATTAACACTTTAGATTTCGAACGTTCGAGTCCATTGTATTTAATAGGGTTCTAAAGTTTACACGAACATTTTGTCTGTTCGCAGGTTCTGGTGCGAACCGAACAGGGGGGTGTTCGGCTCATCCCTGCCTGTCAGTCATGTTTATACAGTAATCAATGCATTTTTATAGCACAGATCGCTGTATAAATGTGAATGGTCCCAAAAATGTGTCAAAAGTGTCTGATGTGCCCGCCGCAATATCGCAGTCACGATAAAAATCGCAGATCGCCGCCATTACTAGTAAAAAATAAATAAATAATAAAAATGCTTTAAATCTATCCTCTATTTTGTAGACGCGATAACTTTTGCGCAAACCAATCAATATACGCTTATTGCGATTTTTTTTACCAAATCACTTTTCTTTTGTTTATAGTGCAAAAAATAAAAGCCGCAAAGGTGATCAAATACCACCAAAAGAAAGCTCTATTTGTTGGGAAAAAAGGACGCAAATTTTGTTTGGGTACAGCGTTGCGCAACCGCGCAATTGTCATTCAAAGTGTGACAGCGCTGAAAGCTGAAAAATGGCTTGGGCAGGAAGGGGGTGAAAGTGCCCAGTATTGAGGTGGTTAAGGATGTAATTATATAAAAATATGCGTAGCAATTCGCCCGGTGAAAGTGCATGGTACAGTCACCTTGTGCAAGTGGAGCAAAGAACAAATATTATTGTGTTGGTACAATGGTTTTCATTGATTTTAAATGGAAAATACCTAATTTGGCCACTAGATGGAGCTGGATATTATGGAATTTATTATGATACTTCGCACCAACTAATGGTAAACATGGTAATTTCCATATTAAATCAACGAAAAACATAGAGATTGTAAATTGTAAAGTCTCGTTTTTATTTTCTATAAAAATAACAAACATGTTATACTTACATGCTCTTTTGCAGTGGTTTTGCACAGAGCAGCCCAGATCCTCCTCTTCCTGGGTCCCTCTTCGCTGCTCCTGGCCCCTCTCTCCTGTAGAGTGCCCCCCACAGCAAGCAGCCGAGTCACAGCTCCCTGTGTCCATTCAGACCTGGAGCCCCGGCCATGCCCCCTTTCTCTCCTGATTGGCTAGCTAACTTTGGTTGACAGCAATGGGAACTTTTAATTATTATTATGTAATTAGTTACATTCCATTCATTTAGATGCGGCATTCGTTATTTTGGATAATTCGTAACTTCGGATAAATTTGTATTCATTACGTTCACTAACAGCCAAATTTGAAAGGAAATTCCAAAATCTATACTTTAATAGTTAATTATTAGTTAGTTATTATTTTGGATTTTCGAATTTTCGAACTTCCAAAATTTCACACTTCCAAATTCCCAAATTTTCTAATTTCCGAATTTATGAATTTACAGATTTTCTAATTTCCGAATTTATGAATTTATGAACTTACGAATACTGCATCTAAATGAATGGAACATAACGAATTCAAACTTTTTTTAAAGTTACGAATTTATTAGAAATAATGAATTTCGATCATAACGAAGGACCCAAAAAACGAAAAAAAAAAAACCCAAAACAAATGAAACGAAAACTAACAGATTTTTCGGCAGTGCACATGCCTAGTAAAAAGTTCAGTTGGATAAATTTATCCCCAGTGCATATCATCAAGTCAGTATACTGGGCCACCACATCCTCCCACTCCTCTACAGAAAGAGAAGAAATTCAATTTTTTCGATTTTGAAAGAGGAGTTGAGTCTTTGTACCATTGCCAGTTATAAGATAAGAATTGTTCTGATTTTTACTGCAGTGACCACTAGGGGGCCTAAATTACTGTATTTATGTATGTGAATATGCATACATGTAAAAAAAAAATATATATATATATATATATATATATATATATATATATATATACACTGTATATACAGTATATACATAAATATATATACATACTGTATATACACACACATACACAGTGTATATATATATATATATATATATATATACACACATGTATACATATTCACATACATAAATACAGTATATACACACACACACACACACACAGTATATATATATATTATATATATATATATATATATATATATATATATATATATATATATATACCGTATATACTACAGTATAAGCCGGCTCGAATATAAGCCGAGGCACCTAATTTTACCACAAAAAATTGGGAAAGCTTATTGACTCGAGTATAAGCCTAGGGTGTCCATGTGCATGCCTCACTGTGCTTCACTGTGCCTTACTGTGTCCATGCCTCACTGTCACTGTGTCCATGCCTCACTGTGCCCATGCCTCACTGTGCCCAATCTCCCTACCTGATCTCCGGCGCTGTGTGACTAGACTGACGTTTAACATGGGAGTCTATGGAAGGAGTGCCCGGCTTTGAAAAATCTGTGCTCCCTGGCTGTAGGTCCCCCGGACAACACTTGCACACTTGTAGAGCACACTTGTAGAGGCAGAGTGGGGCTACAAGTGTGCCAGGTTTGGGGTCCAGGGGACCTACGGCTGGCTGGGATAAGGCGCACAAAGTTGAAGATGGACACAAACTCGAGTATAAGCCAAGGGGGGCATTTTCAGCACAAAAAAATGTGCTGAAAAACTCGGCTTATACTCAAGTATATACTGTGTATATATATATATATATATATATATATATATATATATATATATATATATATATATATATATATATATATATTACACATACGTAGTCATAAACACACATACACAATCCAATACACCCACATACATACACACATACCCATATATACTATCTATTCAAACACCTGAATACAAACCAAGGAATATTAGAGACATCAGCATAAAACAGAAATTACAGCAATCAGTAGCAGCCATTTTCAAAATTCCCCCCTATTTCTTCCTAAAATAGAAGAAGCTACACTTGGCCAGTACTTTCAAAATGGTCAACCTCCCTGGGACCACTGTACATGCGCGGAGACGCCAAACCTGATGACATCATGCAATTCGCCAATTCCACCCCCCTCCAGGAAGAAAACAGAGCACTAAAGTCAGCACTCCCAGCACACAGGGACTGTGATCTTACCTCCCAACTTCATGAAATGGGAATGAGGGACACCTATTAGAAAACGTATGTAGGCATAGGACACGCCCCCTGCCACACCCCCTTAAAGGAGAATTGTACAAAATAAATTGATTGGTTAAACCCACAAGAGCTTTTTTTACCACTACTATTCCCATTATATTGGCTTTTGGAATTTACAAATGCAGCAATTTAGAAATGGGATGAAAGGTTTAGCATTGTAAAACTTTTTGATAGATAAAAAGGTAATTTTATATACAACTATATAGATCAGACCAAAATGAGGTACAAATGAGGAGGAACGAGGGACATTGCTCCAAATCAGGGACAGTCCCCCAAATCAGGGACAGTTGGGGGGTATGCTGTGATGAGTTGACAGATTAAGTCATCCATGCACACATGTGCCATGCCGACCATGTATGATGAGTTGCGCATGGGCAACCCAGTTTACATCACTGGAAACGACAGCGAGCAGGCATGTAGGTGTATTGTATTGCAGAGGAGATAATAAAGGTCTCTTCTGTAATGAAGAACTGCCTGCTCACAGTTTGTGACAGTGGGACTTCAGTTCTGCTTTAAACACTTAACTGGAAAAATACATCATTAGTTTGACGTTTAATGCCGGGGTTATGGTTCCAGCTAGATGCCATAATCCCAGTATTAACATTTTCCTAAGGTGCTGGTCTGTTAAAAGTAATCCAAGCGGCTCCGCTAGATCACTTTTAGAAGCGGTGGGAGGGGTAGCCCCCACCCCCTGCAGATTTCCGGCTTAGCTGTCTGATCAGGAAGCCTGAGAACTGGTCCGGCGCTGGTGGTGGCTAGCCACATAGATGAACAGAGGAAAGATGGCCTCCGCTCATCTCTATGGCCTAGGAGGATCGGGGCGAGTTCATGATGTACTTTTTTTTTTTAAAAAAAGCATTAGATCAATGTTCTTTTTTTTTTGATCTAATGCTTTCCATTGTAGAGGAGAGATGTGGGGGTCTTACTAACCCCACATCTCCCCATAAAGAGGATCTGTCATACAGTACTTTATTTTTGTCATAAGGGATGTTTATATTTTTTGTGACAGTAATAAAAGTGATAAAAAAAAATGTAAAAGGACAGTGAAAAAAAAAAAAAAAATTTAACAAAATAAATAAGAAAAATGTTTTTTAACCACTTGCCGACCGGCTGACGCACATTTACGTTGGCAAAGTGGTTCGTTACTGCAAATCGACATATCGGTATGGCTTCCCCTTTAAGATCCATAGCAGGTGCGTGCGCACGCCGGCTGCACGGCGGGGGAACTGATGCGCGTGGCCGGTAGGCCCGATTGCCGCCGGCAACCTGCGAAAACACACAAATCCCTGTTCTGACAGGGGAGAAGAGACACATCTGCTGTTTGTAGTAATTACGAACAGCGATATGTCTCCTCCCCCAGTCAGTCCCATCCCCCCACAGTAAGAAACACTCACAAGGGAGCACACTTAACCCCTTGATCACCTCCAAGTGTTAACCCCTTCCAATGATCGCTGTATGAATGTCAATGGTCCCAAAAGTTGGACAAAAGTGTCCGATCTGTCATTCGCAATGTCGCAGTACCGTTAAAAATCGCAGATCGCCGCCATTACTAGTGAAAAAAATAAAAATAAATTATAAATCTATCCCATAGTTTGAAGACACAATTTTTTTGCACAAACCAATCAATAGGCTTATTGCAATATTTTTTAACAAAAATATGTAGAAGAATACATATTGGCCTAAACTGATGAAGAAATTTGTTTTTTAAAAACATTTTTGGGGATATTTATTATAGCAAACAGTAAAAAATATTGTTTTTTTTTTTCAAAATTGATGCTCTTTTTTTGTTTATGGCGCAAAAAATAAAAACTGAGGTGATCAAATATCACCAAAAGAAAGCTCTATTTGTGGGGAAAAAAGGACGTCAATTTTGTTTGGGTACAACGTCGCACGTGCGCAATTGTCAGTAAAAGTAACGCAGTGCTCGCTCGCAGTGGTGAACGCATACGTAGATCACGTCCACACATGTGCACATGTGGACCATTCCACGAGTGTATGCAGTTTTAAAGCATGACATGTTAGGTATCTATTTACTCGGCGTAACTACATCTTTCATATTTTACAAAAAAAAAATTGTGTTATATATTGTTTTTTTTTAATTTTTTTTCAAAAGATATTGCGTTTGAAAAACCACTGTGCAACTACCATGTGAGTATACAAAAATAGTGTAGCGCTGGAAAGAACTGTATATATCTATACAGTTAAAATTAAATACGTGAAAAAAGTATCAAAAACACTAATAAAACAATACAAATAAACCAATCAAGTTCATAAGTGCCCGTGAAGAAAGAAGATTATAAAATAAATGTGTAGAGGATTTCCTCTATATTGATGATAAGAGTTCCACAGAGAAGATATCCGATGAAGCTGGTAAGTGCTATTCCAACAATAAGTGAAGATCCCGCCACCAAAGTGAGAAATGAAGGCTTACCAAACAGCCTGCGACCGCCCTTCTCAGGGGGGTCAAAACAAGCTTAGTAGAGCGATGTTCACTCCATGGAAGGCAGAGAAATTCCAGTGAAGACACTTCATCCACAATAGGCGAGTCTCCAGAGACGTGTCTGCACAGCTGATCCAAATCGGAGATGAAAAACACTCTTGATTGATCAGAGTGAATAATCCTCAGCAGTTAAAACAATGTCCAAAGAGAAAAAAGAAAAACTTTCCATAGTGTAGCATTCATCAGGGAAGTTTTATTAGAAATGAACAGGAGAGAAAACAGCTCTCACATAGGTATATAAAAATAATGATAAAACGAGAAAATCCTTGCAAGGAAATAAAAAAGCTCCGAGTTTCTGTCAAAGGCTGATTCGCGCGTGCGCAATGCATGTGTGTGTCACCCTACGCCGTTTCGTCAAATGTGACATCATCAGGGGCACGCCCACATGAGCACGCACACGCTATTTGTAGCCAAAGGGCCCACTCGGGGTTCTCTCATTGGCTACATATCAAATTGGCAGACGGAGCAGAAAATTGTACTAGCCTCTGCATTGATCTCTCAATGGAGAGGTCTTGACATAAAACACAGTTGCACCATCACCCCCAGTGGAACTTACAGATTTTGCACCAATTTTTAAAACTGATTTTCAAAATAATCTCCACACTGACATCTTGTGGATCATGGTGCAACTGTTATTAGACCATTTTTTCAAAAACATTCTTTATTCAAAAAAAACATTCTTTTTCCAAAAAACATTCTCTTTTTTAAAAAAACATTCCTTTAAAACATTCTTTTTTTTTAAAAATTCTTTTTTTTCAAAAAAATGAATCCTAAGCAGGTTTACACTAAACCAATATAGAAATACTTAAAAAAACTTTTTATATTAAAATAAAGCTTATGATATACTTAGTTAGTCAGGCCCAAACAAAACACTGGACCAAAATTACACAGGAAGAAAAATGGGAACAAATTGCTTATGAGGGGAACAAATAATATGTCACCCATTGTTGATAAAGCAATTTATATCCCATTCAACGTTGAGGCCACCCGGTGTGTGACAACCCAATTTATGTATCCAACTGGTTTCGGATCTAGAGATGCTTCTTTTGCCATTGCCCCCTCTCCAGTTGGGCACATATTTCTCCAAACCAATGAAAATGGTACCTTTTGGGTTTCTGTTATGCACAAGATCATAGTGCTTAGACACACTATGTTTGTCAAAGCCACTTTTTATGTTGGTGATGTGCTCACCTAATCTGGTACTCAATTTTCTAATGGTCCGGCCCACATATTCCAAACCGCATGGGCATCGCAAAAGGTACACCACGCACTTTGTAGCACATGTTATAAGGGACCTGATAGGATATGTGGCTCCTGTTTAGGGATGAGCTTCGTGTTCGAGTCGAACATACGTTCGACTCGAACATCGGCTGTTCGATCGTTCGACGAAGATCGAACGATTTGGGCCGTTCGCGCCAAATTCGAGTGACGCGAACGGCCCACAATGCACTACGCCATCGCAGTGTCATCCAGGCGCTGTGATTGGCCAAGCATGCACTGTGACCCCGCATGCTTGGCCAATCACAGCGCCGGCAGCGAGGAGAGCAATGATTGGCCACAGGCAGGATGCCTGTGGCCAATTATTGCTGAGGGTGTTTAGTACACGCCCCACACTATAAAAGGCCGCCAGCACGGCGGCCTAGTGTAGTGTGTTCCGGAGCAGGGATAGAGCAGCATAGGCAGGGACAGTGACTGTTATTTCTTTCTTGCTTAACCTGGATTCCTTTAGTTTAGGGAAAGAGAAGGATAGGTAGGGAGAGTGTCAGTGTGTTTTGTGCTTGTGCTATAGTGTGCTTAAAAAAAACATTTATTCTAGGGACAGAAAACTGTAGGTAGGGACAGTGTCAGTTTCTTTCACTCTGCAAGTCCTTGTTTCCAGGGACCTGGAAGGACAGTGAGTCAATTGTCCTTGTGCTATATTGTGCTTAAAAAAACATTTATTCTAGGGACAGAAAACTGTAGGTAGGGAGAGTGTCAGTTTCTTTCACTCTGCAAGTCCTTGTTTCCAGGGACCTGGAAGGACAGTGACTGAATTGTCCTTGTGCTATATTGTGATTAAAAAAAACATTTATTCTAGGGACAGAAAACTGTAGGTAGGGAGAGTGTCAGTTTATTTCACTCTGCAAGTCCTTGTTTCCAGGGACCTGGAAGGACAGTGACTGAATTGTCCTTGTGCTATAGTGTGCTTAAAAAAAACATTTATTCTAGGGACAGAAAACTGTAGGTAGGGACAGTGTCAGTTTCTTTCACTCTGCAAGTCCTTGTTTCCAGGGACCTGGAAGGACAGTGAGTGAATTGTCCTTGTGCTATATTGTGCTTAAAAAAACATTTATTCTAGGGACAGAAAACTGTAGGTAGGGAGAGTGTCAGTTTCTTTCACTCTGCAAGTCCTTGTTTCCAGGGACCTGGAAGGACAGTGACTGAATTGTCCTTGTGCTATATTGTGATTAAAAAAAACATTTATTCTAGGGACAGAAAACTGTAGGTAGGGAGAGTGTCAGTTTATTTCACTCTGCAAGTCCTTGTTTCCAGGGACCTGGAAGGACAGTGACTGAATTGTCCTTGTGCTATATTGTGATTAAAAAAAACATTTATTCTAGGGACAGAAAACTGTAGGTAGGGACAGTGTCAGTTTCTTTCACTCTGCAAGTCCTTGTTTCCAGGGACCTGGAAGGACAGTGAGTGAATTGTCCTTGTGTTATATTGTGATTAAAAAAAACATTTTTTCTAGGGACAGAAAACTGTAGGTAGGGAGAGTGTTTTTTTTCTTTCACTCTGCAAGTCCTTGTTTCCAGGGACCTTGAAGGACAGTGACTGAATTGTCCTTGTGCTATATTGTGATTAAAAAAAACATTTATTCTAGGGACAGAAAACTGTAGGTAGGGAGAGTGTCAGTTTATTTCACTCTGCAAGTCCTTGTTTCCAGGGACCTGGAAGGACAGTGACTGAATTGTCCTTGTGCTATAGTGTGCTTAAAAAAAACATTTATTCTAGGGACAGAAAACTGTAGGTAGGGACAGTGTCAGTTTCTTTCACTCTGCAAGTCCTTGTTTCCAGGGACCTGGAAGGACAGTGAGTGAATTGTCCTTGTGCTATATTGTGCTTAAAAAAACATTTATTCTAGGGACAGAAAACTGTAGGTAGGGAGAGTGTCAGTTTCTTTCACTCTGCAAGTCCTTGTTTCCAGGGACCTGGAAGGACAGTGACTGAATTGTCCTTGTGCTATATTGTGATTAAAAAAAACATTTATTCTAGGGACAGAAAACTGTAGGTAGGGAGAGTGTCAGTTTATTTCACTCTGCAAGTCCTTGTTTCCAGGGACCTGGAAGGACAGTGACTGAATTGTCCTTGTGCTATATTGTGATTAAAAAAAACATTTATTCTAGGGACAGAAAACTGTAGGTAGGGAGAGTGTCAGTTTATTTCACTCTGCAAGTCCTTGTTTCCAGGGACCTGGAAGGACAGTGACTGAATTGTCCTTGTGTTATATTGTGATTAAAAAAAACATTTTTTCTAGGGACAGAAAACTGTAGGTAGGGAGAGTGTTTTTTTTCTTTCACTCTGCAAGTCCTTGTTTCCAGGGACCTGGAAGGACAGTGACTGAATTGTCCTTGTGCTATATTGTGATTAATAAAAACATTTATTCTAGGGACAGAAAACTGTAGGTAGGGAGAGTGTCAGTTTATTTCACTCTGCAAGTCCTTGTTTCCAGGGACCTGGAAGGACAGTGACTGAATTGTCCTTGTGCTATAGTGTGCTTAAAAAAAACATTTATTCTAGGGACAGAAAACTGTAGGTAGGGACAGTGTCAGTTTCTTTCACTCTGCAAGTCCTTGTTTCCAGGGACCTGGAAGGACAGTGAGTGAATTGTCCTTGTGCTATATTGTGCTTAAAAAAACATTTATTCTAGGGACAGAAAACTGTAGGTAGGGAGAGTGTCAGTTTCTTTCACTCTGCAAGTCCTTGTTTCCAGGGACCTGGAAGGACAGTGACTGAATTGTCCTTGTGCTATATTGTGATTAAAAAAAACATTTATTCTAGGGACAGAAAACTGTAGGTAGGGACAGTGTCAGTTTCTTTCACTCTGCAAGTCCTTGTTTCCAGGGACCTGGAAGGACAGTGAGTGAATTGTCCTTGTGTTATATTGTGATTAAAAAAAACATTTTTTCTAGGGACAGAAAACTGTAGGTAGGGAGAGTGTTTTTTTTCTTTCACTCTGCAAGTCCTTGTTTCCAGGGACCTGTAAGGACAGTGAGTGAATTGTCCTTGTGCTATATTGTGCTTAAAAAAAACATTTATTCTAGGGACAGAAAACTGTAGGTAGGGAGAGTGTCAGTTTATTTCACTCTGCAAGTCCTTGTTTCCAGGGACCTGGAAGGACAGTGAGTGAATTGTCCTTGTGTTATATTGTGATTAAAAAAAAACATTTTTTCTAGGGACAGAAAACTGTAGGTAGGGAGAGTGTTTTTTTTCTTTCACTCTGCAAGTCCTTGTTTCCAGGGACCTGGAAGGACAGTGACTGAATTGTCCTTGTGCTATATTGTGATTAAAAAAAACATTTATTCTAGGGACAGAAAACTGTAGGTAGGGAGAGTGTCAGTTTATTTCACTCTGCAAGTCCTTGTTTCCAGGGACCTGGAAGGACAGTGACTGAATTGTCCTTGTGCTATAGTGTGCTTAAAAAAAACATTTATTCTAGGGACAGAAAACTGTAGGTAGGGACAGTGTCAGTTTCTTTCACTCTGCAAGTCCTTGTTTCCAGGGACCTGGAAGGACAGTGAGTGAATTGTCCTTGTGCTATATTGTGCTTAAAAAAACATTTATTCTAGGGACAGAAAACTGTAGGTAGGGAGAGTGTCAGTTTCTTTCACTCTGCAAGTCCTTGTTTCCAGGGACCTGGAAGGACAGTGACTGAATTGTCCTTGTGCTATATTGTGATTAAAAAAAACATTTATTCTAGGGACAGAAAACTGTAGGTAGGGAGAGTGTCAGTTTATTTCACTCTGCAAGTCCTTGTTTCCAGGGACCTGGAAGGACAGTGACTGAATTGTCCTTGTGCTATATTGTGATTAAAAAAAACATTTATTCTAGGGACAGAAAACTGTAGGTAGGGAGAGTGTCAGTTTATTTCACTCTGCAAGTCCTTGTTTCCAGGGACCTGGAAGGACAGTGAGTGAATTGTCCTTGTGCTATATTGTGATTAAAAAAAACATTTATTCTAGGGACAGAAAACTGTAGGTAGGGAGAGTGTCAGTTTATTTCACTCTGCAAGTCCTTGTTTCAAGGGACAGAGAAGGACACCTGAAGGTAGCCCTTATTGCTTTTTTCCCATCTCCCTGCAGGCCATCTATTAGAATGTCTGGAAGGCAAACAAGGAGAGGCAGACAGTCAGGAGGCAATAAAAGAGGGCAAGCAGGCTCTGTGTCTGGGGGCAACAGTGCTGGTCGTGGACGCGGTGCATTGTCATCAGCACATGGCCATGGGACACGCTTGTCCTTCTTTTCGGCAGCTGGACATGTTGAGCCACATCATGCCGAAGACTTGGTAGAGTGGATGACCAAGCCCTCCTCCTCCTCCTCATCCTCTCTCACCCAGGCTCAGGGTACTGGAAAAGCAGCTGCCAAAGCGTCGTCTTCCCTGGTATCAATGTCAGACAAATCATCAGTCACTCCTTCCCTAGACCCACCATGTCCTCCTCCTGAGGAGTCCCCCGAACTGTTTCAGCACAGTGTTGGGTACATGCTCCAGGAGGATGCCCAGCGTTTCGAAGGGTCTGATGATGAAACCCAGCTAGAGGAAGGCAGTAGCGTGAGAGCAGACAGAGGGGATGCTCAAGAAGGACACCAATCTGGCAGTCATGTTCCAGCAGCTGCAGCATACTGCCAGATTGGCTCCAGTGATGAGGAGGGAGGGGATGATGAGGTCACTGACTCCACGTGGGTGCCTAATAGGAGAGAGGAGGAGGAGGAGGATGAGGAGGAGGCACATCTCCAACGAGGCAGGATGCCCTTTGGTGGCCAGCGTAAGGGCAGTACACCGACGGAATCACACCGCAGAGCTCCGCCTGTGCAGGGCGCAGCCTCTGCCCGTCATTCAAAAAGTTCCTTGGTGTGGGCCTTTTTTGAGGCTAGTGCATCAGATCGCACAGCTGCTGTTTGCAACATATGTCTCAAGCGTATATCGCGTGGCCAAAACATCAGCCGCTTGGGTACCACATGCCTGACCAGACATATGTTGACCTGCCATGCAGCTCGTTGGCAAGCCTACCTCAAAGACCCACACCAAAGAACAAAGCGGACCTCTCCTTGCACCGCATCAGCTGGGATCTCCAACCCCACTATAACTTCAGTCCTCTCTGAAACATGCACTGAGAGGAATGAAGGTGTAGAATTAGGTGTGTCACAGCCAAGTACTTGCGCCCACTCTGCTAGCAGTACACCGACGTCCGATTCTAGCAGGCAAATTTCCCTGCCCCAGCTGCTGGACCGTCGAAAGAAGTTCACTCCCAGCCATCCACATGCCCAGCGGTTGAATGCTAGCTTGGCTAAATTGCTAGCGCTTCAACTGCTGCCTTTTCAGTTGGTAGACTCGGCCCCCTTCCGTGAGTTTGTGCAATGTGCAGTTCCTCAGTGGCAGGTTCCCAAACGCCACTTTTTCTCACGGAAGGCTATTCCGGCTCTCTACCGGCATGTGGAAGGCAATGTCTTGGCCTCGCTGGACAGGGCGGTCAGCGGTAAGGTGCATATTACCGCTGACTCATGGTCCAGCAGGCATGGACAGGGACGTTACCTTTCTTTCACGGCCCATTGGGTCACTCTTTTGGCAGCTGGGAAGGATTCAGGACAAGGTGCAGTAGTGTTGGAGGTTGTCCCACCGCCACGCCTCCAAAATGCTACTACTGGTTGTGACACACCTCTCTCCTCCACCCCCTCCTCTTCTTCTTCCTCCATGGCCTCTTCCTGTGGTTTGTCCTATGAACCAGCGTTGCTCCGTAGCCGTTCACGGGGCTACGCAAGTACGCAGGCAAAAAGATGCCATGCCGTGCTTGCGCTGGTGTGTTTGGGGGACAGAAGCCACACTGGGGCAGAGGTCCTGTCTGCTCTGCAGGGCCAGGCCGAGAGGTGGTTGACGCCACGCCAGCTTAAGCCAGGAATGGTGGTTTGCGACAATGGCACCAACCTCCTCTCCGCCCTCCGACAGGGACAACTGACCCATGTGCCCTGTGTGGCTCACGTCCTTAACCTGGTGGTGCAGCGCTTCTTGGGCAGGTACCCGGGCTTACAGGATGTCCTGAGGCAGGCCAGGAAAGTCTGTGTGCATTTCCGCAGATCTTATAATGCCAGTGCTCGCCTGGCTGAGCTGCAAAAGGAGTTGAACCTGCCCAAGAACCGCCTTATATGTGACATGCCCACCAGGTGGAACTCAACGTTGGCCATGCTGCAGCGGCTGCACACGCAGCAGAGGGCCATCAATGAGTACCTGTGCGACTACGGCACCAGGACAGGGTCAGGGGAGCTTGGTTTTTTTTCTCCACGCCAGTGGGGCATGATCAGGGATGCATGCACTGTCCTGGCACCATTTGAGGAGGCCACGAGGATGGTGAGCAGTGACAGTGCATGCATCAGTGACACTGTACCTCTTGTCCACCTGTTGGAGCACACGCTGCGTGGAATAATGGACAGGGCACTTGAGGCAGAACAGAGGCAGGAAGAGGAGGACTTCCTTGCCTCTCAAGGCCCCCTTTACCCAGACAGTGTTCCTTCTGTCCCACCCATCGCACAGGAAGAGGAGGAGGAGGAGGAGGAGGAGGAGGAGGAGGAGGAGGAGGAGGAGGATTGTGTCAGCATGGAGGTGGAGGCTGGCACTCAGCATCATCAGCAGCAGTCTTTTAGGGATGATTTACAGTCCCAAGAAACCAGTGGACTTGTACGTGGCTGGGAGGAGGTGGCTGCGGATCATGTCGTCCTTAGTGACCCAGAGGACTCCGGAGCGAATGCCTCAGCAAACCTACGCTGCATGGCCTCCCTGATCCTGCAAAGTCTGCGGAAGGATCCTCGTATTCTTCGGATCAAGGAGAGGGACCATTACTGGCTGGCCACTCTCCTTGATCCACGGTACAAGGGTAAGGTTGCGGACCTTATGTTACCGTCGCAGAGGGAGCAGAGGATGAGACAACTCTGGGAGGCCTTGCAGAAAGGTCTGTGCAACGCGTTCCCAGAGACTGGGAGGTTGCAAACTCCTGGTCCTGGACAACGAGTTGCTGAGGCTTCGGCCAGTCAAAGAAGGAGCGGTGGGGAAGGTGGCCGTCTGACCGATGCGTTCAGACAATTCTTTAGTCCGCAGCCCCAAAGTATGATCGGTTCCAGCAACCATCGCCAGCGTCTGATAAACATGGTGCAGGAATATCTAGGGGCAAGGTCAGACTTGGACACCTTCCCCACCGAAAATCCTCTGGCTTACTGGGTCTTGAGGATGGATCACTGGCCAGAGCTTGCACAGTATGCAATTGAGCTACTGGCCTGTCCTGCATCCAGCGTTCTTTCGGAACGCACATTCAGTGCTGCTGGAGGATTTGTCACGGATCACAGGGTGCGCCTGTCCACCGACTCGGTTGATCGACTGACTTTCATCAAGATGAACCAGTCTTGGATCACCACCAGCTACCACACACCTGATGCTGATATAACAGACTAATTGATTTTAACATGTCACATCCCTTCAAGACTGATGCTGATGCTGAGTGCCTGTGCTGTTATGTTGACTGGCTATCCTCCTCCTCCGAGTCCTCAATGATACGATTGATGATGATAGCTTGTAAGATCATTTTTGTTTATGGGTGCCGCCACCAGTGCCTAACGCCCAATTTTTCAGCCCCTGTTTAACAGGGGAGTGTAATTACAATTTTTGAAGCAATACTTTGCAACAGGGCTCATTGCTGTGCTCCAAGTACAGTATCTGTGAGGGGTTGCAGTGTTGTGCCACCAGTGCCTAAGGCCCAATTTTTCAGCCCCTGTTCAACAGGGGCATGTAATTACAATTCTTGATCTAATAATTCACAGCAGGGCCCATTGCTGCACCCACCAAGAGTAACTGTCAGGGCTTACAGTGTTGTGGCACCAGCACCACCATCAAAGGCCCAATTTTTACTACCACTGTTCAACAATTATATGTAATTAAAATTCCTGATATAATAGTTGACAGCAGGGCGTTCCAGCACCAACCAAGAGTAACTGTGAGTGCTTACAGTGTTGTGCCAACACCAACAACTAAGGGGCCTATTTCTGCAGAGTATATACGGCAGGTCCCTACTTTCAAACATCCAACTTACAAACGACTCCTACTTGCAAACGCAAGAAGACAACAGGAAGTGAGAGGAAATCTACCACTAGGAAGGAAAATTCTCTCCTGTAAGAATAAATATGGGAGAAAGGTGTCTCCTCTGTACTGATGCTTTATCAGCAATCCTTGTTTCAAGAAAAACACCACATTTCAAAAACAGTTGTCATTGGGACGGAAAGTGAGGTGAAATGTTCTGAACAGGGGCACAGACAGCAAAACAAATGTTACAGGGGTGATAACCCTTACCTATGTTTTCCAAAAAGTTTAAAAATAGATTTTTGGTCTGGAGCTACACTTCAACAATGTACCTGTTCAAAATTACAAACAGACTCTACATAAGAACAAACCTACAGTCCCTGTCTTGTATGCACCGCCTGTATAGGGCTGTTCAGAGTATATAGGGCCTTTTTTATTTTATGTGCGGGGTTCCCCTTAATATCCATACAAGACCCAAAGGGGCTGGTAATGGGCTGGGGTAGGGGGGGGGTCATGGGGTAGCTATGCCATTTTTCTTAAAGAATTTCATCCATATTACCGGGACCAGACATTACATTAAAGCCGCAAGCAGTTTTAAATGGCTTTTTTTTCCTTTAGAAGTGTCATTTTGTGCAGGGACAGTTCTAAACACGGGAAACACGTGGCACTTCACAGGCATACTTTAGACACCCCCCAGGTACGATATTTAAAGGAATATTTGACTTTTTTTTTTTCACTTTATGCATCATTAAAATGACTGCTCCCGAAAAACGACCGTTTTTAAAACTTCTTTTTGCATTGATACATGTCCCCTGGTGCAGAACCCGGGTTCCCAAACCCTTTTTAGGACAATAACATGCATAATAGTTGTTATAATTAGCACTTTAGAATTCGAACGTTCGCATCCATTGTATTTAATAGGGTTCTAATGTTCGTTCGAACTTTCGGTCCGTTCGCGGGTTCTGGTGCGAACCGAACCCGGGGGTGTTCGGCTCATCACTACTCCTGTTCCTGATGAAGTAAACTCCATAGTTCTTCTTCCTTGGAGGGCATTCACCCTGCAGACTTTACATCGTCTACACGGGTAAAATCCCTTCAAGTCCCCAAAAAAAGAAGGACGAGTTGGAGGATCCGGTACATTAGGTGCTAGTAGATGTCTGAAGTTAGAAGCACCCCTAAAGAGTACTCTCGGGGTATTAGACAATAAAGGGCCCAATACTCGGTCGTTCTTTAGCACCGACCAGTGTTTTTTAATGATCCTTTTTATAGCCCAATGCTGACTTGAGTACGTGGTCAGAAAGGCTAAGCCAAAGTCCTCCCTATTTTCCACTTCTGGAGGTCTGTCACACAGAAGTGTCTGTCTATCTCTAAGGCCCACATCTGTAATAACAGAGTCCAGTTTGGCAATGTCATACCCCTTGGCTATAAATCTTAATTTAAGGATTTCTGCCTCTTTGTGATATTGTTCCAAGTCAGTGCAATTTCGCTTTAGACGTAAAAATTGACCCTTCGGGACCGCCGACAGCCAGGAACTATGGTGGCAAGAATCCAAAGGAATATAGCCGTTCCTGTCTGTCGGTTTGAAGAAAGTGGATGTGACTATCCTACTGTCCTTTATTGAGACATTAAGGTCCAGAAAGTGAATCTGGATGGGGCTAATCTCATGACTGAGAATAATGCCCCTATCGTTACTGTTTAGGAGGGATAGATAAGAATTAACTGATTCTACATCACCATCCCAAATAAACAAAATGTCATCAATAAATCTTTTCCAAAAGATTAAATTAGGTGGGCTTTCACAAAGTACTACATCTTCCTCCCACTTAGCCATAAAAAGGTTGGCCATACTGGGGGCAAATTTTGCCCCCATGGCCACGCCCCTAATCTGGAGATAGTGTTTACCACTATGCCAGAAATAGTTATGCTTCATCGCGAAATCCAGTAACTCCATCACGAAGTTGCGCTGCGTGACGGAGATGCTGGAGTCACGATAAAGAAAATGACGCACCGCCTCATACCCCAAATCATGAGAGATGGCCGTGTAAAGGGATGCGACATCGGCTGTAATAAGTAGGAGGCCTTCCATTCAATCTGACCAAGAAGGTTAATGACGTGCTTAGTGTCCTTAAGAAAAGACGGGGTGCCCAAGACCAGTGGTTGCAAGTAATAATCGATGTATTTGCCGATCCGTGAGGTGATAGAATCGATACCACTGATGATGGGCCTTCCCGGGGGATTGATCAGGGTTTTGTGGATCTTGGGTAATATATACATCACTGGCAATCTGGGTGCCAGTGGTACTAGATGTTCCCTTTCCTTCAAATTTAAAATACCCATGTAATGTCCCTTATCAATTAGGGCTCTCAGGTCCTTCTTATATTCCACAGTGGGATCCATGGGTAAACTTAAATATGTCAGAGGGTCCATAACTATCCTCGACATTTCTTCAAAATAGGAGTCCTTGTCAAGAACAACTATGGCGCCTCCTTTATCAGCTGGTCGCACAACCACATCCCTCCTATTACATAGGGACTCCATGCCCAATCTAAGATTCTGTTGGGTTCGTGCCGGTTTCACATTCAAATTATTTAAATCCCCTAGCACTAGATCACGGAATATGGTTAAATTTGGCGCCTGATGAATAGGGGGGTTAAAAAGGGATGCATTGGACATCCCTGAATGTAAAATAACTGAAGCCTCCCTATCTGATTGCCTAGTGGGATTGCTCATGATATATCTTTTGATATTTAACTTTCTGGTGTATTTTTGGATGTCTATGAAGGTTTGGAATTTGTTAAGATTCCGTGGGGGGGCAAATTTTAACCCTTTATTCAAGGTAGTTAATTCATCCTTAGATAGCTCCTTTGTGCTGAGATTAATAATCCCAGCACAATCTAAAACTTCCTTCTCTTTGGAGTGAGATTTCCTCCCCCCTCTGCACCCTCTCTTGCGTCCCCATTTCTTTTGTTCCTGTTCCTGCCGGCCTGCCGAAAATCCCAAACCGAGCGTCCCTCTGGTTGTTGATTCTGGAAGGAGCAGGAAGCTCCGTGATTGACATCCAAAGTGGGTTCCCCTTCATTCCCAGCTAGTGAGGCAAATCTGTTATTAGTGTTTACAATATTGTTGCCTCTATTGTCAACACGAGGGGGGTGATGGTTCCCATGATTCTGTTGATTGTGATATACATCACGGTGATGCCAGGGTGGAGGGGAGTGATAATTGGGATGAGGGGAGGGATTCCTTCTCCTGCCCTTACCTCTACCTTGTTGATAATGTTGTTGTGAATTAGTACGCCCTCCCCGTAAATCAGGAGAGGGGCGGGGCATTTGAGATGCGCTATAGAGCGCATTTTGTTCATTCCTCAATACACCATTCCTTTGGACAGCTCCAATTGGTTGTGAACCAACTGTGTTGTCACCCACCATTGGGTCAGAAGGTGGTGCAACCTGCCATTTAAAAACTATATTCTCTCTATAATCTTTTACATCTCTATTATACTTTTTCTTTTTCTTAGATTTTTGTTCAGATTCTTCCTTAATTAATATTACCTTAAGAGCCTCAGACCTGTGCAGGTAATCCTGTTCAGCTTTAAAAGGAATTAATTTGTTTTTAATGATATTGATCTCATTATCCAAAATTGCCAACTTGCGTTTCTTTTTTGCTATAAGGAACTGCAAAAAGTTGACCCCTGCCTCATTAAAATATTTGAACCATTCGGACAGCTCATTATCTTCCTTTTGGGGATTAACATCCCACCTGAGGCTCCTAGGGACCATTTCTGCTTTCACATATTCCTCTAAATATGCTACATCCCATTTAGTATGAACTTCAGTGATGGTAAGGCTTTTTAGTCTAAGAAAGCAACCTGCTAAATCATCTCTGGGGTCGTCATTACCATCAAATACGCCCGCAGTGTTAAATACCACCTGTGATCTATAGTCAAAAATATCCATGACGGATACACCAGCTGCAAATTAGGTATATCAAAATAGAAAAATGGTTATAAAAAGTAAAAATTCGCGCTAGGTGCAAAGTGATTTAAAAAAATAAATAAAATGAATATGTCCCTTAAGGAAACCTGCTGCTAAACACCAAAAAAACCTTTGATATAAGGTACAAACAAAATGAGTATACAAAAATAGTGTAGCGCTGGAAAGAACTGTATATATCTATACAGTTAAAATTAAATACGTGAAAAAAGTATCAAAAACACTAATAAAACAATACAAATAAACCAATCAAGTTCATAAGTGCCCGTGAAGAAAGAAGATTATAAAATAAATGTGTAGAGGATTTCCTCTATATTGATGATAAGAGTTCCACAGAGAAGATATCCGATGAAGCTGGTAAGTGCTATTCCAACAATAAGTGAAGATCCCGCCACCAAAGTGAGAAATGAAGGCTTACCAAACAGCCTGCGACCGCCCTTCTCAGGGGGGTCAAAACAAGCTTAGTAGAGCGATGTTCACTCCATGGAAGGCAGAGAAATTCCAGTGAAGACACTTCATCCACAATAGGCGAGTCTCCAGAGACGTGTCTGCACAGCTGATCCAAATCGGAGATGAAAAACACTCTTGATTGATCAGAGTGAATAATCCTCAGCAGTTAAAACAATGTCCAAAGAGAAAAAAGAAAAACTTTCCATAGTGTAGCATTCATCAGGGAAGTTTTATTAGAAATGAACAGGAGAGAAAACAGCTCTCACATAGGTATATAAAAATAATGTTAAAACGAGAAAATCCTTGCAAGGAAATAAAAAAGCTCTGAGTTTCTGTCAAAGGCTGATTCGCGCGTGCGCAATGCATGTGTGTGTCACCCTACGCCGTTTCGTCAAATGTGACATCATCAGGGGCACGCCCACATGAGCACGCACACGCTATTTGTAGCCAAAGGGCCCACTCGGGGTTCTCTCATTGGCTACATATCAAATTGGCAGACGGAGCAGAAAATTGTACTAGCCTCTGCATTGATCTCTCAATGGAGAGGTCTTGACATAAAACACAGTTGCACCATCACCCCCAGTGGAACTTACAGATATTGCACCAATTTTTAAAACTGATTTTCAAAATAATCTCCACACTGACATCTTGTGGATCATGGTGCAACTGTTATTAGACCATTTTTTCAAAAACATTCTTTATTCAAAAAAAACATTCTTTTTCCAAAAAACATTCTCTTTTTTAAAAAAACATTCCTTTAAAACATTCTTTTTTAAAAAAAAAAACTTTTTTTTCAAAAAAATGAATCCTAAGCAGGTTTACACTAAACCAATATAGAAATACTTAAAAAAAACTTTTTATATTAAAATAAAGCTTATGATATACTTAGTTAGTCAGGCCCAAACAAAACACTGGACCAAAATTACACAGGAAGAAAAATGGGAACAAATTGCTTATGAGGGGAACAAATAATATGTCACCCATTGTTGATAAAGCAATTTATATCCCATTCAACGTTGAGGCCACCCGGTGTGTGACAACCCAATTTATGTATCCAACTGGTTTCGGATCTAGAGATGCTTCTTTTGCCATTGCCCCCTCTCCAGTTGGGCACATATTTCTCCAAACCAATGAAAATGGTACCTTTTGGGTTTCTGTTATGCACAAGATCATAGTGCTTAGACACACTATGTTTGTCAAAGCCACTTTGTATGTTGGTGATGTGCTCACCTAATCTGGTACTCAATTTTCGAATGGTCCGGCCCACATATTCCAAACCGCATGGGCATCGCAAAAGGTACACCACGCACTTTGTAGCACATGTTATAAGGGACCTGATAGGATATGTGGCTCCTGTTCCTGATGAAGTAAACTCCATAGTTCTTCTTCCTTGGAGGGCATTCACCCTGCAGACTTTACATCGTCTACACGGGTAAAATCCCTTCAAGTCCCCAAAAAAAGAAGGACGAGTTGTTTTATGTCACAACTACCATGTGACATAAAAAATTGCAACGGCCCCCATTTTATTATTTTATTATATTATTTATATTCTCTAGGGTCACTGCTAAAGAAAATATATACAGTGGAACCCTGGTTTACGAGTAACGCGGTTAACAAGCATTTTTAAAAACGAGCAACTTTTTTTTTTGAAATCCTGACTCTGTTTGCGAGTGTTGTCTCGCAAAACGAGCAGAATTCAAGCTAATGGGGTGTGCAGTACTGCATTTGGCCAGAGGTGCGGGGCAGCCAGTGACACTCGAAACGGTTCGGAAATACTCGGAATCTCTTGGAAATACAGTTCTCGAGTGTTTCCGAACCTTTCCGAGATCAGCCGAGCTGTCCCCAAGTATTTCCATGCGGTATTGCATGCCATAGAAGTCAATGCGGAACGAATTATCTTTGTTTCCATTGACTTCTATGGGAAAACTCGCTTTGATATGCGAGTGCTTTGGGTTACAAGCATTCTCCTGGAACGGATTATGCTGATAATCCAAGGTTCCACTGTACAATGTATGGGGGTTCTAAGTAATTTTCTAGCATAAAAATACAGATTTTTACTTATAAACAGAAAAGTGTCAGAATAGGTTTTGCCCTTTGACAGCAATGGGCTGAAGCTATAATGATCCTACAGGCTTGAGGATAGAAATAGATAAAGATATGGTTTTCTTTTCTTTTGTAGAGTTACAATAGTCTTGCGGGTTGGATGTGAGCAGGACAACCAACCATGCGTGTGTTGCCATTTATGTCCCAGAATATATGCGTATATATAGTGCACACCTGCATAACGATAACTTTGTACACTTTATTTTTGCAGCTGTAGTAAGAGCTCTGGGAAGGAATCCTGAAATTTTACTCTTCATCTACTCCATCTACAGCTAGATGCTCTACAGCTACTCTATCTTCTCCCTGAACTGCACTGCACGGGTTTCGGTCATTGCCTTTTCAGCTATTTGTACTATATAGAATCTTTCAACATATACACAAGGTAAGCATGTTTTGCCTTACTGGCTCATAATTTGCTATCAATGGTGTACTCGTTGGTGTGCGCAGCCTACTGCATTAGGGTGTGCACCCCGGAGCACATACACACACGTGTGTATATGAGCAGAGCAGTGGACGGTGTCAGTAGAGAAAAGATTGGTGTCAGTAGGACAGTAGATGGTGTCAGTAGGGCACTGGACAGTGTCAGCAGATTTTAATTATTTTTTACAATTACATTTTTTTTATAATTTTTACAATATTATTATTTTTTTTCAATTTTATAATCAGCCCCGTTATGGGGCTTTGGTGAAACATTAAAGCCCTGTACACACGATCGGATTTCCTATGGATTCTAATCCGATGGATTTTTCCATCAGAAATCCGATGAAGCTGACTTCCATCAGTCTTGCCTACACGCCATCAGTCAAAAATCCGACCGTCCCAAACGGCGTGACGTAAAACATTCCGACAAGCCGAGAAAATTTAAGTTCAATGCTTCTGAGCATGCGTCGACTTATTCTCTTTCCCCCTCCTCTTCTTATTTCTTATCTTCGTCCCTCCTCTTCTTAGTTTTTCTCCTCTCCTGTCCCTCTCAGTTCTTCTCCTCCCTACTCCTCCTTCTTTTCCATCCTTTCAAATCTCATCCCCTTCCCTCCTCTTTCCTTCCCTTTGCTTCTCATTTCTTCTCCCTGAAGCCTCGTACACACGGCCGAGATTCTCGTCGAAAAAAACATGTCGTTTTTTTTCGATGAGATTCTTGGACAAGAAACTTGTCCCGGCCGAGTGTACACACGCTCCTTTCAAAGAACCCGCGGTTCTTTGAATGGAGCGAACGCGGTGACGTCATCGAATACGACGAGCATGCGCTCGTCACATTCGATGCCATCGCCGCCATCTTGGTTCACCCTACCTATGCCTAGGAAGCTACCGCGCATGCGTCAAAGTCATTTCGAACATGCGCGGGCTTCCCGGCGAAAAGGTAAGTGTACACACACACAATTTTCTCGTCGAGAAACAGGCTGACGAGAATCTCGACGACAAAATAGAGAGCAGGTTCTCTATTTTCTCGTCGAGATTCTTGTCGCTTTTCTTGACGAGAAACCATACACACAAACGAATTTCTCGGCAAAAAATCTCTGCCAGCAAGTTTCTTGCTGGTTTTTGCCGAGAAACTCGTTCGTGTGTACGAGGCTTGACTCTACTTTCCCATCCTCTCAACTCTCCTCTCCTTCCCCATCCTTCGCTTTTCCTTTCCTCTCCTGTCCTCCCATTCCTTCTCATTTCTTCTCCTCTTTTCTCCTCCCCCATTCTCCTCTCTTTTTCTCTCCTTTTCCATCCTCTCACTTCTATCTATACCTCACTTTTCTCTTTTGCTTCCTCCCTCCTTTTTTCCCTTCTCTGCCCATGAATAACCTTCTTTCTCTTCTCTTGGTAGACAAGGCACCAATGGCCATAAACAGACAGAATCTCGCAGTTCTACTAATCACAATATTTCTTCTGGGCTTTGGATGGCACAGGACCCAATTTAAGGTGAACTTTCTTCTATATGGATGAATATAATGCAGCAAACCGGTGGTTATCTACAGTACAGTGCCTTTAAAATGTATTCATACCCCTGGAAACTTTCCACATTTTGTCATGTTACAACCAAAAACGTAAATGTATTTAATTGGGATTTTATGTAATAAACCAACACAAAGTGGCACATAATTGTGAAGTGGAAGAAAAATGATAAATGTTTTTCAAAAATGTTTACAAATAAATATGTGAAAAGTGTGGGGTACATTTGTATTCAGCCCCCTTTACTCTGATACCGCTAACTAAAATCTAGTGGAACCAATTGCCTTCAGACGTCACCTAATTAGTAAATAGAGTCCACCTGTGTGTAATTTAATCTCAGTATAAATACAGCTGTTCTGCAGAGTCCCCAGAGGTTTGTTAGAGAACCTTAGTGAACAAACAGCATCATGAAGGCCAAAGAACACACCAGACAGGTCAGGGATAAAGTTGTGGAGAATATTAAAGCGGGGTCAGGTTCTAAAAAAATATCCCAAGCTTTAAACATCTCACAGAGCTCTGTTCAATCCATCATTCAAAAAAGGAAAGCGTATGGTACAAACGCAAACCTACCAAGACATGGCCGTCCACCTAAACTGACAGGCTGGGCAAGGAGAACATTAATCAGAGAAGCAGCCAAGAGGCCCATGGTAACTCTGGAGGAGCTGCAGAGATCCACAGCTCAGGGGGGAGAATCTGTTCACAGGACAACTATTAGTTGTGCACTCCACAAATCTGGCCTTTATGGAAAAGTGGCAGAAAGAAAGCCATTGCTAAAAGAAAGCCATAAGAAGTCCCATTTGTAGTTTGCGAGAAGCCATGTGGGGGACACAGCAAACATGTGGAAGAAGGTGCTCTGGTCAGATGAGCAAAACACTCAGTGTGGCGGAAAACTAACACTGTACATCACCCTGAACACACCATCCCCACCGTGAAACATGGTGGTGGCAGCATCATGTTGTGGGGATGCTTTACTTCAGCAGGGACAGGTAAGCTGGTCAGAGTTGATGGGAAGATGGATGGAGCCAAAAAACAGGGCAATCTTGGGAGAAAACCTGTTAGAGTCTGCAAAAGACTTGAGACTGTGGTGGAGGTTCACCTTCCAGCAGGACAACGACTCTAAACATACAGCCAGAGCTTCCCAGTGAGTTCAAACACCAGTTACAAATGAGGGAACTAAAATGTAGATCCAATAGCCGTTAAGTCTTTCATATGAGAGATACTCTCTGATAAATCAATCACTGTAGTTCTTCAATTCAAACAGATCATGTTGCAATTTGTACTTCCATCATTGTCTAAGCAATTCCACTCCCTTAAGGTAATGTGCTTACCAGACTCCAGATGGTTAACCGCCTGTCAGCTCCTCTTTAGATCTCCAGTCAGCTTCCTTTAAGAAATCTCCAGGTTCTCAGGCAACAAGCATAAGTGCGTGCAGCAATGCGGGCATGTAAGACAAATTGAGCTTCACATAGCATAAAATCCTTTAATAAAAAATTATTTAATAAAAAATCCAAAAAGTCCCCCTGTATACAAACATGCTTACAAGAAAATGAATAACATAAAGCATATCACCGGGGATAATCCGTCTGCTCAGTGAGGTTAGTGAACGCTCACACAATTCAAAAGAGCTCCTGAGTCCCGGGAAGACGGACGTTCCCCTGACGTGATTGATCGCGTGGTCACGCCCTGACGCGTTTCGTGATTGGCTCACGTCTTCAGAGGGCGTGGCCACACATCGCGACTGCTCTTATTTATATTCAAGCCTTTCCTGACGTATCCACATACGTCAGACGGCTCAACTTTGTCTGAAGGAGATCCGGCACAGCTCTGAATACTCATACGCTGGCCGGATATGTGTTGTGGTCTCCATTCAGAGAAATTACACCTGTCACTCACCAGCACATTCGGACCTCCTACCAGAGGGGACCGAGTGTACCGGATCATTGGCAATGAAGCAATAATATAATATAATAAAAATATAATAAAATATAATATAAAAAAATATATATATCTCCTTCAGACAAAGTTGAGCCGTCTGACGTATGCGGATACGTCAGGACAGGCTTGAATATAAATAAGAGCAGTCCCGATGTGTGGCCACGCCCTCTGAAGACGTGAGCCAATCACGAAACGCGTCAGGGCGTGACCACGCGATCAATCACGTCAGGGGAACGTCCGTCTTCCCGGGACGCAGGAGCTCTTTTGAATTGTGTGAGCGTTCACTAACCTCACTGAGCAGACGGATTATCCCCGGTGATATGCTTTATGTTATTCATTTTCTTGTAAGCATGTTTGTATGCGGGGGGACTTTTTGGATTTTTTATTAAAGAATTTTTTATTAAAGGATTTTATGCTATGTGAAGCTCAATTTGTCTTACATGCCCGCATTGCTGCACGCACTTATGCTTGTTGCCTGAGAACCTGGAGATTTCTTAAAGGAAGCTGACTGGAGATCTAAAGAGGAGCTGACAGGCGGTTAACCATCTGGAGTCTGGTAAGCACATTACCTTAAGGGAGTGGAATTGCTTAGACAATGATGGAAGTACAAATTGCAACATGATCTGTTTGAATTGAAGAACTACAGTGATTGATTTATCAGAGAGTATCTCTCATATGAAAGACTTAACGGCTATTGGATCTACATTTTAGTTCCCTCATTTGTAACTGGTGTTTGAACTCACTGGGAAGCTCTGTCACTGTAATACTAGTGACATCTAACAGTGGGTGGACTTTGCAGTTTATGAGGAATCCTTTAATCCTGTAGGATCGTGCTGTTATTTTTCACATGGTTATGCTGATACTTATTTGTTGCTGATATTCTGCGGTATATACATTCTATAACCTAGGTGCAATATTTAATATTTTATATTTCACATAAGCGCTGTTAATGTTATACTTGTTGTAACATATTTTATATTTTTATTTACTTACTACTCTACTTATAACGGCAGCTAATTGAGCAGACCAACATTAGACCATCCTTGAGCGCTAGGATCAGACACACCACAGTGACTATTCTGATTTATCTACAATACAGCCAGAGCTACAATGGATTTGGTTTAGATCAAAGCATATTCATGTGCTAGAATGGCCCAGTCAAAGTCAAGACCTAAATCCAATTTTGCAGGTCCAGGATATATGCATGAGGTGTCCAACATCTCCACATCTCCTCCGGCAAAGAGGCCAGGAGGATGGGAGAAACTTGGATGTACGTAGGGGAGTGAGATACCATTGCAGTGCAATTTTTTGGGATATTTCCTAATGATTCACGCAGTGTGAGGCTTTATATGTGGATTTGAGGGCAGATTGCCATTGCTTTAAAGTATAGGATGTGCCTAGGTCTGTTTCCCATTTTAAATATGGTGGGGATTTAATGTACCGTATTTTCCGGGGTATAAGTCGACTTTTTACCCCATAAAAATCTTCTCCAAAGTAGGGGGTCGTCTTATACGCCGGTACCTGGCATGTAGAATCTGAAGTCAGACCGCGGCCGTCCATTTTTCAAAAGCCGCACCGCCTCCTCGTGCTGTTCCGTGATAGGCGGAACACTCAGCTTCTCAGCAGAGCCTCTTTTTAGTGTTCCGCCTATCACGGATACCCTCTCATCCTCGGCCTTGGATGAGAGGGCATCTGTGATAGGCCGAACACTGAACACAGTGTCTGCTGGGAAGCTGAGTGTTTCCGCCTATCACAGAACAGCACAAGGAGGAGGCGCGGCTTTTGAAAAATGGACGGCCGTGGTCTGACTGGAGATTCTACATGCCAGGGATAAGGTAGGGGGCACAGTGAGGTATGCAATGGGGGCACAGTGAGGTATGCAATGGGGGCACAGTGAGGTATGCACTGGGGGCACAGTGAGGTATGCAATGGGGGCACAGTGAGGTATGCAATGTGGGCACAGTGAGGTATGCAATGGGGCACAGTGAGGTATGCAATGGGGCACAGTGAGGTACGCAATGGGGCACAGTGAGGTATGCAATGGGGCACAGTGAGGTATGCAATGGGGCACAGTGAGGCATGCAGGGGCACAGTGAGGTATGCAATGGCACAGTGAGGTATGGTGAGGCATGGCTAGTCGGAAGGGGGTCATCTTATATGGCGAGTATATCCCAAAACCCAAATTTTATCTGGAAAATTAGGGGGTCGTCTTACATGCCCAGTCGCCTTATACGCCGGCAAATACGGTAAGTGAGTTTGTCCTGGAATAAGTTATAAGATCTGGAGATTCCCTTAGGGATAGGTGGGAGAGCATTAAGGAACCTCCAAGCCACAGTAGGTAGATGGAATTCATGAGATTGTTGAGATCCCAAGAGGTGGGAAATTTGAAGGTATACATAATTATCTAGGGATAAGAGGTCAAACTCTGTAGAGAGTTCCTCAAATGTTTTCATTTTCTTGGGTGAAAGGAGATCTGTGATTGAGATAATACCTTTCCGTTGCCAGTAAGTTTGAAGTTTGGAATTAGGTTTTCTATGATTGTGAGAGGCAGGGATATAGTAGTTTGGGAAGTTGGAGAAGGTTGGATGTTCCTCAACGCTCTCCAGGCCATCAGGGAAGCTTGGATCGTGGGTGGGAATTATTGTAAAGGATAGGGTTTCCAAATGTCAGTCAATAAAAAGGAGCGAGCTCCCTTCCAGGGCTGAGAGTCATTTCTATTTGAGACCAAAGAATGCGTTTTGTAGATTTGATGATATTGGATATAACATGAGGTCGTCGCTAAATGTCAATTTTTCTGCCTTCTCTAGTTCAACATCCACACAAGCGAGGCGGATGGTGAATGGGGAAATCTCCCCCACTGTGCTATTGTATTTTGACAGCAGGACCACCCCCACCCCGTAAGAATACACGGATCAGCCCTGCAGCCATTGGCTGTATGCATTGATTAAATGCTGGTTTTCCAGCAGGATCGGCTTCTGTTGAACAGGAAGGGATACACACACACACCGACATTCAGCCAGTTAAGCAGGATATGTGTTTGTGTCTGTTTAAATTGGCATTTCTCCTGAGAAAATTTTGGTATGTTACTTCTGAGTAAAGCACTCCATAACTCCAAAAAAGAAGTCATTTTAATGCAAAATTGGTCCAGATGCTATTCTACCCTGACCCTCTCTCATTTTAATAGTAGGTCTCATTATTATTATTATTAGCCATTAGTGAGGTACAGGAGGCAAATGGGGTACAACCCAAACAATTGGTCACAACAGGCATATCAGCCAATGTAAAACTACTGTATGTACTATAGATACAGAGGAATTTGTTTTAGGGGGATTTTTAGGGTGCTAATATACTTAAAACAGGTATTCGATTAAAACGTTTTTTATTAAGACAAACTGTATAAAAATTTATAATTTGTTATCTTAAAACAGACAAATATATCACAACAGCTTGTATAGAAGTGTGCCAGAAATATGATAATATAATGTGGGAGTGCCTTATCATGTGGACGATAGCAGTTAAGAAGTTATCCCGACATGTTTCGCCACCGTGGGCTTCTTCAAGGAATATGTTAAATAACGCTGTATACGTCACTAGATATGAAACAATATACATTTAGAGCATAATAGTGACAATCATAGTAAGATACAGAATATTTATGATAACACTCAAAATGTCCAAAAATTACCGCCATTGCAAGTATCACCACTACTCACCCAGTTAAGGCTCCCAAAAGCTCCAAGTGAATGCCAGGACCAGAACAGGATCCTCCAAGAGGCACAGAAAAACTGCCAAAAATGGTCCAATTGGACCGAGCTACAAAGTCACTAGAGCTGTAATTAATTAAATGTTTACTACCATCCTGATGGTCAGTATTAATAGGTACGGTAAGTATCAGCAGCTGAAAAGCAACCAACAATTCAAAGGTACTGTACCACAGATACTAGATTTACTTAGTGCACAAGCTGATGGTGTGCAGACAAGCCAAGGGTGGCATAGGATGTTATTAATCACTAATAAGTGAATATGCAGCAGATAAGGAAAGCAGCTGGAAAAATATTTAGGGAAAATAATACCGTATATACTCGAGTATAAGCCGAGATTTTCAGCCCTTTTTTTGGGGCTGAAAGTCCCCCCCTCGGCTTTTACTCGAGTCATCGAAATTTTTACATTGTAAATATTACCTGTAAAGAAGTTGCGGCTGCGGCGTCCATCGTTCAAATTCCGCGGCGTCCATCGTTCAAATTCCGCGGTCTCTTCCTGTTCCTTCCGTGATAGGCGAATCTCATCAGACACTCTCCGCCTATCACGAACGTTCTCTCATCCTCAGTTTTCCAGCAGACGTCTGTGATTGGCAGAACACCCAACACAGTGTCTGCTGGGAAAACTGAGGATGAGAGAATGATCGTGATAGGGGGAGAGTGTCTGCTGAGACTCGCCTATCAAGGAAGGAACAGGAAGAGACCGCGGAATTTGAACGATGGACGCCGCGGAATTTGAACGATGGACGCCGCAGCCGCAACTTCTTTACAGGTAATATTTACAATGTAAAATAGGGAACAGCGAGCTAGGGAACAGTGGGGCATCGGCTTATACTCGAGTCAGTAAGGTTTCCCAGTTTTTTTGGCAACATTAGGTACCTCGGCTTATACTCGAGTCGGCTTATACTCGAGTATATACGGTAATACTTTATTTAAAAAAAAAATTTAATTTGCTTTATTAAAGTTTTCTGCGTTATTGAGATACAAAACAGGGCCGTTGGGGCATACCCCGGCCAAACCTTGCACATTACCACGTGCACATCAAAGAAAGAAGAAAGAACACACAAAAAAAAAAAAGAGGGAAAAAGAAAGGGGGGAAACACCCCCAAAAACACAAGGGGACATAAAGAAAAAGAAAACAAAGAACAGAGGACAACTTATCATCACATCTTAACGCTAAATATATCTAACTAACATAACAGGGACACCTCTCGGGATACACATGGTAGGATTACAACAGTAGTTGTTATTCCTTGCGGGACCACTACTCGTTCCTAGATGTCTGGGTTGGGCTTATCAGGAGCATGCAGGGGTAGGTGCTATTAATTTGAGCTATGCTTACACTTCCATTCATTTATTCAGAGTACGGACCTTAGCTCCTATCAGGACTGATGAGTACAGAGGAGATCCGATGAGTTACTCCTCTTGGGGTCGGTCATCTGTTGTGGACTCCGAATCAGTCCACAGATGCCAGACTTTTTCATATTTTTTGGGGCATCCACGAGACAGATACGTCGCTTTATAGAGGGGGACCACTGAATTGAGTAGATGCTTCCATGAGGTCAGGGTGGGGGGGGGGGGGGGTGGCTGACTTCCACTTTAGTACTATGGGTTTCCTTGCGTAAAACAGTAGGATACCTATTAGGGTACGTGGGGCTTTGGCAAGTGCCAGTTGCTCCACCAGGCCCAGGAGGCATACACTAATTGTCAGGGGGATAGAAATGGTAGTTAGGCTATGGATGAATTGTGTTACCTCCCGCCAATAGTCCCGAATCTGTAGGCAAACCCAGAATATGTGTGTGAAATCTGCAGGAGTATCAGAGCATCTCCAGCAGTTAGCTGTCAGGGCTGGGTATATGCGGTGGAGGCGTTGGGGTGTGTAATAGATTCTGTGGAGGATCTTGAATTGGATCAGTTTGTCCCTGGTAGCCACCAGCGACTGAAATGGGTAGTCCCACATATCCTCCCAGTCTTCTCTGTCCAGCTCCTGCACCTTCGCCCGCCACGAACCACGCAGACCATCCAGACCCTCCTGGATGGACGGCAGGAGTGCTCGATAGATTCGGGACAGGGACTTTGAGAGCTCGGCCTCGTCCAGGAGAATCTCCAAGGTATCAAGCTCCAGCCGGAGCTGAACCGACTTGAACTGTGAATTGAAGGCGTGGCGGAGCTGCAGGAACCTGAAAAAGAAAGAGTTCGGAAGCTGGAATTTATTCTTTAACCTATCGAATGTAAATAGCCCCAGCTCATCGCAGATATCCCTCAAATACTTGATGCCCTTGCTGGCCCACAGACCCGGATCCTGCAAAGAGTGGAACTCCCTGAGCCTCGGATTGCACCAAAGTGGTGTGTTAGGGGACCACCTGGCCTTCGCCAAATTAGGTTTAATCACTACCGTGTACCATGCCTTAATGATCGCTTTCATAGCTAGGGTCAAGGGTACCGCAGAGCCCCCTGACCCCCTATAGAGTGCATTACGAAGGGCCTCGAGAGATCCTAGGTGTGCCGCCTCCAGGACAACTGACGCATTGGTGTCGTCCGAAACCAGCCAGTTATGTGCATGGGTGAGCATTGCTGCTAAGTAGTAGGTGTGAAAGTCCGGGCAGGCAAGTCCCCCCTGTGTCCATGGTCTACACAAAATCATTTTACTAAATCTGGCCGGGTGTGATTGCCACAAGAAAGAAGCCACTGAGGAGTCTAGTTGCCGGAGAAGAGACTTGGGGATCCATACCGGAGAGTGCCGTAAGATATACAGCAAGACCGGGAGTAGTTTCATTTTTATTAAGTTAATTCTCCCTATTAGAGATAATGGGAGGTTTGACCAAGCCTTCAGTTTTAGTTTACACCACTGCAGCACCGGGGACAGGTTAAGTTTGAAAAAGTCTTTAGTATTGGACGAGATATTTATCCCTAAGTATCTGATGGTATCTGCCCATTGTAGAGGCGAAGTAGGATCACTCAGCCTCCTTGCCCCGGGGTCTATGGGTAGAATTAGTGATTTGCTCCAGTTGGTTCTGAGGCCAGAGAGAGTCACGAAACGGTCCAGAAGCCGAAGCGCCCCGGCGAGCAAGGGACTGGGGTCCCCGAGGAAGAGAATCAAATCATCGGCATACAATGCCAGCTTCTCGGTCACCGAGCCGACCCGTACTCCACACACCTCCCCCGACCTCCGCAGGGCCGGTAATACTTTATTTGATATAAACTGGATGTAAGTAAACTCAAGATACAAATTCTAAACAGAGAAAGAAATTTGCTAGTTTGGACATGAAGAAACTCAAATATATATGGTCTGTGAGCCAATAAGCATCAACAGATAAGGAAAATGCTGCAGATCATCCGTCTCCTACAACCTGAGGGTATTACACAGACAGCAGCAAATAGCATTCGATAAAAGATATAAATGGAGAAAGATAGCTCTAAAGTCCTTAAAAAAGGAAACAAGAAGGACACTGTTGTGGAGTAGAATCAGCAAGCAAGTTGAAGTTTATTAAGGATATGAATACCTCTTAGTGGGATTTTTAAGGCAATTTGAAAAAATCAAAAATTATTATATAAAAAGTGAAATTTATTAATACAAAATTTTTCACATGATAAAAAGATTCCCATATGGGAAACTACAATGAAAAAAGCACATGTACATGTATCATAATATTGCACAAGAATTGTCATAAGTGGTAAAACCTCACTACACAAAATAGAGCCATCCATACATAATACAGATGATAATGGGTAGTGGGAATGGCCAACGCGTTTCGAAATGTGTATACATTGTAATCTTCTTCAGGGACTAATAACACTTCTGAAATTATAGAGTACAGTATAAATACATTTAAGATACATATCACTTAAAGCATAAAGAAAAACTTAACACAAAATCATCTAGCTTACATATCAACAATATTATTGGAGAGAGTATTTCCTCAGCACCAATGACCAACCTAGAAGTCTGCAAAAACCTTTCATCACATAAAGAGGCCACTGGATTGAATCCCAACAAGGGCACCAAAAACAGGAAAGAAAGGCAAACCAAAAAGGTCCCGAACAAAAATTTGGGGAGACCTATAAAAGAAAAATTATGTATATGAGCATTCCGACAATCTTAAAAATGTGTCTATACCCAAAGGAGGCAAACCCGGTCCCCAGAGGGAAGGGAACCCCAAAAACGGTGCAACTCATCCACAGATTGAGGGGCCCCTATATATGGGATCACCTAATCCCAACGGACCAGTGTCACCCCAAGGGGAAGACCAACCTTAGACTGCAAAACCAAAAAGTAAATGAAAATAGACCACTAATGCCTCGTTTCCACTGAGCGGATCGGTTCGGTACTGTTCGGTACGGTACGCTATTTTGGGTGTTTCCATTATGAAAGCGTGCCATAAAACCGAACCGTACCGCACCATTCTGGGTCCTGCTTCAGATGTGGGGCCATAGAAAATGGAACGGTTCGGTTAGGGCGGAGCTACAATACATTCCACTGATTGGCGGACATGCTAGGCATTTTTTCTAAACCATGAATGGTCCCTGACGGTCCGACTTGCAGTGGAAACGCTCACCAGAATATACCGGACCATTCAAACCGTTCCAAACTGTACCGACCCGAACCGTTCCGTTCAGTTGAAACAAGGCATTACTGACTAGAGTCTCAAAGTTCCTCAGCCAGACGACCAGGCAATATGGCTGAAAAAACTGCTCCACCCAGATGGCTCATGCATAGTAAATTGGTCCCTTGTGGAGAAACCTGGTTTCCCTGAACGTCATCCGAACAAAAATGGTAAGGAGAGAAAATGGCGCCAATATGGCCCTCGGCGTCTTCATTATATACCCCATATGGATCACCCATTGGGCCATGTGCAGGGCCATGTGGTGATGACACCACATGGCGCACTGGCTGTGACACCACACCACTGTGTGGTGGCCGAGCACAAGGCCAAAAGGCGTGATGGCACCTCAAAGCATGGCGCGGTATCGCCAATCTGGCATAGCGTCATTACGTCACCCACAAGTAAAGCGGAATGACGTCACACGCAGCGTGGAAGAACGCCTGAAGGTATCGTGGTGTGGTGATGTCCCCCGCAGGTGAAAGTGGAGTGACATCACACGCAGCATTGAAAAGACCGCCCAACCATACATGGCACGGTCATGCCAACCTGGCGTGGCGTCATGACATCACCCGCAAATGAGGCGGAGTGATGTCACACGCGACATGGAAAAACACCAGACAGTGGCGTAATTTAGTGACGTTGTCCGCAGGTAAGGGCGGATGACATCACACGCAGCATGGAAAAGACCACCCAACAATGCAGTAACACACCAAACACTAATGGTGCCAAAACGGCAAGAAAGACGTCGCGTGATGACATCCGCAAAAAATTGCGAAATGACGTCACACGAAGCGTCGAGTGGCAATGGCAGTGAACCATATCCAGTGCATAGGACTCATAGGGGAGCAAGTTGAAGTTTTACCTGAGACAAATCCTTAGTGATGTATGGTCACCCCTGGTGCAACACAAGTGCCACCAGGAGTGATCTTTTAATATGTTGCACGCCATTCAGCCAGCGTCTGACTTCACCGGCGAAGTGTGGACGTATGAGAACTACTGCGCAGGCATGATGCGCCATTGAAAAGACAGCGTCCATAATGCATAGCAGCCTGGCGGAAGAGGAGATGACACAGCGAAAGCTGACATGCCTCAAAGTTGGAGAGACATGGTCCCTTATTCGCTTGAAAAAGGGACGTTTGGTTTTCCCTATGTAGAAACAACCACATTTACATTGCATAAGGTACACCACTCCTATCGTTTGACAGCTGACCCTCTGTTTAATGGAATATTGTTGTCCATTGGGAAGGATTATTTAATTACCAATGTGGATAAAGCGACAAATGTCACAGTTGCCACAAGGGAACGTTCCTGTTTTATGTGAATTTGGAGCAAGTTTAGTGGGGTCATGATGACTATGGACTAGACGATCTTTTATTGAAGTGGCTCTCCTAAAGGTAATTTCAGTATGAGATTTTATTTGTTTATTGATAGTAGGGTCTGCGGTCAATAGGGGACAAAATTTAGTAATTTGTACTAATCTGTTGATACTGTTTACAATTAGAAGTGATGATTCTGACAGGTTGTGTGTTCGTTTTTGTAATTTGGCTAGAATAGATCAATGAGGATCTGTTCTGCCTGACTACTTTGTAGTAGGCTTTATTTAGACAATTGTGGCTATAGCCTCTATCCCTTAGTCTCTAGAGTACAGATCCTTAGCTGCTTTGATGAAATCATGCTCATTGGTGCAATTTCTTCAAATACGAAGATATTGGCTATATGGTATTCTTTTCAATAAAGTGACAGGGTGCGAACACGACACATGTAAGAGAGTGTTCCCTGCTGAGGGTTTCCTAAATAAGGAGGAGCCAACTGATCCATGTTGGTGCTTGCTTTGAATCTGTCACCAACCCATATCACTACCTTTTCTACTGCGCTCCTAAAACGCCCTGCCCATTGAAATCAATGGGCAGCGCTGCCGAAGCGCCTGCAAAGTGCTTTGCGGGCGCTTTTGACCGCTTTTTAACCCCTACGGGGAGGGGGTAAAAGCGCACCGCTAGCAGCTTAAAGGGGAGTTCCAGACTTTTTTATGTTTATTAAAAGTCAGCAGCTACAAAAAGTGTAAAACTTACCGGCTCCACTGTTCAGCGACGCTGCCGAATGGAGCTTCGCTCCTCTCCCCCCCTTCTCCGCCGGCGCCTCCATTCCTACTGTGGGCACCCAGCCGTGACAGCTTTCTGCTTCACAGTCGGGCACTCACTGTGCTGCGCAATCTGAGTGGACAGGCGATCGCCTGGGACCTGTCACGTGTCCCAGGTGATCGCCTACAGGGAGGGGCCTGCCTTAGGCGATATGACGTGTCGCCTAAGCGGTGCCTGGGCGGAAGAAGGAAGTGGGACAGGAAGTCCCACTCCTACTGAAGCCCCCCCCCCAAAAAAAAATGACATTCCAAATGTGGCATGTAAGGGGGCGAGGAGTGGTTTAAGCGGAAGTTCCAATTTTGGGTGGAACTCCGCTTTAAACAGCGATAAAGTGCCACTAAAACTAGCGCCACTTTACCGCTACCGCCCCCACTGCCTCAGTGTGAAAGTGCCCTTAGAGATGAGCCTTTACTTTGTGCAGTAATACAATGCAGACTTCCTCTGAAACAGGTCTTGTCCCATGCTTTGATTATTAAAAATGAATATCGTTTTTGATTTGTGGTGCCTAGATGCACCATACTGTAGTTCCGCTCTGATTATCCACAATTATCTACACAAACTTTGCACTAACAAACTTATGATTCTGTAGCTACAGGAAGTTCTTTCTTTTATATTTCAAGGAACATTTTTTGCAAAAGTAATTTTATCATTTAACTAATATGTTGCAGGATTCTCTGAAAAAGTTGCTCCAAAGTTGCCAAAGGCCAGAAGAAAAAGATGAAACCCCACCTCCCCCAATCCCATCCCTCCAAAGAACAGAACTCCAAGTTAACATAGATAACCTGTTTGAGAAAATACAAAGACTTATCCCTGAAGCCCCATTCACATATTTCAACAGAACCACCAGTGGGAAAAATAGTAAGGCCTCCATAGTGAACCCCAAGAAACAATACTGTGTGGGAGACGACTTGGTGGTACAGCTTGATATGTACGATTTTTTAGGTAACAGGAAGACCTATGGTGGAGACTTCATAAGACCAAGATTATTCTCTCCAGAGCTTGGAGCAGCTGTGTCTGGCAGGGTGGAAGATTTCAACAATGGTTCTTATCATATCCATTTTCCATTGTACTGGGAGGGAAAATGCAAAGTCTCCATTTTGTTGTTCCACCCTAGCGAAGGGGTTGCAGCTCTTTGGAGATCCCGGCACAGCAGTCTGGGCGTTATTGGATTCTTTGGAAAGTTTGAAAAATTTGGCAAGGAAGCTGCAACTCCATGTGGCTTTAAGCTTGAAGAGAAAGAGGGCAAGGAGATTTGTGAGTACATAGATCCAGTCTACGAAGAGGCCTTCTACTGCTACAAAGTGCCCAACTTCACCTGTGAAAGTCTGAATGAAATGAGATGTTTCGATCCTTACGCTTCCTATCTTACTCCTGGAGAAAGAGAAATTTTTCAGAGGTATAATAAATGTTCTCCTAGCAGTGCAGTCTGCTGTAAGAATATGTAATTTCCCCTGCATCATGTTCATGATTAAAGGTTAGCAAATGCTCTTCAAACATCACAAATGATAAGAATATCACTAAATTGATGTCCTGACAAACCTTTTTCCTTTTATAATCTTAAAAGAGAAGTATGGCTAGAGCTCTTTTGGCTATACTTCTCAAGTGGGTCACAGGATTGCACTTAGTTCTGCACTCCTGTGACCCAGAATCTGTCAGCTGACATCACAGAGCCACTCCAGGCTCTGGAGGTACTCGACAACAATGTCAGGATCCACCCAGATGCCATACAGGTAGCTGGCTCAGCATCTCAGCAAGCCACTGAAAACCTCAGGCAGCTGCTTCTGCCGCCTCTCCTGCCCTGCGCACCAGTGAGCGCTAGGGTGACCACGTGTCCCGGATTGCCCGGGACAGTCCCGCATTTTGCAGGTCTGTCCCGGGCACCTTCATTCCAGGACAATACAGTGTCCCCTTAATGAAACTGACACAGCCACCCCCCGGGCCAATCTGATGCCCCCAAAAAAGGCCGCCACATCACTGCTTTACTCACTGACAGTACTTGTCCTGGCCGGGAATGCCTGGAGGAGCACACTCCCCGCCCCCTGCTTGTGATTGGAGAAATCATAAATCCCGCCTCTTGAGTCCAATCACTGTGCTGTGATTCGTTACAACACAAGTTGATTTTTGGGAAGGGGGGGTGTCCCTGAATAGTAGTTTGGAAATGTGGTCACCCTAGTGAGCGCTGGAGTGGCAGAGCACAGAGCAGGGACTGGCAGTCATAGATCTGTACTCAGAGCAGATCTGAGAACTGAGCAGTCAGCGGTCACATGATCGTTCAGTTCTCGGGCTTAGAACCGGCAGGGGACAGCTTGCAGCATCGGATTGATGCTGAAATAGGTAGGTAGGTGTAGAGCACCCCCTAAGGAGCCACAGGTGATAAGCAATCCCCCACCCTGCACAGCCAGGCACACCGCCCTTCACAGGCACTCAGAGGCAGAAAACAGTCCAGTGCTTGGATGGGGATTAGGGAAATTATGGGATGCCCACTTGACTTTAAAGAACAACTCTTCATGGACAACTCTTCCTATATTTAGTCTCTCTATATATACACAGTCTCTATGTACACACCTCTCTTCCTCCAGCACCTATCTTGCTTGCAGAATCTCCAGCTGGTACACTGTTAGTTTATCTGACTGAAAAGAGAAAAGGCCCTTTACAGGCAGGGACCCCGGGCCCCTTTGGTTGTGTAGTAAAACTCAATGTCCAGCTTACATCCCTGTGGCTACTGATCCCAGAACCACCTCTTCAGGCACTGCCAGCCCACCTGGCTGCAGCTGCCCCTTTCAATAGCCCTCCTTGCTTGCTACTTCTCACAGTCCTCCCAGACTGTCACATTCACCACCTACCTGGGTGACTTCTCCTGGAGATCTTCCAGATGTGCTGACTTTCTCCTGCTGTCCTCACACCTGCTTCCATGCTTCCAAAACAGGACTCATCCATGTGTTGTAAGAGGATCCCTTCAGCACCCAAGCCCTAGGCCCAAGGTCACCCCCCCCCCCCGACAGTCTCCTCAGCACTCCATCTCCATCTTCCACCAGACTGCCCTTACTGGCATCACCCCAGAGTACTTAAAGTGGAGGTTCCGCGGCCAAACGTCTTTTTTTTTTTGTTTGCATACAATGAGCTTTTAGATTACAAGTAAGTACTCACTTGTACAGTTCCAAAAAGCATCCCCCATCCGTTTTCTTAGATAACATAAAGTTATAAAACCCGATGCTGCCATTTCCCATTTTGCTTGTGGGCATTGTGAAGCCCACAAGCACTGACTTCCTGGAAGCGGTGAATGGTTGCCATCACAACGGTCGACGCCATTGAAAGTACACGCCCCGTTGTGATGGCATTCGCTGGACGGCGTTCCGCATTGTCTCCTGGGAAGCATGACACCGTCCTCCCAGGACACATTGCGGCACTGGGGAAGAGTGGATACGCCTACTCCCGTGGGAGAGAACCCCAGAAGTCCAACTTTAAACAGCGAATTCAAGGTATTGTAAACACATAGAAAAAAATCTTTCGGCTTATGTAGATGTATGTGGTGCGATGATCAGCATGATATAGTGTTGTAATTTAGGGTGAACCTCCGCTTTAAGAGGTGGCCTGCCTCCTGCCAGCCAACTTGCTGGGGATTGGCTGGGGCCATCCACAATAATCCAAGCAGCTCCTTCTAACCTCCCACCCATTCTTCTGGAAGCTTCTCCAAGGTTTCAGCAAGTAGGGGGAGGTACCAGAGGTGCTGTCTGATGAGTTATCCAGGCTCCCTGAGTCACTCACCCTGCCCCAGATTCAAACCCAGCCTGGCTCTTAGCCAAGCTACACTACAGTTACAACTTTGTACAATATAGCACTCCGCACTAGAGGGTGCTACTGCTACATAAGTACAGTAGGTATGTTTATTATTTTATATTCCCACACTTCTCCTTTAATTTAAAACTGCCCATTCAGGGCAAAGTAACAGAGTCTCTTGAAGGAACAACCCACCACCTACTTATATTTACCTTCCCGCACATTCCCGTGGCTCTGTTCCTCTCTTAAAGCCGATAGTACAAACCCTAAGTAAGCTTCATATAGGATAGTGTCAAAGTTTATATAGGGTTAGTGTATTCCTTCTCTCATTCACATGACAGTGTTTGGTCCAAGTGATTGGCTGCTCAGCACTGCAGAGGAGGTCAAATATTCCTCTATACTGAGATGTACCCATTGTAGATCAAAGGAGAGACAGGGGGGCATGGAGAAGGTAAGTATCAGCAGGAAGGTTTATTCCTTAATCACTTGACCATTGAAAGAGTTTACTCCTTTGAGCAGGCCATGTTTTGCTTTTCCGCATAGCGCTAATTTAACTGGTAATTGCTTAGTCATGCAACGCTGTACCCAAACAAAATTTATATAATATTTCCCACACAAATAGAGCTTTCTTTTGGTGGTATTTAATCACCACTGGATTTTTTTTCCTGCGATATAAATAAAAAAAGACCAAAAATTTTGAAAAAAAAAAAACATTAATCTTTACTTTCTGCTACAAAACATATCCAATACATTTTTTTAAAGTTAAATTTCTTGATAAATTTTGTCAAGTATGTATTCTGCTATATGTGTATAGTGTATATTGATTGGTTTGCATGAAAGGTATAGCGCCTACAAACTATGGTGTATATATACTGGATTTTTTTTTTTGTTATGCTACTAATGGCGGTGATCAGCGAATTATAATGAGACTGCGATAGTGCGGTGGATAATCTGACACTAACTGACGCTGTGGGGGAACTGACAAACGGCCACTGACATCACCAGTGACATTAATACAGTGATTAGCGATATTCAGTGATCGCCCAACAGAACTTTTGTTATGTTGAATGTGAAGACCTGGCTTTCCATTTCATCCCAAAGATATTCAATTAGGTTGAGGTCAGCAGGAGCGTAGCTAAAAATCATGGGGCCTCAGCAAAATTTTGATGGGGTTTCCCGCAGCCTCTCCGTGTGACAGCTGGCAATGTCATTTGGAGAAAAGTATTACTAAACTTAAAATGTATGTTCAGCCAAACTTTTTTTGTCTTAATCCTTCCCTACTCTATCCTAAAAACGTCCCTACTCTATCCGTAAACTAAGAAAAAAGTTTTTCTGCTTGACATACATTTTAATATGAAGTGTAAATCAACAGTAATAGCAGGAGAGTAGTCAGCATGGTCAGTATGTGGGCTAGGTGCAGCATTGTGCGGTAGGCAGAGATCACACAGAGTCCAGGTTTGGCTATTGCAATGTGTTGTAGAAAAGTTCAGCAAACACACCGGCCCAGCGGGGGAACACTCAGAACTGGGCCACTTAAACTGTGACAGTGGTGAAACAGCGGTTTAAAGAAAGGAAGATGCCAACAGCATCTGCCACAAGAAGTGGAATGCAGCTTGGCCGGTCCACACCCACAAGGGAAGGCTTCCTAAGGGAAGGGAGGTAGATGTAGTCCTTACACTGTTCCTACTCCTCTGAAACCTTTCCCTGTCTCTAAGCACTGTCCCTTCCAGATGGGGAACCTTTCCCTACACTAGCCACTCGCATAAAGCGTGCCAAGCTTGGGAGCCAGAGTCTTAAATAGACTCTGTCTGAACCAAGATGGCCACCAAGATGTCACAGGAGACACTTGCATCCAATCATATAATGGCACCCTTGTGACCAAGGTAATCATAGAGGAACCAAGTTCCCCCAACTGCATTGCCGCTGCTCTCAAGCTCCACCTACATTGTAAAACACAGACTGCATCTGCCTATAAGTACACTCTTAAGGACCAAGGCTGTGGTTAGAAACTGCCAGGCAAAAGCAACAGTGCACCAGCATTTTCAGCATCAACTAATCTTTCAGCTTGGAAGTAGTGATGAAATACTTTGTCTAAAGTGCTTGTTGGAATATTTACTTTGTACATTTTTTTACTCATTCACATAGGGGGGCAGATATCTGTGGGCTCCCTTACCTAAAGGGGTTTCCAGAGTCTGATAAGTCCCCTCCTGCAGACCCTTGTCCTCATCAACATGGGAACATGACATCTGTGTCTAATACATTTTTTACTCCATCTTGTGATGGAGGAAAATTATGGAGCTTAACAGACCCATGTTAGGTCTGTTTGCAGGTGGATGCAGTGGCAGCTGGAGGGTTTTGCTTTTGAGGGGGCGGCAAACAACCACTCACCCTGGGTGGCCGGTGGTGCGGCACTAGCACCCCCCTTGGGCAGCTGGCAGCATGGCACTATCCCACCCCCCCAGCACGGGCAGCTGAAAGTGCAGCACTTCCCTGATGTAGGTGGCGGGCTGTGGTGTCCTCCAGCACGGTGGAGGTGGCGGGGTGCGTGCAATGGCTCTGGTGTCCGCTCACCCAGCGGCTTCTTCTGCCGTCTACTCTCTCTTCCGCCTAAGCGCCAGGCCTCCAATAGGATCGTCTGACGCTTTGGCCAATCGGGAAACAGGTCTCATGACCTGCCTCCTGATTGGCGGGGAGGAACTTTAGTGTGAAAATAGCGAAAATGTATTTGCTATCGTCATACAACTGAAGCCTATTAGAGCCTCTTGCTCAAATCACATGCTTAACCCCCCCCCCATTGGAATCCATAGTCCAGCGCCCTGATATGTAGATCAAGGGGCCGGACGCATGAATGGGGGGGGGTGGCGCATGTGCGCCCACTATGGACAGGCCGCCACTGGGTGGATGTAAACTGACATTCATCCATTTTCACCATCTGTAGTCTCAGATCCGTCATGTTTAGGTCCTAAAAAATATAAAACATGCAAACCTGTTCCTTTTTTTTCCAGACTCTGTGTTAATCAGAAGTAAACGGACGCACATCCCTTTATATCTGCCTGCCCATAGACTAACATTAGCTTTCATCAGATCTGCCTGAAAAACTGGTAGGTGGATCTGATCAGGATGACCATGTGAAAGGGGCTTAGGTAAAGATCTTAATTGGGTTTCAATTTTTATAAAAAAGAAAAAAAAATGTTTCTGAAAGTTAGCAATGTCAGCTTCAGTAGTTTTACCATAAATGCGTTGTGTAAAAGCTCTTAAGACCTGCGGTATGAAATTGGATCTATTTGGTCCCGGTAAAGAGATTGTTGATCCAGGATTATTAGAGCACAGGTGTCAAACACAAGGTCCACGGGCCGAATCCGGCCCTCCAGGCCCTCGCACCTCTTCTGCAGGTGCTGGAAAGCTCCAGCCCTCCTCCAGACCCTTACTTTCTGCTTTCAAGCAATGCATCCAGCTTCTTCCCAGCAGCAGTATAAGGAAAGAGGGGTGCACTGTGATGTAAGGGAGAGTGGGGGACTCAACTTCTGATGGTGGGGTGGATCTTGACATCTAATGTAAAGGGGAGGGGATGCGCTGGACATCTAATCTTACAGATACAACCGGCACCTTTGAGGGCAATCATAATGCTGATGCGGCCAACAATGAAATTGAGTTTGACACCCCTTACCTTAGAGGATCAAAAAGGAATCCCCCCCCCCCACGGTGAAGAAAATTGAACCATAGTTTAAGTTTGGTTTTTTTCCTTCTTCTATATCAGCTGTGGGCATGAGATTCTGCAAATGGAAGTTTTCTAATTATTTATTTATTCATTTTTTTTCTATTGGTTGGACTAGATGGACTAGGTCTGTGTTTTTAACCTAACTAGGTAAAAAAAAAAAAAACCCTGTATGGTCTGTGATCACAATGAAGGTCACCTGGGTGCGCATAAGAGAAGTCCATAAAAACAGTTGACATTTCCCATTGATAACCACAACTTAAAGATAAATATATGTCTCCATAAAGTTTAATTTGCATCATAATGCTTTTGAATGTTTCCATCACCATAATCTGTCATTTTTTTTAAGCCGGTACTGTAATTAGGCACACAAAAGATGAGGAAACTACGTAGAAGACAATGAGGTCTTCCTTGGACAGGTCCCATGTATCTGTGTATAACACTCTCTGGAACAGACGTTGTTTGTCTTTTGGTTGCCTTATAAGCGTGACTGTATTTGTTCTCAGAGTATTTACATAGAGAACACTTCAGGAACAATAGAGGAGACAGGACGCAAAAGGAAACAAGAAAAAAATAAGACAGTTTATTTACAGCCGTGGCCAAAAGTTTTGAGAATGAAGCCTCGTACACACGGCCGGTTTTCTCGGCAAGAAACCTGCTGGGAGAGCTTTTTGCCGAGAAAACCGTTCGTGTGTGTGGTTTCTCGTCGCGAAAACTGCCGGGAATCTCGACGAGAAAAATAGAGAACCTGCTCTCTATTTTCTCGTCAGGTATCTCGTTTTTCTCGTCTGGATTCCCGTCGGCCTGTTTCCCGACGAGAAAACCGTGAGTGTGTATGCTTACCTGTCTCCGGGTAAACCCGCGCATGCTCGAAAAGTCTTTGACGCATACGCGGTAGCATACAAGGGTAGTGTAGGGTGTAGCAAGATGGCGGCGACAACATCGAATGTGACGAGCGTAGGCTCGTCGTAGTCGATGACATCACCGCATTCTTGCCATTTAAAAGAACAGCGGTTCTTTTGTGTTTCAATATTTTTATTCAAATTTTGTCATACAAAATGTATAAAAGTCGCAACATAACATTGTACAGTCACAATCAACATTTGGGGTAACACAATGAAGATCACTAAGTGTAGGGGTCCTTGGAGTAGTAAACAAAAAAAAAAAAAAAATAAATAAATAAATAAATAAATAAATAAATAAATAAGTAGAAATAACGATTATCACTACTTAATAGCTCACATAAGTCCGAAGCTCCGTAGAGCCGTTAACCCCTATTAGCATCGCAGATCATATCTGAACCGTCCACCCAGATGAGCCGCCCCCCCATCCATCTATCGGGGGGGGCGCAACTCAGCCGGCTGTGTGGGCAGCCCAGAGGTCCGATCAGACTGACAATGGTCCCGTAGGAGCTGAGAAAACAGGGAGCAGCACAAACCTCTAAGGTCTGGATCTGACTCCAAAAATAAACAATAAATAAATTTCAAAAGAGAGGAAAGAGGACAGTGACAGAGAATAGAAGGGAGGAAACAGAGTAAGGAAAGGACAGTTGAGGAGGGGGAATGGGGGGAGGGAGGGGGGGAGGAGCCCCGATTCAGCACCCAGACATCCCAACCTAACCCCTTAAGCTATGCTGTAAACATCCCCGGGTCATTAGTTAGGTAACGAAGCCATGGGTCCCACACTTTATGAAACAGTTTCATTTTATCTTGGGCCAGAGCGGTCAAGCGTTCGTTTAGCATCAACCAAGACAACTTGCCTTTAAGCTGATCGAATGGTAGAGCTGCCGATTTCCAGTTCCTAGCAATGGTGATTTTGGCTGAGATAAATATAAATGTCAAGAGCCTCTTGCAGGACTTGGAGGCTTCCACATCTCCTCCCCCCAGTAGTGCTTGCTTAGCTGATTTAGTTAGGTTTAGTTGGGTAAGGGAGTAAACTAAATTATACACCCTGATCCAAAACCTCCGGACCTTTGGGCATGTCCACCAAATATGATAGGTGGTGCCCATCTGGCCACATCCTCTAAAGCACAACGGGGTAGCTCCTGAGACAAAAGTTGCCAGTCTGACCGGCACCATATACCACCTCAGCAGAACCTTATAATTGGCCTCAATTATCGAAGTATTGACGAGCGAACGAGATGCTGTCTCGGCTATCCTATGCCATTCGTCCAGATCCAGGGTTTCCTGCAAGTCGGTCTCCCATTGGACCATATAATTCAGCTTTGTCGATACACTCAGCAATATCGAATATATAGCCGATAAATGTCCTTTAATTTTATCATAATTTTTGCATAGATGTTCCATGGGAGTTTGGGTTGCTAGGTCGCTCTTGCGAGCCAGGGTTTGTACATAATGTGAGATTTGGGCGAACCTATAACCCTCCGCTGGAGGCATTTGATGCCTGTCAGCCATAGTCCGTTCGGTCAGCATACCTCTATGATCGCACAAGTCAGCAATACACTTAAAACCCTTATTAGTCCACCATTCGAACGCTAGTGGGGTGAGACCCGGGGTGAATGCTTTATTTTGAAGCAGAGGTGTCAATGGAGAATGAGGAGATTTGAATTTGTGAGATCTGGAGAGTCTGTCCCATAGTTCCAGTGACATGGATAAAGTAGGGCAAAGTATAGGAGGTCGCTCCTTGATAGGGAGCCATAAAATATAAGAAATAGGTTTGGGACGGCAGGAATAAGATTCCATAGCCATCCAAATGGCCTGTGCCTGTTGGGAGTGAAACCTTGTAAGTTGTGCTATCTGGGCAGCATAAAAATATTTTAATAAGTCTGGAAGACCAAGTCCTCCTCTCCGCTTCAACGTGTATAGAGTGCTCCTATTCACCCTGGGTCTCTTATCACCCCAAATAAACTGTATTACTTTATTCTGGAATCGTTTAAGGTCATCACGGGCCAATGAAACTGGCAAGGTACGGAAGAAATACAATAATCGAGGTAGAACATTCATTTTAATTGAGTGAAGTCTGCCAAACCACGATGGCGGGTGAACCTGCCACTTAGCCATGTCAGCTGTTAGCCGTTTGAAAAACAGCGGTTCTTTTGAATGTGCGTGTGTACACAGGGCTTGGCAAGACAAGCTTGCCAGGAATCTCGTCGGGAAAACAGACGTTTTTTTTCCCGACGAGATTCCCGCCCGTGTGTACGAGGCGTTACACAAATATTATTTTCACAAAGTCTGCTGCCTCAGTTTTTATAAAAACAATTTGCATATACTGTACTCCAGACTGTTATGAATTGTGATCGGATGAATTGCAATGAATTGCAAAGTCCCTCTTTGCCATGAAAATGCACTTAAAGGGGTTGCTCCGCCGAAAAAAAAAAATTAAAAGCCAGCAGCTACAGCTACAGCAGCTGCTGGCTTTTAATATTTGGACACTTACCTGTCCTGGAGTCCAGCGACGTCCGCAGCAGAGGACAAGCGACCGCTCGTCGCTCTGCTGCTCCCTCCGCCATCCTCGCTGAGGGAACCAGGAAGTGAAGCCCTGCGGCTTCATGCCCGGTTCCCTACGGCGCATGCGCGAGTCGCGCTGCGCCGTTCTGATTGGTGCTCCTGTGTTCTGGGAGCCGAGTGTCTCCCAGAACACCAAGGGAAGTCTGCGGGAAGTGACGTAACTCCCGCAGATTCCCGGAGACAGGACTCCCGGATGTGGGTGAAAATACCTGTCTTAGACAGGTATCTTCACCCCCTCTCCCCCCTGAAAGGTGTCAATTGTGACACCGGAGGGGGGGAGGGTTCCAAATAGCAAAAGTTGCTATTTAGGGTGGAGCTCCACTTTAATCCCATAAAAAACATTTCCACTGCATATGTGAAGAAGGCTTCAGGGCGCCCAAGAAAGTCCAGCAAGCACCATGTGTCCGCCATAATGTCGCAGTCACGATAAAAATCGCAGATCGCTGGCATTACTACTAAAAAAAAAAAAATGCCATAAATCTATCCCCTATTTTTTAGACGCTATAACTTTTGCAAATATATTAGGTATTTGCAGCGCTTGCAGAAAGGTATGTAAGCAAAAGAAATGTGTCACAAATGCTTGTATCACAAACATCTATAAGTGAATAGCTTATATGACATAACATCAATTATGGTATATCCACTGTGCTCATGAATGAAAATATATGAAAACAATAAGTGAGCAAACTTTAGGTTCATTAAATAGCAGTTATATCAATCCTGGAGAACTGAGTGTTTCCACACCAGAAATCAGATGTTGGTTCCTAGATGAAAATTCCCTTCTAATAGCCCCGCTCATCAGATAGGGGAATAATATAAATACGAGATCTCACCAACTAAAGTCCAGGCAAACTTCATCTCATGTAGATAGGCTCCATAGTATCAGCAGCAAAGGCATTTAAGTGACCATATGGAAAGAAAGGGAAAAAAATATTCATGTGAAGTACCGCTAGTGAACAGACAGCATGGCGCTGCTAGCAAAGAGACTCACAGGACTGCAGTGATAAATGAGCGTCAGTGTTGTTTCCCGGGTACACAGCGTGCGTTCCACCGAAACCGGAAGTAGCGTCACTGGTTCTGGATTGGCCGGAAATTACGTCAACGCATTTCGCCCCTCCTCCAGGGCATCATCAAGGACAACAGGAGGGGCGAAATGCGTTGACGTAATTTCCGGCCAATCCAGAACCAGTGACGCTACTTCTGGTTTCGGTGGAACGCACGCTGTGTACCCGGGAAACAACACTGACGCTCGTTTATCACTGCAGTCCTGTGAGTCTCTTTGCTAGCAGCGCCATGCTGTCTGTTCACTAGCGGTACTTCACATGAATGTTTTCCCTTTCTTTCCATATGGTCACTTAAATGCCTTTGCTGCTGATACTATGGAGCCTATCTACATGAGATGAAGTTTGCCTGGACTTTAGTTGGTGAGATCTCGTATTTATATTATTCCCCTATCTGATGAGTGGGGCTATTAGAAGGGAATTTTCATCTAGAAACCAACATCTGATTTCTGGTGTGGAAACACTCAGTTCTCCAGGATTGATATAACTGCTATTTAATGAACCTAAAGTTTGCTCACTTATTGTTTTCATATATTTTCATTCATGAGCACAGTGGATATACCATAATTGATGTTATGTCATATAAGCTATTCACTTATAGATGTTTGTGATACAAGCATTTGTGACACATTTCTTTTGCTTACATACCTTTCTGCAAGCGCTGCAAATACCTAATATATTTTCATTTTATTGAGGTGTTAGACCTTTTGTTGCAGCAGCTGCGGTGCTATCCATTCATTTATTCACTTTAATCAATTATCACTGCACAGTCTGTTAGCGCGGGTTTTAATTTTGTTAAGCTATAACTTTTGCGCAAACCAATGAATATACGCTTATTGCGATTTTGTTTTTACCAAAAATATGTAGAAGAATACATTTCGGCCTAAACTGAGGAAAAAAAAATGTTTTTTTATATATTTTTGGGGGATATTTATTATAGCAAAAAGTTAAAAATATAGCTTTTTTTTTTTAAATTGTCGCTCTTTTTTTGTTTATAGCACAACAAATAAAAACCGCAGAGGTGATCAAATACCACCAAAAGAAAGCTCTATTTGTGGGGGAAAAAGGACATCAATTTTGTTTGGATGCAACGTCGCAGTGCCGAATCGCAAAAAGTGCTCTTGTCAGGAAGGGGGTCAATTCTTCCGGGGCTAAAGTGGTTAAAAAAAATAATAATTAATTTGCAAACAAAAAAAAAAAAAATAGCTTAAATTGTACCTAATTATTATTATTTTTTTTGCTGTAAATGTATTCACAATAGTGATGCATTTTTATTATTAATGAAAATTTGTTTATATATGGTAATAAAGAAATGACTTTTCCTTTCACTTAGTTTTTATTGATAAAGCAGAATAAACATACAGCCAATATACATTAAAAAAAATTTACAAAATACAGCTGGCAAGGACTTTTGATGCTGGCAACTTTGAATAAAAAACTCATCAGTTAATGAAATTCAACATTAATTGTAACCAATAAGAACAGTTAGGAAGATATCACAAGAAAGACCATGGACATGTTGGCAAGCAAAGCTACAGTAGGGCACCGGCACGGATCTAGTTGGTAATGTATAATCGATTGGAAGATAATCATTAGTTTGTGGTCACCTATTTATAAATGAAAATAAAGTGAGATAAGGAAAAGAACCTACCTAACAGAGGAAGCCTACCTTAATTAATGAAGGAAGGAAAAGAAAGGAGACAAAAAAGGGAGGAAAGGGAAGAGGAATAAAAAGATGGGGGGAAAGAGAAAAAGGAAGGGGAAGAAAGGGAGAGGGAGAGACCCCAGAGGACTGTGCTGACTGTGGCAGGAGAAATGGAAGTATAATTAAAGCTCCAGAAAGCACACAAGTCAATTGAGAGGATGGGAAGTCATCGAGCCAAGGCCGCCAGGTATGTAAAAATGTGTCACGGGTATCATAAAGAATACATATGTAGCGCCCCCACCAATATTTGGGGGCGCTATGTGTAAAATTTAGGGGTGGTCTGAGCCAGTAGTTGGGCTCAGACCGATCAATTGTTCTAAATTGCTTCTGCTCTGGGTGTGTTGTTGCCCGGCAGTAGTGTTCCCTGGTGCCTGTAGGTGGCACTGTCACCACCGGCTCAGGTTGAACCACAAATGGGTATCACAACACTTTAGGTGTCCTCTCTCGGCAGCCATACAGTGGGCGTGGTCTACCCGATGTGCATGCTGGGAGAGGGTACATAAGGGGAATACGCCATTGGGGTTCGTTCGTTCCAGGGGACCCTTGGTCCTGTGTGTACGACTCGTGGCATGTATGGCACGAGGTGCACGTGTGTGTTTGGGCCTCGGGCACCTTCAGCCCGAGGTTGTGTCGCTGTTTGATAGGCCCAGCTCTGCTGGCTGGGGCCTACACCTCAGAGAAGGATCCCAGGCTGCCCACCTGTAGGGATCCCACCTTTAGGAAGGGAGACCAGGGGAGGATCCGTCCCAGAGGAGACTAGCGACGGTACTGCTGTCTCGGGAAGAGGCCTGGAAACTCGCCTAAAGAGGGATCCATCATCTTTATTACAAGCCCTGCAATACGCCAATCTGGTACAAAGGGTTCTCTCATTGCTTGGCTGGGAGGTTCGGGACTGTAACGGGAAGGCCCGGGGAACCCAGAATCTCTTAGACAATATGAGATACCCTTGCTTCAGCTTCCCCAATGCCTCTTATGTGTAAACCACCCTGTGTCTCACTTAGGGGCACAGGGTGAATGAGAACCCCACCATGATCTGTGATAGCCATATCCAATACGGTATATACAGGGCATATATTGGGTATATACTGTGTGTGGGCTGTGTATGTAATACTTGCGGTGATGGTGTGTGATTACATTCTATTGTCTATTGTGGCTTGTGGGAATTAAGCCTGTAATTATAGGTTGTGGAACTAGCAGACAGACAGGTTAATTAAAGAGATGCTGATGAGTCACCTGCCTGCTTGTGTATGCTACAGATCCTTTCATTGTGAGATGTGTATAGACAATCCTGTGGCAGAGGATTTCCGGATCGCATCCTTTCAAATTGGACTATTTATCCGTGCTCCATCCCGGCTGCTAGTACCGCTCACAGAGGGACTATCCGGGTGAGCAATACCCACTCAGGCTTGAGTGGCGACGAAAGAGTTACACTGAGTCTTAAGTGTTGCGTGCCTGAACCTCTTCCCCTACTTCTCTCGTCCTCCTACTCTCTGTTCAAGTTTACTGTAAGATAAAGAGTAAAACCTTGCTGCTTAGGTTTTACTCCTGTGTGGACATTGGCCTTATTCTGAAGAACTTCCACCTAGACAACAGAGAAAGGGGATCCACTTGAGAGAGGTAATTGCTGCAAGACCCAAACAATAACACCCCTCGCCCCTCTATACTGTACAAAGGGGGGATACCGGGCAAGTAGCAGGTGTGCCCAACTGCGAATGGAGGACGGCAGTAAGGGGTTTGTGTGCTACACATATTAGTGCTGCAGTCAGTAATATGTATTGCACAGAATGCAGAAGACAGGAGTGTGTAATGGACAGTAGAGGTCAGGAGTACAAAATGAAATGCGTGCTGGAGTCAGGGGTGTGTAACGCACAGTGTAAAGGTCACGAGAGAGGAAAATTCCCCCTGCAATCAATACTCCCCCCATACTTTACCCTTTCAGCATAAATACGCACTCCCTCTCTTTAAAAAAAAAAAAAAAACAATCACCAATCTGCACACTCACCCCTCCCAGCACAAATCTTCTTCCCCCAATCCCCCCCAGCACATATCCATTCACCCCTTTTAGCATGGATCTTCTTCATTCCAATTCCCCCTCTAAGCATTATTCCTCTTCCCCTCCCAACACAAGCCCCCTAACAAAACTCTTCCCCTCCAAATCTCATCAAGCACAAATCTTCCTCCTCCCAATCCACCCTCCCAGCACAAATTCTTCTCCACCCCTCCCAATTTCCCCTCCGGGCACAAACTCCCTCTCCAATTGCCCCTCCCAGCACAAATCCCCTTCTACTTCTATCACAAATGTGCCCTATTCCCGCACCCAGCATAAATCCTCTCCCCCCTGCATAAATTCTCTAAACCCCCCCCCCTGCCCATCCCCCTTCTAGTACAAATCTCCTTCCTCTCTAAATCCCCCCAGCACAAGACTCCCAAATATCCAAATCCCCCCTCCGTTCTGGCACAAATACCCCCAAAACTCACCCTTCTAGTACAAATCTTCTCCCCCCAAATTATCATTACAGCACAAATACCCCCCCCCCCAACACCTCCTTGTAGAACAAATCCTCCTCCCCCATCCCCTTTCTCAGCATTAATTAACTCCCAATCCCCTCCTTATAGCACAAATCCTGCTATTTTATCACCCAAATTCCCCCTGCAAGCACAAATCCCCCCCCCATAAAAATGCTTTTGCCTTCCAATTCCCTCTACCAGCACAAATTAATTTAATCCCTCCCAGCATAGATACCCCCCCAACCCCTGCTTCTAGCACATATCATCTTATTCTCCCCATACACCCCAATCCTCCCTTAGTGCAAATGCTCTTCTGTCTAATCCTCTCAGCACAGACCTCAGTGTCAGCAGATGTCCTTCCTCCTAAACTCTTCCTTGTGTTCTGTCATAAGAACCTGTTCACACCGGTGCATTGTAAAACGCGATAAGCGTTTTTTCTAAATATTGTGTTTTTTGCAAATTTCTTAATGCATTGCCTTCAAATTTCGAGTAGACAATGCATAATGCATTTTGCATGCGTTTTGCATGTATTTTCTTTCCTGGTCACCTGTGAAAAAATGACCATGTGACTCAAAAAACACATCTAAAAAATACGGTACTCTGTGTATTTTTGGCACGTTTCCTTTGACTATAATGATAGTTGAGTTTTTCAAACAGGGCATTAGAAATACAGCAAGACTGAGTCAAGTGGGAGTTTCTGCATTAACTGAAGCCAGAAGAAGAATTCAGGGGTCTATTTAGGCCCATGTTGCCACCATTAAGAGTACCTGTCACCACCTATGTTTACTGTCACATAGGGACATGCAGCAGGTAGAGCTCTAGACTCATTTTCATATGTGTACCTGTCTATTTATAGCTGATCTGTTGAAAAAATCCCATGTACTGAGCTCAGTAGCTTAAGCTCCAGTTTGCACACATTAAATTTGTAATAGAAATGACTCATAAATTAAATGACACCTGGTATAAAATGACACCTAGAATGCTCTGACAGCAGTATCATAGTTATACTCTGTAATAAATATTTACTGTATATTTAAAATAAATCGTAAGTAAATATAAAATAAATTTTGTTCCTTTTTCTCTTTCTCCCTATTTCCCTTACACCTTTCCTGCTTCCTTTCCAACTCTTTTACCTTTCCTGTTTTCTCTCTCCCCATTCCTCTTTCTTTTACAAGCAACGATAACTCACCTAAATCTGTGAAAAAGCTCAGTTTTTCTGCTGATCTCTATTATATTGTTTATCTCTCTACTAACATCCATCATTGTGAAATATTTTTACTGTGTAATTTTATTTTGTTTTCTAAGGTCAAATATTGCTGTTGAAATCCCTGAAACATTTTCACCTATAGTAGTAACCAGATGTAACAGTAAGCTACTTCATTTCCTTTTTACTTTCTTTATTTATTATGCTGTTCTGGATATTTTTGCCGTGGTGGAGCTGTTATGAAGGATTGATTAACCACTTCAGCCTCGGACCATTTGGCTGCCAAATGACCGGGTCACTTTTTGTGATTCGGCACTGCGTCACTTTAACTGACGATTGCCCGGTCGTGCCACATGGCACCCAAACAAAATTTACGTCCTTTTTTTCCCACAAATAGAGCTTTCTTTTGGTGGTATTTAATCACCTCTGCGGTTTAAATTTTTTGCGCTATAAACAAAAATAGAGCAGCAATTTAAAAAAAAGGCAATATTTTGTACTTTTTGCTATAATAAATATCCCCAATTATTTTTTAAAAAAAGCTAATTTTTTTCTCAGTTTAGGCAGATACGTATTCTTCTACATAAAAAAA